>CAWUFW010001742.1:1200000-1647500 GCA_963921515.1 Calotriton arnoldi | reverse complement strand
CCGTCCGGTGAGCCCTGGGGTGCGGGGGCCCCTGGTCCCTATACTCCGCGTTCTCAGCGGAGCGCGGAGTAGGCAAATCTCCGCACACTCCGCAGGCGGAGCGGAGTTCTCTGCCCGCCCCTACTTTATACATATGGTTCCATGTCAAAAACATGGGTGTTGGGCTGAGTCAAACAGACTGTGGCATTGCCACTTAACTTAATGGACCTCCTTTTTGGTGTTCTATCATTAGCACTGTTTCACCACTGTTTTGGACTAATTGATGGCCACACATGGATTCCTGAGAACAGCAGGGTGCTCAGCACCTATGCCTGGACGTTGAGAGAAGCTTCCAAGTGCAGCAGTGTTACAGATGACGCAAGATAGCAGCACACATCCTTGCTAGTAACTTTACAAAAACATTTCTCTACCTATATAATTTGAAATATGCTGTACGTCATAATTTTACATCACCTGCTTTTCATTGAACCATTGCAACATATAGACATCAATCCAAATCGTATAATCATAACAGATTTTATTATTTTTTACGTTTTTTTTGTATAGACTAATGTTCTTTATACAAAATTACATATAAAAATGAAAACAAAATTAAAAAAAAAAAAGACTTTTCAGATCCCATTGCATAATTCACACTCAATCACATACATACATTCTAATACTCAGACATACTCATACAACATCACCAATTATATACATCACAAATATACTACAAAATAGAGCATGGTGCCCAATCAAGTCCACCTCACCGTGAATATCAATGTTTAACAAAAATTGAAATAAATATATTCCACAATCTAGAAATAAGATTGATATCAATATAATAGCATAATTTTTAACAAAATGAGAGGGAGGAAGAAAACATGGGAGGGGCGGGTCTAAAGCGCCGATGCGCGTTTTCGGTGGAACCCTTTTCCTTTCTTGGGGTATCACCTTCTTCAGGGCGCAATTTGGGAGGTTTTCGATATAAAACAAAAAAGCAGTGGGACCGAAACAGATATTTTATTTTATAGCAAAACAGCCAATATGGCTTCGTCCAGGGAAGCAACAATCAGTTTCATCAGGAGCACAGGAACTGCAGTCTATGGAATGTAGAGATTACCACTAGTAGAGTGGAGTGAGAAATCAATTTCGCTCAAGGCTTAGATGAAAGGAAAAGCAACACGTTCCACATCGTGCAGATCCAAAAAATTGGTAGCTGGTGAATGACGATATATTAATAAGGAGTCTAGCGCCATCTACTGGCTGTTTATAAGATGCTGGAAATCTCGTTCGCCGAGTATGAGGAAAGCTTATTTTTTCCGATCTAATCGAGTTCTGCTCGTAAAAGTAGCTGCGATGTGCGTCTGCATCTCAATAAAGCGTCCCGCTGGCAACGCGGGAAAACAGTTCACATCCTTGCTAGTGCCTGGAACTTCTCATTAGGCTGTGGGAGTGGGAAGCATGTCTCTGACCAAAGTGCTGACGGTGGCAAACCAGGTCAGTGGTACCTGCTTGGGATCTGGAGGAGCAGGTCAAGAGCATGTGATCCACCACGATAGTAGTGCAGATCACATTTAAGACCTGTTCCACCAGGAGCAAGTGTAGCAGTACAACTACTCGGAAGGGAGGAAGGAGGCCCTAGTAGATTGGTCAAAGGGTTCCTTGTGAAGCTCCTAGCTCATGAGTGAACCTATGACCCACAAAGGAGCTAGACTGGAACAGTTACTCATGCCCAAACTGAAAAGATTCCTAGAGGCAGGATTTGTTGACACCCAGAGTCTGAATACCTTTCAGGTCAAACATGGAGGGCAAGACATCTGGCTGGAAGAAAGGAGTGCGTTTTGATGGTTTCTCTCAAGTCACGTGCAAGAAAGGAATCAACAAAAGGATAGCCTGTGTTGAAGCCATGCTAGAGGGGTGAAATAATAAGATCTCGGGAGCAAATTGGAGGGCACTTTCAGCAAACTGTGGGAGAGGCGTGACCTTATGTCAGATGCTGTAAGCAATTCCACTCATGTGCAACAAACAAATAACGCCCTTTCGGGTGGATAGTCTATCTAACCATAGATTCCTCACCTTGTAAATAGCTTCAGCTGCTAGACTGGATCTGGAATATTTTTTCCAGCAATTCCCCCACGCACCAGTAGGTGGTGTCATGCGGCACCGCGCAAACTCTGCCCTGTCCCGAAAGTAACACCGGAGCCAGATAGAATTGCCACCCCTGCGCGCTGACGTCTGCACCACCGATGTGGAACCATTGGCTGATCAGGTTTGACAATGTGCAGATCTCTAAATTGGGACCTTTTTATAATGGAGAAAGGAGCCTGTTACATTGAGCGGGTGGTGGAAGGGTCCCCGAGGAATCTGGAGTGAGATAGAATATTCACCAGAAAGAGCATTACTGAAGGAAAGTAACTTGTTCTTCTGATGAATGCTTCTAACTGCAGATTACTTACCTTGTGAATAAATTCTACCTCCAAATTTGGTGGGGCTGTGGAATGGCTCTGACCAAAAAGTAATAACAGGTGTATTTGTAAAGCGCACGATTACCCGTAGGTGTCCTGGCGCTGAATAACAGATGTTTATTGTTACCCAACTCAATGGTACTCAATGGCTAATGTAGGACCGAACAGGCAAAGTGTCCCTCCCAATGGACCTGGCCATCAAGGCAGTTGTGTTTTGTGAACTGACTTCCATGTTCCAGCCTGACAGATTTCCAAGACAGGAACTCTGTGCCAACAAATTGATAGCAGCCTTGGGCCTGATGGAATGCGCCCTCAAGCCCTCTGTAGGCTGTTTCTTCGTCAGTAAGTAGATTTATATGCAGAGGACTATCCATCTTGAAATTGATCTTTTCTGTATTGCCATACCCTTCTTTGCTCATGCAGACCCCACAAAGAGCTTACCGTCCATCCATTGGGCATCAGTGCTATTGATGTAAAAGCTCAAACTATTTTGGGATCCAAATGATGGAGCCTTTAGGGATGAGGTGGAGCAAAGAAGGGTAATGGATTGTCCAACACAGAAAGATGTCCCAACCTTGGGCAGAAATGCCGCCCTAGGCCGTAACACCAGTTCTTCCGGAGTGGTATATGGTTGATGCAATGCGCTGATGTTATCTCCATGAGAGACTTTTTTTTTTTTTTTTTTAGAGTCAAACGCCGAAGAGGACAGCTGTATGTTGGTTTAAATAGGGTACACATCAAGTATACGAAAACCAGGTTAAGGTCCCACTGAAGCATTGCAAATAGGTTGGGTGGAAACATGTGGAGTAACTCTTTCAGAAAATGCATCAAAACAGATGATTTAAACAACCATGGTTGATCCGGTTGATGAAAAAAGGGAGACAAGGCTGACAAATAACCTTTAACAATGACCACAGCAAGTCCTTGTTGAGCTAAAGATAACAAATAGCAACAAATCTGACAATTTTGTTTGCAGTGGTTCTATCCAATGAGACTTATACCAACCCATAACCTTACCCCAGCATAAATGTTTTTTGTGGATGGACCGCTGGCTGCCACGATGACATCCACTTACCTTGGGAGGGAAGTTGTCAGCAGTTGCCCCTCAATCTCCACTCATGGAGGTGTTGATTGCACAGGCTTGGGTGGAGGAGCCTGACCTGCTGCAGCAGCAGAAAATCCTCCTGAAGTGGCAGCCTGATCGTGTGACAGATGCTCATGCCCAGAACTTCCAGGTACCACTCTCTGCTGGTCCAATCCAGAGTCACTAAAATGGCCTGGTTGTTCATCTGCATCAGAACTCTGGGAAGGAGAGGTAGAGGTGGCAGACAAACGGGAGTCCCAAGCTCCACGCTAGGTGGAAGACGTCTCGGAGAGAGAAAAGTCCTGGACTGGAGGAAGACCTTTAGTGGCAAGCAAGTTGTCTGGTACTCCAAGATGATTTGGAGGCGGGTCTCTGCCAGAGACCACGGTCCTCTGATCTCCACCTCTCTCAAATGACCTCACCAACTGTGTGTCCATCATGACTGGCAACTCTGGGTGGGGTACAGAGAGAGGGGTCAACCGCTGGTCCAATTGTGGTTGAGCAGCCACCACTGCAGTTCTTTCACAGTCTCCTTTGAAACCTACATGGAATCAGTCTGATTCTCTTGGTGCTGAGTCCACTGAGATGGGCAACTGAAAATGCTCTTGGCCCACCTTGAACCGCAGGTAGTGCTTGTGGGACTGCAGGACAGGGATATGAAAATAGGTGTCTTGCAAATCCAGTGCCAATCCAGTCACTTGGATCCAGGGCAGGCAGCACTTCGGTCAGCGTGAGCATCTTGAGTTTGGTTTTGAATAAGAAGTTGTAAGGATGAAGATATAAAAGAGGATGAAGTCTGCCATCCTTTCTCAGCACCAAGAAATAACGGGAATAGCATCCAATCTCCATTTCTGAAACCAGGACCCTCTGTATGGCTCCTTTTGCCAAAAGAGCCTAAAGGTCCTGATGGAGGATGGACAAATGGTACCCGAAAGAGGGTTTGTAATGGGAGGAATATGTGGTGAATTGGCCAGAAGCGGTAAAGCGTGTCTTCATCAGATGATCTGGAGCAGCCACTGATTGGATGTGATGCTCTCCCATCCTTGGAGAAATGTTGTATCCCACAAGGTGGCCATGTGTCTATAGGGCCAAATTAAAGTGCTTTTGTGTTTTGTGGTGGATTGGGCAGTGTGCTGTCCCTGAGGATTTGGATACTGCTGGATTGATCCCCAACTCCAACCTCGAAAAGACTGGGTGCAGGGTGTTCGGGAAGAAGGGTTGGGGGGGGTAGGGGGGAGGTGCTGTTAAGGTCCTTATGTTGTCAGTGTTGGAAATCGCTGCTGAAGCCTTGAATAGTTGGGGATACTGCAGCATAGGTGCAGAGAGGCCGAGAGAGTGTGCCGTTGCCCTACTTTCTTTAGAGTGCTCTACTGCAGAGTCTGCTTCATCACCAAACAGTCGGGTCCCGTCGAATGGCATGTCCATCACGGATGTCCGGACATCCCTTTCAAAACCCATGGTTCTCTCTCAGGGGAATCTACATTGATAATCATAAGCACTGAATGGCCCCTCCCATGTGCGGGGACCCCGGAGAAGTCCCTTTCAAAGTCAAAACCACTTTGCCTCACTTCGGACAGGCCAGGAGACATATGTCTGCTTTTTTTTTTTTTTTTTAAAAGGTTTTTAATCAGTCTTTCATATTAACTTTTCTAAAAATGGTTTACTCAGTGTCCTTTAGGGCGTAGAGCATTTTTAGATAATTTCCTGACTGGAAATACATCTACTTTTTTGCAAAATGCCATCTCTTTTTGCGAAATGCCCAGAATGTTGTAGAAAAATGGTAAAAAAGACCTGCACAGGATATGTATCCTTTTTTGCTGGACTATTTTGGGCCCCATGACGTGTCACCACTGAACGACACCCTTCAGGCGCACTTTGAGGAAAAGAGAACAAATTTGCCTTCATAGCCAAGTAGAGAACCACAGATGACAAGATTCCCTGGCTGAAGAGACTTCTGAGGGGTGAGGAGAGACTGCTCCCTCTACCAGTGCCCCTAAGTCAAGCTCTGAGAACTCCAGCAGCGGGAGATTCAGAAAGAGACAATCTGGAGAAAAATGATGCTCCCGTTCGACGTCAAGGGCATCGATGTCAAGAAGAGATACAGCACCTACTAACTCGCTGTCATGGGCTGAGTCGATGTCGATAACACTTACGACTTAGAGGAGAGCACCATCAACGGCAAGAGATACCTTGACGTTGAGACACAATATAACGAGAACTTCGAAGTCAAGTCGAGACACCAGTCAACCTCCTTAACTAAGATGGTGGAGTAGCTTTCACGCATGAAAGCTCACAGGTTACCATCAGAATCTGACTGACTATTCCGGAGCCTATTCGCCATCCAGACCAATGTCATCAGTCACCATACTGCAGCGGTTCCCAAACTGTGCGCCGTTGCTCCCTGGGGAGCCGCCAAACCTAGCCAGGGGAGCCGCGCACCAAGCACTTTAATGCATTTAATGTTGAAGGGTCTGTTGGCTTCAGTTAAACTAATTAGACTTAAACGCATGTCGATGATTTGTAAGTGACATGCCTGAAGCTGTAAACGTGGTGCTTAATTGATGGCATGTCGAGGGAGATGACCTCCATATTTCACTGGATCCCCACGTTCCAACACCCCCAAAGCAAGCTGAAGATGCCTGATTTTTTTTTGTTAGACTCGCTAATAGTTTTTTTCCAAATGCATTTTACACCAATGCAAGTTATCAGTTGTCCTGTCTATTAAACACACTAAGTATTATTAAGTATTGACATTTGTACTTGAACCATAGGTACTTCCAGTACACATTTCTTTCAGTGCACACACATTTCCAGACAGGTCTGCTCTCTCCTTGAGCACAGGGAAGTAAAACACCATACACGGCATAATGCCAACATTTGGAAGCATGTCTCACCCCGAGACATGTGTTGGCACGTATGACATGGGTAGAAATGGAAGTGCATGCAAATATTCTTCAAGCGCAGAAACACTTTGGCAATGAGGCCTACATGCACAGGGGTGCTATCTAGAACTGTGAGTTGGATAAAAAAGTTTGAGAGGGTACTCTAAAAAAGGCATGGGCAAAGAAGTGCAACTAGGAATGTTTTATTAAAGGCGCCGCCTTAGTAATACGAAACACCCCTCGTATATGATTATAGTACCTTCATCAGCTTTATCCCAACTATTTTCAGGGAGAAAAATACAAGTACTCCCAAGGCCGGGCCAGTAACAGTAGGGAGCCACGGGCATTGGCCAATGGGTCAAGGGAGCCGCGGGTCGAAAAAGTTTGGGAACCACTGCCATACTGGATTCACCAACACCTCCTCAGACTCTAACGAGTCTCCTGCTCCTCCACAAACAGCCGTTCCAGCTGAACTTCTGCCACCAATCTGCCAACCACTCCTTCTCAGCCACTGCAATCTCCTATGCCAGTGCCATCTCCACCATTGCGCACTAAATCATGCTCAAATCACACTAGACCTTTCAGCTATAGGTCTAGGCCACAATCAAGATTTTGCCATCGCCGTTGTAGTTCCAGACGATCACACTCACAGCGAAGAAGATATTTTTCCTCCAGATCGAGATACTCATGGTCTTGTCATACTACTTCATCTTCGGGTCTGTACCCCCCTACTCTGTCAGTTTCCCCTCCACAGAGAACATCTCCTATAGATGATATGAACACCTTCCAGAAGGTTCTCATCCGAGAAGCCAATAAGTTAAATATTGACTTACCGACTACCACCACTTCCACATCAGTAAGCTTCGAAACGCTCCATCAGAGGTCTGCATCTAGACCATTGGTACCAAGTTTGTTGGAGCCTGCTATGGATTTATTTCTACCACCAGCTTCTGTTAAGGCTGCCCCATCCCACCTTCAGGAGGAATACAAGCCTCTGGATCAGGATACCTCTTCTATACGTGCGCACCCTGTTCCAGATTCAGTTAAACTCTCTGCTGCCCATAAGTTACATGCTACAGCCCCTTCATCCACTGTTACTCCTGAAAAGAAGAGTATTTGTATGTAAGGAAGTGGGTTTCTGTTGCAGTAACCCCCCCCACTTTTTGCCAGACCACTGATGCACTTTGACTTGATGTGCCCTGGGTCCCTGCCAATCAGGTTCCCAGGGCCTGTGTTCTTTCCCCAAAACTATACCCAATTGGCATCTCTGGCCACAGGTCAGCCCCTGGTAAATGGTACCACAGGTACCCAGGGCACTGTGACCAGGGAAGACCTCTAAGGGCTGCAGCACTTATTGTGCCACCCTTAGAGGCCCTGTACCCTGACACTCACACTCTGCCTTTGCAGACTGCGTGTCTTGGTGCAGAACCAAGTGAAGAGTCGACATGGCCCACATCCCTGTGTGCCATGCCCACAAACCACTGCCCTGGCATACATCAGTCACCCCTCTAGCTGGGTGCCCTATGCCAGTGGTGAGGGTACAGGTGCATGAGCCCTGTACCCCTACAGTACCCAGGTCCATTCCTGGGCACTGTAAGTGCAGTGCTGCCATTAAGAGTATATGGTGCTGGGAGTTTGTCATTACGAACGCCACAGCACCATAATGGCTACACTGAAGACTGGGAAGTTTGGTATCAAACATCTCAGCACATTAAACCCACACTGATGCCAGTATGGGATTTAATGTCAGATGCACGACAGAGGGCAACTTAGAGTTGCCCCCTGAACCTAACCTACAATCCACGTCCTGCCTGAGAGGCTGCCTAGGCTGCCACCCAGCAGACATGTTGCTGGACCCCTGGGTAGAGAGCCATCCGCTCTCCCGGGCCTGCAACAATGCACGTCCTGCTAGGCCTCCTCCCCCAGGATGGGCAGGGGGAAGCTTCAAAGGCATTCCGCCTTGTGAGCTTCCCAGACCACTTGCTGTACTCAGCAACTGGTCCCCACTGGTTCTAGCCCCCACTCTGGCGGGAAGACTGGCGGGAAACACCAAGGGAGGAAAGGGGGTCCCCTCAGGTGGGGGAAGCGAGGTGAAGCACATCTCCGGGCTCTCGCCATCTTGAAGATGGGGAGCCCTACCCAATCAGGACTAGGCTCCTGCCCCCTCCCACTGGAGAGTGGCAGGATAGGGGGTGTACCCACCCCAGGAAGGGACCCATTGGTCCCTGCCCTTTCCTACCTGTAACGCCCTAAATCTAGTATTTAGGGGCACCCTGAACCTTCCTTCCTTAGATCCAGCAACGACAACAAGAAAAGAAGAACAAGGACCAAACAGCCGTGCAGCCTGCTAACAAGAGGAAGACAACAACTGACTTGGCCCCAGCCCTACCGGCCTGTCTCCCTCGAACCTGCTTTCTGCGAAATCCCGGTGTGTCCTGCAGCCAGCAACCTCACAAACCCCGGAGGACCTGCCTGCCTTCACTTGAACCACCTGCTTCTCCCGTGAACACCGGATTTGTTCAAAACCAGCACCCCTGGCACCAGCCCGGGATCGCGAATCCAGCCCACTCTGCACCCCCCCGAACCCGGCCCGAGCTAGAGTAAAAAAAAACACCCAGAGGAGGTCTCCCCGGCGATCCTGACCTGGAATCCGGCGACTCCTGACCTGCCTCAAGCCTCCAGACGAAGCCTGCAGCCTCAGTCCAGAGGGTCCCCCCTACCGCGACCAGAGCGGGTAAGAAAAATCCGACACTAAAAGGCACCCCTGCACCCAACGCCCCACGGCCTTGTGTGCCCAAACCCAGGGTGCCTACCTAAGCCAAGACATCTCAACTTACCCTTCGAAGTGTTGGTAGATCCCAGGAGACTCTCGTTTCCAAGCCTGCAGTGTTTGTCCAGTCCGGAGAATCTCCATAGACTTCAACAGGGAACCCGACGCCATAATAGCTCCCTGCACCCAGCCGCCCGAGTGCCGCTGTGGGTGCGCTTTGGTGCTCACTTGCTTCCCCTTTGTGCCAAGTCTCACAGCCAGGAGCTTTGCTCCCACAAGCCAGTGGCCTGCTAGCCAGCAGCCACCAACCGAAGGCCCCCTATCCCCCATAGGATAACATTGGGGCCTCAACACTCTGCATCCGGCCGCCCTAGTGCCGCTGTGGGTGCAACAAGAGTGCATCACGGACCCTGGGGGACCCCTGAGTCTAACCCCAGAACCTGGACTCCCACAGTCAAAAACTTACCTGCAAACCGATAACTTGTTTCCCCTCCATAGGATAACATTGGGTATTTTTCTCTGAAAAAACGACTAAGTGTGGAGTTTCAAAAACTAAAAATATTGCTTAAAAATTGTGTGTTTAACCAAAACGACTTTACTCACCTGTTTGCAGGAAGTGTCCCAGGACTGAATCTAGGACCCAGTCCTGAGGTTAGAAAAGTAACGCGATAATTACCTACCTGCATATTACAGTAAAAGTCAATGCATTTCAATGGACTGTTCGAAAAAGTTTCTAAGTGTCAACTTTTGAAATCTTGAAATATTCACTAAAAATCGTCCGAATATCAAAAACGAAATTACTCACCTGTTCTCAGGAGAGATCCCAGTGCTGGATCTAGATGCCCAGCACTGATTAGAAAAAGTGACCACAACTGTGATTTTCCGATAACTTGATTTTCCTCCATAGGATAACATTGCCTGGTTTTTGCCAGAAATTCTTCTCTGTGTCGATTTTTGCAACATACAAATATTCCTTAAAAATCGCCTGTGTAACAAAAACGATTTCTTTCAACTGTTTACAGGAAATGCACCGGGGCTGAATCCAGGATCCAGCCCTGAGTAAGAAAAACCTTTGTAAAGTAATTCTATTACAGTTTACTTAAAAATCCCATTGAGCTCAATGTTACAATTGTGTTTGAATTGTGTTGCCTATTGCAACAACTGTAGCTATTGCCTTTAAAAGTCTATTGTGTATTGAAAGTATATAACTAAAGCATCTCATTCTGAGAAAGTATTTTTATACCTACTTGTGGTTCTAAAATAAAACAACAATATATTTTTATATACAAAACAATTGGCCTAGAGTTCAGTTCTTGAGTGTGTGAGACCATTTGCTGACTGAGTGTGTACAACAAATGCTTTACACTGTCCTCTGATACTGCCTTACTGCTCGACTAAGCTACCACTTTAGAGAGTAAGGTTATATCTAACTTTAGCCTCTGCCAAACCTCTGGGGACCGTGGACTCTGTGCACACTGAACCTTACTTTGGTGCAGTATATACAGAGCCACTTTCTTACATTGGTGGATCAGCGGTGGGATACAAACTTGCATTTGTTGGACTACTTGGTTACCATCTGATCACTCGACGAACTCTTAAATTGCCTTTAGAATTCTGATTTTTTCAAATTGGCATTTTTTTACCAAATTACTAAAAGTCTTGTTAGGGCCTTGCTTAAGTCCCTTTAGAATTTTAGAAAATAAAAAGTCACTATAGTCAAGGGTAGAGGGGTTAGAACTTTTTGTTAGAATGTCTCAAGAAAAGAACCCAGCTATTAGTGAAGATAATAATGACATACAGGACATGGTTGAGGAGCTCGACCTCACCCCTTACCTTCACTTGTCTTTCAAGGAAGTAAGGTCCTTATGTAAACTTAAAAATATACCAATGGGTCAGCATCCAACCAAACAAGGGCTCCAGGAGCTCCTGGCTGAGTATGCAAAGACCCACCCCTCTGAGCATGGTGATGACCAAGCAGAGGAGGAAAGGAGGGAGGAGGATGGAGATGGGAACCCACCTCCACCAAGGCCTAGGGAAGACAGGGTCCCTGCACCCTTATTTCCAAGAGTTAACCTCTGGGGACCTAGAAACCACACAGGTGGGTCAGGTCCCAGGGAGGACACTGAGGATAGCCTCAGTGAGGAGGACAGCCTTTTAGCAAGGCTGGCCAAAAGACTGGACCTAGAGACCAGACTCCTGGCTCTAGAGAAGGAAAGAAAGGAGATGGGTTTAGCACCCATCAATGGTAGCAGCAATACCAATAATAAGGACACAGAGCAATCTTATGATCCTAAAATCCCCAAAGGGATTGTCCCTAAATATGAGGAGGGTGATGATATCACCAAGTGGTTCACAGCCTTTGAGAGGGCTTGTGAAGCCAGGAGGGTGAAGAAGACGTTCTGGGGGGCACTCCTGTGGGAACTGTTCTCTGGTAACTGCAGAGACAGACTACTGACCCTCTCTGGGCCAGATGCTGGGTCTTATGACCTCATGAAGAGAACTCTGATTGAGGGATTTGGACTCACCACTGAGGAGTATAGAATTAGATTCAGGGGGGCTCACAAAACCCAGAATCAGTCCTGGATTGATTTTGTAGACTACTCAGTAAAGACACTGGGTGGCTGGTTAACTGGACACAATGTGCATGACTTTAATGGAATTTACAACCTGTTTATGAAGGAACACATATTAAGTAATTGCATTGATGAAAAGTTGCATCGGTACCTGGTAGACCTAGGTCCACTTTCTCCCCAAGAATTGGGAAAGAAGGCAGACCACTGGGTCAAAACAAGGGTCACTAGGACGTCCACTGGGGGTGACCAAAAGAAAGGGGTTACAAAACCTCCCCAGAAGAAAGACCGTGAACCCCTTAAAGATAAAAGTAAGGAGTCCCAGGTAGCCCCCCAAAAACCTGTCCAGGAGGGTGGGCCCAAAGACACCTCACAAACTAAGACAGGGTACCAAGGTAAGAATTGGGATCCCAACAGAGTATGGTGTCACACCTGCCAAAAGGCAGGACACCACACCAAGGTCCCTAGCTGTCCTAAAAACAAAGTCCCTAGCACAGCTCCAGGGGTGACTAGTGTAGCTCCAGGGGTTGCCAGTGTAGCTCCAGGGGTTGCCAGTGTAGCTTGGGAGGAAGGGTCCTCAGATGAGGAAGCCCTCATAGCCTTCAACTGGAAAATAGGGCCACAAGGTAAGCTGGAGATTCCAGAGGGGAGTAGACACTTCCACCACCTACTGGTGAATGGAATCCCAGCCCTTGCCCTGAGAGATACCTGTGCCAGTCACACTGTGGTGCATGACAGGTTGGGTCTCTCAAACCAGTATGTCCCAGGGGAAACAAAAAGAGTAAGGACTGTCCCAGGGGTGTCACTGTTAGGCCTGTGGCTGTAGTGCCCCTAGAAGTAGCTGGATGCCTTAGATGGAGAAAGGTGGTAGTCAGTAAAGACCTCCCCTTGATTGTCTCCTGGGGAATGACCACCCAGAGGTTGGTCTGAGCCAAAGAGAGGTACTGGTCCAATGCCAGACCTCACCCAAGAAACCTGGGGGGGCTCAACCTGCAGCTAGTACAGCTAAGCCCCAAAAGAAAAAGAAGAAACAGTGTAGGAAAGGTGGGCAACTGTTAGCCGCAGTTCCAGTGGGCCAGAGAGATTCTATCCCAGCAAGGGAGAACTCCAAACTTGGCACTGGTGAAGTCCCCCCTAGCCAACAAAAACCACTGACTAGTCAAACAACTGTCCAGCCTGAGTTGGTGGCTCCTCAGCTGGCAGAACAGAGGGTGGAAGAAGGGTGTTCCCTACCAAGTGTAGTGACCCCCCCCCCCCCTAAAACAGCAGACAGGCAACCAAAACCCAAAGAAGCCTGTAAGGTAGCCCCTTCACCTACCAGTGAGGAGCTGAAGGTGTGGTTCTGGGCACTGACAGCTGTCAGTAGCCTCTGCTGGGTGTTAGCCTTCCTGGCAGCACTGTCCTTGGCATGGTGGCCTGGCCCCCTGCCAAATAGCAAGTTAGGCCCCCTGACCTTATTGGTCATGGTGGGGTTGCTCAAGCTGTGGGTAACCTCTGTGGGTAAGCTGGGCTTTGCCCTAGCTAAGTTAGAAATTGCAGAGGTAGGCACCTCTGAACCCAAACTAAAAAGATGGGGTGAAGGCACTAAAGAGATAGGAAAGGAGCATTGGGAATTAGGTCCTGAAACTGTTGAGATAGGCCAGCTCCCTAAAGGGGCTGACCTGGACAGAAGGATGTAAGGCAGAGTAGGCCCTGCAACTCCCAAACCACTTCCTCTGCTCTTCCTCGCCTGAAAGACTAGGAAGACTCTCCCAGCTTTGGCTGAGTCTCCTGGCCTTTGGGCTGGGGGGCTTGTGTAAGGAAGTGGGTTTCTGTTGCAGTAACCCCCACTTTTGCCAGACCACTGATGCACTTTGACTTGATGTGCCCTGGGTCCCTGCCAATCAGGTTCCCAGGGCCTGTGTTCTTTCCCCAAAACTATACCCAATTGGCATCTCTGGCCACAGGTCAGCCCCTGGTAAATGGTACCACAGGTACCCAGGGCACTGTGACCAGGGAAGACCTCTAAGGGCTGCAGCACTTATTGTGCCACCCTTAGAGGCCCTGTACCCTGACATTCACACTCTGCCTTTGCAGACTGCGTGTCTTGGTGCAGAACCAAGTAACGAGTCGACATGGCCCACATCCCTGTGGCACAAGTTACTAACTTGTGTAACGATATATCTGTAAGAGACAGTAGTTAGTGACAGATTCCTTACCTTAGAATATCCCCAGGCGTCAGGCTGGATCCGGAAAGTTTTTTGCGTAGCAGTACCCTTGCGCGTCGGTAGGCGGCGTCGTGCGGCTCCGCGTCCGTCGTCGGCGTCGTGATCGCCGGGATGACGTCGCGGGCAGTACTTAGACGCCGCCCCTGCGCGCTGACGTCAGTTCTGTACACGACTTTCCGCGCCAGGAACGCAGAGCCATGCAAGAAGCTGACATGGGTGTCTGAAAAATACTAGGGCCCTGAAAGGGATGTCCTTAACCCTAGAAATCAGTTCGCAGAACGGGAAGGATGGGTGGGGCGGTAGGAATCTGTCACTAACTACTGTCTCTTACAGATATATCGTTACACAAGTTAGTAACTTGTGCATCTGAAAGAGACACGTTAGTGACAGATTCCTTACCTTAGAATAGATACCCCAGCAATACCAACCCCGGTGGTGGGTCTGCGAACAAAGATCAGACAAGGAAGTCCCGGAGGACAGAACGGCCAAAGAAGCCGTCCCTCCGGACCTGACTGTCAAGGCAGTAATGCTTTGTAAACGTGTGCAGCGAGGCCCACGTAGCTGCCTGACAGATAACCTGCAGCGGAACACCGCGGCCCAAAGCCGTGGTAGCAGCCGTTGCCCTGGTGGAATGGGCACGCAGCCCAACAGGAGGCTCCTTCTTAGCCAAAGAATAGCAGGCCTTGATGCACAAGGTAACCCAGCGGGAGATGGTTCGTTTGTGCACCGCCCGACCTTTTTGGCGCCCACGTAGCCAACAAAGAGCTGGTCATCCACCCGGAAGTGTTTTGTGCGGTCGATATAGAAGGAGAGCGCACGTTTTGGGTCCAGACGGTGGAGCCTCTCTTCCTCTCTGGAAGGATGCGGAGGCGGAAAGAAGGTAGGCAAAGTGATGGTCTGCCCAATGTGGAAGGCAGTAACCACCTTTGGTAAGAAGGACGGACGCGTCCTAAGAACAACCTTGTCTGGATGGACAGACAGAAAGGGAGGTTTGCAGGATAGAGCCTGGATCTCACTCACCCGCCGAGCGGAGGTGATGGCCACCAGAAAGGCTGTCTTCAGAGTCAGAAGACGAAGAGGACAGTTATGTAGAGGCTCAAAGGGAGCGCACATTAAAAAGGTAAGAACCAAGTTCAAGTCCCACTGAGGCATCACAAACGGAACAGGAGGGAAGAGGTGTGTAATGCCTTTTAAGAACCTGTTAACAACAGGGGACTTGGAAAAGGGAGGGCTGATCAGGGAGCCTGAGGAAGGCCGAGATAGCACAGAGATAACCCTTGATGGTACCCAGGGCAGAACCCTGTTGGGCCAGAGAAAGAAGGAACAGAAGGACCTCAGAAAGAGGGGCAGAAAGGGGGTTCACAGCCTTTGCTGTGCACCATGCCACAAATTTGTTCCACCTGCAGGCGTATACCACCTTAGTGGAGGGACGCCTGGCTGCCAGAATCACATCACAAACTTCGGGAGGCAAGTCGAAAGGAATCAACTGCCGCCGCTCAATCTCCACGCAAGCAGGTGGAGGCTGGACAGGTTCGGGTGGAGGACCGTCCCCTGCTGCTGCGACAGAAGATCCTCCCGAAGAGGCAGACGGATCGGGGGATCTACGCTCATACTGAGTAGCTCGGGATACCAAACTCTTCGAGCCCAGTCCGGAGCCACAAGGATGACTTGGGCCCGGTCGTGCCGAATCTTCTTCAACACTCTGGGTAGAAGTGGTATAGGCGGAAAGGCATACAACAGACCGCAACTCCACTCGCGACGAAAAGCGTCGCCGAGCGAGTGCCGCCTTGGAAATTCCAACGCGCAGAACTGATGACATTGCGCGTTCTCTTCGGTGGCGAATAGATCTAACCAAGGCTCTCCCCATTGTTGAAAGAGTCCTTGCGCCACTTCCGAGTGAAGACGCCATTCGTGATCCATCAGCCAGGCGTGGCGACGCAGCGCCACCGTCGTTGCAAGCGATCTGCCCAGCGCGTCGGCGGTATCAAGGCCACAACGTATGGTGTATTTAGCCGCATCTCGCCCTTCCGCAATGGCGCGGGTAAGCAGTGTCTGGACCTCCTCAGAACACTGCGGCAAAACAGTCGCCACCGAATCCCACAGGGAGTGGGTATATCGGCCCAAGAGGCAAGCGGTGTTGACGGACCGCAAGCCAGCACTGGAGGAAGAAAAAGCCTTCTTCCCAAAGTGGTCCAGGCGCTTGGATTCCCTATCCGGAGGGGCGGTAGGGAAGGCGGTTTGGGAGGCAGAGGCTTGGACAACCAAGCTCTCAGGGGTGGGGTGTTGGGAGAGAAACAGGGGGTCGCCCGGAGCAGGGCGATGGCGTCGGGCCACGTTCCTATCCACAGGAGCCCCTGTGGTGGGCTTGGACCAGGCACCCAAAAGAACGTCAGTGAGTGCATCATTGAACGGCAGCACAGTCTCCGAAGAGGAGGCCGCCGGCTGAAGCACTTCTGTCAGGAGGTTAGTCCTGACGGCCACAGTAGGCAACTGGAGATTCAAGGCTCCAGCAGCTCTACGCAACACCGTTGCAAAATTAGCCCCCTCCTCCGTAGCCACGGGAGGAGACAGCATGCCAGAGTCAGGGAGGTGTCTAGACCACTGGCATCCCCAAGTTCCTCAACCCAGTCCGGGTCAAACTCGCACTGTTGTGTGAGAGGGTCCTCAGACCCCTCCCAGCTCTCCTGGTCCTCCTCAGGTTCATAATATGGAGGAGGAGGGACATTAGGGACCCAAGGTCTCATCGGCGCCGCAACCGGCGTCGGGCGACGTCGGTCCGGCTCCATGTCCGGAGCCGGAGAGAGCCGGGGAACGACGCCGTCCGGAGCCCCGGACGGCGTCGGGAACATCGGCGTCGGCGGAGGCGTGGTTAGGTCAACCGGCGTCGATGGGGGTTGCGGCACCACCGGAGCCGGGATCGAGGCCGGGGCCGGAGCCGAGGCCGGGATGAAGGCTGGTGGGACAGGCGACGCCGGGACCGGAGTCGACGGCGATGCCGGAGCAACCCCATCAGGGCCCGCGGGGCCCGAAGGCGCACCGGAGGGGACCTTGAGGCCCGAAGAGGCGGGCCATGGCCGACAGGAACTCCTGTACTTGGGCCGGAGTCGCCCCGAACCCGGGAAGGACGGGTAATGCGGGGGTGACTCGACAGGCACGTCCGGGGCCGCGGGGACGGTGCCGACAGGGGCCTCAGCCGAGTCGCGAGACCGGCGAGGCGAAGTCTTAGAGCGATGACGCCGCTAGACTTCTTGTGCTTCGACTTACCGGAGGAGCGCGAAGACTTGGATTCCGACGAACGATGGGGGCTCCGCGACCGGCCCTCGACCTCTCCCGTGACCGGGGCTTGGTGCGGCGCGGAGCCGACTGCCGGACCTCGAGCAGCTTTCGAGACCGCTCTCGCAAAGCCTTCGGATGAAGTTTCCGGCAGTCAGGGCACGACTTCGTGTCGTGGTCTCGGCCGAGACAGAAGAGACACTCGAGATGCGGGTCCGTGATGGACATCATGCGGGCACAGACCTCGCAGGGCTTAAAGCCGGGCATCCCTACGACACCTTAGGAGTCGTGAAGACTCGTAGAAGAAAACAGTGAAAAAATTCACAAAAAAGGGTAGTCAAAAAGTGACTAGGGCACTGCTCTTCCCGGATCTACGCTTACTGGCGCGGAAAAAGAAGAACTGACGTCAGCGCGCAGGGGCGGCGTCTAAGTACTGCCCGCGACGTCATCCCGGCGATCACGACGCCGACGACGGACGCGGAGCCGCACGATGCCGCCTACCGACGCGCAAGGGTACTGCTACGCAAAAAACTTTCCGGATCCAGCCTGGGGATATTCTAAGGTAAGGAATCTGTCACTAACGTGTCTCTTTCAGATTGCCATGCCCACAACCCACTGCCCTGGAATACATCAGTCACCCCTCTAGCTGGGTGCCCTATTCCAGTGGTGAGGGTACAGGTGCATGAGCCCTCCTACCCCTACAGTACCCAGGTCCATTCCTGGGCACTGTAAGTGCAGTGCTGCCATTAAGAGTATATGGTGCTGGGAGTTTGTCATTACGAACTCCACAGCACCATAATGGCTACACTGAAGACTGGGAAGTTTGGTATCAAACTTCTCAGCACATTAAACCCACACTGATGCCAGTGTGGGATTTAATGTCAGATGCACAACAGAGGGCAACTTAGAGTTGCCCCTGAACCTAACCTACAATCCACGTCCTGCCTGAGAGGCTGCCTAGGCTGCCACCCAGCAGACATGTTGCTGGACCCCTGGGCAGAGAGCCATCCGCTCTCCCGGGCCTGCAACAATGCACGTCCTGGGCGAGGTGCTAGGCCTCCTCCCCCAGGATAGGCAGGGGGAAGCTTCAAAGGCATTCCGCCTTTGTGAGCTTCCCAGACCACTTGCTGTACTCAGCAACTGGTCCCCACTGGTTCTAGCCCCCACTCTGGCGGGAAGACTGGCGGGAAACACCAAGGGAGGAAAGGGGGTGTGCCAGCATCTGCCAACCCCACCCCTCAGGTGGGGGAGGCGAGGTGAAGCACATCTCCGGGCTCTCGCCATCTTGAAGATGGGGAGCCCTACCCAATCAGGACTAGGCTCCTGCCCCCCTCCCACTGGAGAGTGGCAGGATAGGGGGTGTATCCACCCCAGGTAAGGGACCCATTGGTCCCTGCCCTTTACCTACCTGTAACACCCCTAAATCTAGTATTTAGGGGCACCCTGAACCTTCCTTCCTTAGATCCAGCAACGACAACAAGAAAAGAAGAACAAGGACCAAACAGCCGTGCAGCCTGCTAACAAGAGGAAGACAACAACTGACTTGGCCCCAGCCCTACCGGCCTGTCTCCCTCGAACCTGCTTTCTGCGAAATCCCGGTGTGTCCTGCAGCCAGCAACCTCACAAACCCCGGAGGACCTGCCTGCCTTCACTTGAACCGCCTGCTTCTCCCGTGAACACCGGATTTGTTCAAAACCAGCACCCCTGGCACCAGCCCGGGATCGCGAATCCAGCCCACTCTGCACCCGCCGAAGCCGGCCCGAGCTCGAGTAAAAAAAACACCCAGAGGAGGTCTCCCCGGCGATCCTGACCTGGAATCCGGCGACTCCTGACCTGCCTCAAGCCTCCAGACGAAGCCTGCAGCCTCAGTCCAGAAGGGTCCCCCTACCGCGACCAGAGCGGGTAAGAAAAATCCGACACTAAAAGGCACCCCTGCACCCGACGCCCCACGGCCTTGTGTGCCCAAACCCAGGGTGCCTACCTAAGCCAAGACATCTCAACTTACCCCTCGAAGTGTTGGTAGATCCCAGGAGACTCTCGTTTCCAAGCCTGCAGTGTTTGTCCAGTCCGGAGAATCTCCATAGACTTCAACAGGGAACCCGACGCCATAATAGCTCCCTGCACCCAGCCGCCCGAGTGCCGCTGTGGGTGCGCTTTTGGTGCTCACTTGCTTCCCCCTTTGTGCCAAGTCTACAGCCAGGAGCTTTGCTCCCACAACCCAGTGGCCTGATAGCCAGCAGCCACCAACCGAAGGCCCCCTATCCCCCATAGGATAACATTGGGGCCTCAACACTCTGCATCCGGCCGCCCTAGTGCCGCTGTGGGTGCAACAAGAGTGCATCACGGACCCTGGGGGACCCCTGAGTCTAACCCCAGAACCTGGACTCCCACAGTCAAAAACTTACCTGCAAACCGATAACTTGTTTCCCCTCCATAGGATAACATTGGGTATTTTTCTCTGAAAAAACGACTAAGTGTGGAGTTTCAAAAACTAAAAATATTGCTTAAAAATTGTGTGTTTAACCAAAACGACTTTACTCAACTGTTTGCAGGAAGTGTCCCAGGACTGAATCTAGGACCCAGTCTTGAGGTTAGAAAAGTAACGCGATAATTACCTACCTGCATATTACAGTAAAAGTCAATGCATTTCAATGGACTGTTCGAAAAAGTTTCTAAGTGTCAACTTTTGAAATCTTGAAATATTCACTAAAAATCGTCCGAATATCAAAAACGAAATTACTCGCCTGTTCTCAGGAGAGATCCCAGTGCTGGATCTAGATGCCCAGCACTGATTAGAAAAAGTGGCCACAACTGTGATTTTCCGATAACTTGATTTTCCTCCATAGGATAACATTGCCTGGTTTTTGCCAGAAATTCTTCTCTGTGTCGATTTTTGCAACATACAAATATTCCTTAAAAATCGCCTGTGTAACAAAAACGATTTCTTTCAACTGTTTACAGGAAATGCACCGGGGCTGAATCCAGGATCCAGCCCTGAGTAAGAAAAACCTTTGTAAAGTAATTCTATTACAGTTTACTTAAAAATCCCATTGAGCTCAATGTTACAATTGTGTTTGAATTGTGTTGCCTATTGCAACAACTGTAGCTATTGCCTTTAAAAGTCTATTGTGTATTGAAAGTATATAACTAAAGCATCTCATTCTGAGAAAGTATTTTTATACCTACTTGTGGTTCTAAAATAAAACAACAATATATTTTTATATACAAAACAATTGGCCTAGAGTTCAGTTCTTGAGTGTGTGAGACCATTTGCTGACTGAGTGTGTACAACAAATGCTTTACACTGTCCTCTGATACTGCCTTACTGCTCGACCAAGCTACCACTTTAGAGAGTAAGGTTATATCTAACTTTAGCCTCTGCCAAACCTCTGGGGACCGTGGACTCTGTGCACACTGAACCTTACTTTGGTGCAGTATATACAGAGCCACTTTCTTACATTGTGGGAAGAAAGGTATGTAGTACTTTTGCTGTCACTATGAAGGCGGCCTGCGCTTCTGTTCTTCTGGGATGATATGACTGATCTCTTTAGGGTTTGATTCAACAATTAATTGAGGTTCTGCCAAGAGAGAGACGTCAAGACTTCCAGGAGATGATCAACGAGGGCATGATGGCATCAACTCAAATTATCAGAGCTGCAGTTGATAGTTCTACTCATGGGTATTGTCATGGCCTAGCTCTCTCTTCCTCATCATGGCTCAGGCTTACAAGTTTAAAAAAAGAAGCACAGCACCGTATTTTAAATCTCCCGTTTTCAGGGAATACGTTGTTTGGATTTCATGCTGCTGTTGAGATGTCTCATATGAAGACGGAGCTGGACACCCTTACAGCTGTTGGACTGGAGAAATGAAGGGATTACAGAACACACTCTTATAGACCATATGACCGCTGGTACTACCATCAGAGGTTCAAATGCCTCATTGGCTTCAAGGACATCAACAACTGCATCAGCAGCCACACAGACCTCAACAGCAGACATCAGTCAAGAGGCAGAGGAAGTCAGCAACCACTGCCCAAACCTGAAAAACAACTACCTGAGGCAAACAATGAGTCCAATCTTCCCCCTCTTCCGTTACCCACTCGGGTAGGAGGAAGCATAACTTTTCTACAAAAGTGGCAAAGAATAACCACCGACAAAAGGGTTCTGAATATTGTACAGCATGAATACTTTCTCAGATTCAAGTATCCACCACCATCGAAAATAAATCATCCCTATTCCGGCAGGAAAAACTGTGACAAGAAGTCTCGATCCTCTTGCAGAAAGCGAGGTGGAAAAGGTACCTTCTCACCTGAAAGGAATGGGAATTTCTTCTTGTTACTTTCTGGTGAAAAAGAAAGGACTCTTAACATCTACCCTCAACTTAATCAAGGGGACAGGTTATGCTCGATGGACCTACATGATGTCTATTTTCACATCCCAGTAGCCAAAAATATTGAACACTCCTGAGGTTCATTGTAGAAAAAGAGCACTACCAACACTGCAAACTTTCTCCAAATGTATGGCAGTTGTAGCAGCCCACTTCAGGAAAATGAAAATCTTCGTCTATCCATATCTGGACGATTGTCTCATAAAGGAATCTTCCTATCAGCAAACAAGTCAACATTATTATCTAACCGTCATGACTCTCAATCGACTGGGTCTACATGTGGATCATGACAAATCTATCTCAAATTCTGTTCAATCCCTGCACTATTGTGGTGCGATTCTAGACACAGTACACACTCGGGGGCATATGTACAAGCCCCTATTGCCACGGGAACGTCACTTTTTGCGACGTTCCTGTGGCGATAGGGGCTTTGCCTTATTTACAATGCAGTGTTAAGCCACTTAATGTGGCTTAACGCTGCCTTGTACATAAGGCCCCCTTTCACGCTATGCTCAGCGTGAAAGGGGAGGGCAATGGGTGTTGCTGTGGGCGTTCCACCGCAACACCCATTGATTCTGATGCTGCCTCCTATTTACAAGGGAGGCGTAAATAGGAGGCAGCGCCAGAATTAAGACCAGGGAAAACCTGGTCTTACACTGGTGCATCGAGGAGAAATGTTTCATTTCTCCTCGTTTTTGCTGTTTTCATGTGTGCTGCCTTGTGTAGCACACATGAAAACAGCAAAAGGCCAATGATTGTTTATTTACTGAAAGGTCCCCCTTCCTGCACATAAAAAAATGTAAATGCCGTTTTTTTAAACTTCTGTGTGCGCTGCATTAAGCAGCACACATAGAAGTTACAAAACGGCATTTAAAGATTGTGTGCAGGAAGGGGGGCCTTCCTGCACATAAACAATCTTCCCCTGCATGCAGACACCCTTTGCACTATGGTGCAAGGGTGCCTGCGTTGGCACTAGGCTGCTAAGTGTAGCGCCAGCGCAGGGGGAAATGCAGGGCTGCACCATATTCTTGTAAATATGGTGTAGCCCTGCGTTTCTGAAGTGGCGGAGAGAGGCGTTATGCCAGGAAGGCTAACGCCTCTCTCCGCCTCTTCCCTTGTACAAATGCCCCAAAGTGTTTCCTTTGGAGGAGAGACGGTTATCTATCCTTTAGAAATGTTGCAATCAGAAGAAAGCAACCCATCCAACAGCGAGGCAAGTCTCTTCCCTCCTGGGTTCAATGGTGTCATGCATCTTCCTAGTCCCAAATGCACGCCTCTACATGCAGTCTCCCCAACAATGTCTGGAAGATCAATGGGATCAGCTCTCAGGAAGATGGGAAGACAGTGATATACTGGCCACTCATGCGATACGATCACTCACATGGTGGTGCCGCTCAGAGAATCTACTCACAGGAATGAATTTTCATCTACACGTCCTAGCCCAAACCATAGTGACACATGCCTCCTCAGCAGGTTGGGGTGCTCATATGGACCATCTACAGATGAATATGCCTCTTTTTCCCCGCTTTCCCTCACCTCACATGTTGTTACAACGACCGCGTTGTAACAACATATACCATTACCCGCAAGTCGTAACAACGACTTGCGG
Organism: Calotriton arnoldi; assembly: GCA_963921515.1. Classification (NCBI taxonomy): domain Eukaryota; kingdom Metazoa; phylum Chordata; class Amphibia; order Caudata; family Salamandridae; genus Calotriton; species Calotriton arnoldi. The sequence continues at coordinate 1,624,272 of CAWUFW010001742.1, read as the reverse complement.
AGGGGGCGCTGGATATTGGAATAGTATCATTTACTATTCCAACTCCAGTCTGTGCGGACAGTAGGGAAGGTGTTGGATTTTAAATCCAACACCTTCTCCCCCCTCCGCAAGTCGTTGTAACGACTTGCGGGGTAATGGTATGCGTTGTTACAACGCGGTCGTTGTAACGACCGCGTTGTAACAACATGCGGGGTGACGGATGCGGAGTAAGGGGTGTTTACCTCTACAGATTGAAGGCCTGTGGTCTCAGAAGGAACAGTCTTACCACATCAACTTGCTAGAGCTGAGGGCGGTTCTTCTATCCTTGAAGGCTTTTCTCTCGTCATCCAGGATCAACTCTCTCATTGTTCAGATGGATAATGCAACAACCATACAATATCTGAACAAGCAGAGTGGGAAGAGATCCAGACCTCTGTTCCTGGAAGCACAAACAATCTGGAAGTGGCTCATAGCCAGGAATCACAAAATCACAGCAGTCCATCTACCTGGAACCCAGAATGCTCAAGCAGATACTCTCAGCAGAATCATTCAAGTAAATCACAAATGGGTATTGAACGACTACGTTCTTCACAACATCTTTTCCGATTTGGGATTTGCCCAAATAGATCTTTTCACAGAAGGAGAAAATATGAAATGCCCAAGCTTCACCTCAAGGTTCTGCCAACCAGGCACATTGGGGAATGCCCTATGGATCGACTGGTGAGGAACATTTCTTAATGCCTTTCCTCTGATCCCCCCTTCAGCCAACAGTGATCATCAAGCTGTCACACTCGAAGGCCAGAACGATTCTCATTGCTCTGTAGTGGCCCAGACGGTGGTGGTTCATGGATCTCCTTCACCTCTCAGCGTTCACACAGGAAGCTGCTGTGCAGACCGAATCTCCTTCAGAAGTACGGAGGCCAGATTCAACATGCCAAACTTCACTCCTTGAACTTGGCTGCATGGCTTCTGAACTCATACCATACTTACTTTTTTATTCCTCCTGAGAAATCGTGAAAGACATTTTTGGCAAGCTGTGATTGCTGCTAGATGAACTCTAATAGAGGAGAATTGCAATTGTGTTTCAGCCAAGTGGAGGAGGGATGGAAGAACAGCCTCTTCCTGACAAGAGGACTGAATTGGTTCCGAGAACACTAGATGCAGAGCCTCTCCTGCTTGAAAGAATAAGAAGCTCTAGTGGGTGGCCTTTTCACTTCTCTCAGCACATCCAAGCATTCAGCAGTGAGGTTTAGGAAGAAGTCTACCTAGGCTACTGGACTTCTGTGAGCATGCATCCACAGAAGGCAACTAAAGAGCAAGGATTTTGCAGCACGTCGAATGACCACTGCAAAAGAGCCCGACTCCTCAGTAGGGGGACCAGGAGAGGGGGAGGGGATGGGGTATCCAGTGTCTGGGGAAGTATCTAGCTCACTGACCTCCTTAAGGTCCATATAAACATTTCTGTCATTGCAAGACTGATGTTGATCAATGTCATTTTGATTGTTCTCCAGACTATGTTGACCATGGTCTGAATCCCAGGCAAAGGGATTCAGAATAGATTGTGTATTTAGGAGTAAGTTGTCTGGTTTCTGAGAGAGGTTGTGCAGTCTGTTGAGGCATGCGAGTTCGGCCAAGGTTGGGTCACATTTGACTTTGAGTCAGATAGCACAATGGGTTCTTCCGCTGGTTTTGGGGCTGGCGCTGAGTGGGAAGGAACAGCCATGGATTGTGGCACAGGAGTCTGGGATCGAGACTCATATGGAGTAAGGACTGACCCCACTGCAGGGTCGAGGGGCACAGACGGCATCGGGGATGGCTCCATCGGTGGTAACCAGCCTGGAGGGCTCTACATATTCATGGGGCCTGAAGGCACACCAGTGGGAGCCGGTAGGGTGCAGAAGAAGTGAACCTGGCATTCTTGAAGGCGTCAATCTGTTGGGGTCATTGATGGCCCTGGAAACTCAGGACATATTGGGATGAGTTGAGGGATCGGTTCCTCAGCAGGAATTTGTGATTGAGATCGAGTAGTTCCTGGGCAGCTGGGCGACTTATCGGAATGAGTGGCGGGACATGGGAGAGTTCCGCCTCAACTTCTTATGCTTCATTTTGGACTTACCTGAAGACTTGGAGCGGAAAGATTAATGTTTGTGGGAACGGTCTCGAGAGTGGGAGTGGGTCTTTGCCCTTCGATTCGACCAGGAGCGGCTTTCCCACGATGTTCCGCGATACAGACTTTGACTTCGCATTTCTCCAACGTCTTCGTATTTATCATGGAATCAATCAATCAATCACAGAACTTGTAGAGCGCACTACTTACCCGCGAGGGCCTCAAGGCGCTAGGGAGAAAAAAGGGGGGGGGTGCTGCTACTGGTCGAACAACCAGGTCTTGAGTAGCCTCCTGAAGGTCAGCAGGTCTTGGGTCTGTCGTAGGCTTAGTGGAAGGGTGTTCCAGGTCTTGGCGGCGAGGTGGGAGAAGGATCTGCCGCCGGTGGTAGTTCTTCGAATGCGAGGGACGGTGGCGAGGGAGAGGTCGGCGGAGCGGAGCTGGCGGTTGGGGACGTAGAAGAGTCGTCTGTTGAGGTAGGCTGGGCCAGTCTTGTGGAGTGCCTTGTGTGCGTGGATGAGGAGTTTGAAGGAGATTCTCCTGTCGACGGGGAGCCAGTGCAGGTTCCTCAGGTGGGGGTGATGTGGCTGTGGCGTGGTACATCGAGGATCAGGCGTGCGGAGGCGTTTGTATGCGTTGCAGTCGCTTGATGAGCTTGGCCGGGGCTCCCGCCGTAGAGGGCGTTCCCATAGTCAAGTCTGCAACTGACGAGGGCCTGGGTGACTGTTCTTCTTGTATCTGTCGGGATCCACCTGTAGATCTTGCGAAGCATGCGGAGGGTGTTGAAGCAGGAGGAGGAGACTGCGTTGACTTGCTTGGCCATGGAGAGCGTTGAGTCGAGGATGACTCCCAGGTTGCGTGCGTGGTCGGTGGGTGTCGGGGCTGCTCCCAGCATCGTTGGCCACCAGGAGTCGTCCCAGGCTGAGGGGTTGGAACAGTCCCTGCAAGACTTGGAGTTGTGTGAGAAACCAAGACATCAGAGACATTGGGGCATATTATAGGTTTTGCGTTTCCCTGTGCCACGGAAGGCGATGCAGGGCGGCGCAAAACCTATAATATGAGAATTTATCAAGCCACCCAGGGCTGCCCTGCATGACGAGGTAAATCTAGTGTAACGCAAGGCGCTGCCTTGCATTACACTGCGTGGTGAGGGCATTACATGGGTGGAGCGTGGGAGTTCCCATACATCCACCCATGTATTCTGACGAATTCCCAGATTTACCAAGAGTGGTAGACCTTGGAATGCTTCAGAATTCTGCGCCCCCCCACCAGAGGCACTATGAGGAGAAATATCTTTATTTCAGCCTACAACGCAGGCACACCTACACCATAGTGCAAGGGTGCGCTAGGAAGTACATTGTGCGCCAGTGCAGTCAGAGAGCAGGAATGTGCCATTTAATGTTAAATACAGCGCATTCCGACCCTATCACGCAGCACAGAGAGTTGGCTTGCTGCATGAACGTTTGTTAACCCGTTTGCTGCTTTGAACGTTCCGCGCCGGTGCGGAACGTTCTATTAAACGGGCGGGGCCGCGTCGGCCAACGGACGTGCGCAGCACTACCGGGGTAGTGCTCGCGACGGCCGTTGGCCGACGAACGCAGCGAAGGGGTTAAGTATGCCCCATACTACATAAGGGTTAGTCATACATTTGCTTGTGACAGTCTCTACAAGGTTTAAACCCTGCCATTTTAGGGGGGATTGATATGTCCCTTAGACACTGTTGAGAATTTGAAGATTTTTTTTTTGTCATGACGGAGTGAGGGAACGAGCTCTGGATCTGCGTCGGAAGGCGTGGAAAGAAAGGAAGTGTCGTCAATGTTCAGGTGTGGTGAATATATGTACCTCTGGTGACACTTCTGGGACCAGACTGAGTAGATGTGGAGCTGCATGACACCATCTACCAGTGCGCAACGGAATTACTGGAACAATTCTCTGAATCCACTCTGGTGCTTGAGGTATTCATAATGTGACGAGTCTGCAGTTAGAAGTATCCAACAGAAAACTTTAATTTTCTTACAACAAGTAGAGAGGTTCAAAAATGTGACTATGGCTGCTAATGTGAAGCGTTTGCTTGTTCCCGCACTGAGCCACGTATGTCGCCTGCAGAGGGCAAGGACAGCCACTTCACCCTCAAAAGATGACCTGGAAAGACAAATGATAATGAAATAACTGCGAGGTTCAGGTTCCCTGCAAAAGAAAAGAGAGAAGCTCAAGAAGAAATGGGCACTGTCCTGAAAATTCTAATGGAGACGGAACTACACAGAGGGAATACAAAATAGAGGAGCATTAATAAACAGTTCCCACTATAATTAGAGGCAAGTAAATAAGGGCTTAAGGTGTTTGTCCAATCACCAGTGTAGCAATATGGGAGTTCTTTTAATAAAAAAAAAAAAAGACCAAAATTGGTTGTAATCCGCTGTAATCTTGATTATATTGGTTCCTACCCAATGGGTGTTATTGGTGTATCTGTAACAATATGGAGCTTGTTTTTTTTTTATTTTTAAAAAAGGGCCATCTCCATGGTATGTCCAAACTGAGGTGACATGATAGCAAAATACCGAGGGACTGGGATGAGGCCCGAGTAATTATCAGTGGCGGAGATCAATTCAAGCATTCCATCCATCACTTTATTGTATACTTTAGTGTATCACCCAACACAAGCACAATATGCAGACGTAACAAGCATTGGCAAAGCCAACCGGCCTTGCCTATCAAAGAGCTCTAGGCTAAACGTTAGTGGTGCAGAGGAGAGTGTTGAGTAGCATAGAGTGTTCTGGTGTGCCGTAGACTGGGGTGTTGTGGCATGGCGTACAGTGTCATGGAGGGAGTAGAGTGGGGAGGCGTGAAGTAGAGTGGCAAAGTGGAGTGACGTAGATTAGAGTGGAGTGCTGTGGAGTGTCGTGGAGGGAATAGAGTGGGGTAAAGTGGCGTACAGGGAGTTGCGTATAGTGGAGTAGTGTGTTGTGGGGTAGAGTGTCATAGAATGGAGTGGCACAGAGTGTCATGGAAGGAGTAGAGTGTCGTTCAGTGGCTTAGAGTGGAGTAAAGTGGCATGGGAGTTGCATAGTACAGTGGAGTAGATTGTGATAGAGTGGAGAGGCTTAGAATGCCACGGAGGATCAGAGTGGCATGGATTGTTGTAGAGTGGAGTGGCAGAGTGTTGTGGAGTGGTATAGAGTGGAGTGGCTTAGTGGAGTAGAGGGAGTTGCAGTAGTGTGCTGTGGAGTGGCATAGAGTAGAGTAGGGTTGAGGTTCATAGAGTGGAGTGTTGTAGAGTGGAGGGGCATGTCGTAGAGTGCAGTGGTGTGTCGTAGAGTGTCTTACAGTGGAGAGGTATAAATTGGATTTGCATGTCGTGAAGTGGTGTGTTGTAGAGTGGTGTGGCGTAGAGTGGAGTATGCATGATGTGGTAGCACACTGCCATTACAGACGACACATTTTCAATTGAAATGACCATTCTGTTTGCAAAGACATACAGTTTTACTGATAAAATTATACAGCGCACAAACGATAATGGGTGGAAATGTCATCACCTAGTGTATTGAGTTGTTTTGATCGTATTAAAATATTTGTTTCCACCACACTTCAGAATTACATCAAAATGTGCTTCTTTTGTGCTTTTCTAATTCTGATACATTCTTAAATATCTGCACAGTCCATTTACAAACATGTACTAGAAATGATTGTGTGCTAGAAAAAAGCATTTCCTTTAACTGCAAGATTGTCACATAAATCCTCTCACTTTGAAGTCAGAGAAAGAAAGGTACACACCAAGCTTCCTCTGAAGACAGAGCCTGACATTTGACCTCTGTCTTTGAATAATAAGATTTAAAGGCCTGCTTATAGAAAAAGAGCCCTTGTGGAAGAATACAGTAAATAGGCTGTGCTCCACAGGAGGGATGAACTCAAGTGGGACAGCCTACAACGAATAAAGCCAGTAGATAGAATGCAAACAAATGTGAGTAACAAAACACAAAGCCAATAGTAAGCAATGGGCAGGAAGCAGTCCTATGGAAGCTTTCAGAATGTCCCCAAGAAGTCGTGAGCAACCCAGACAGCACAGCGACCTAAAAAGGAAACCTGGGGAAAAACCCTAACCACAGGGACATGCACGGGCAGGATACCACTGTACAAAAAAAGAACACAATAAGTCAGAGCAGCACATGAGGACATGGCTCAGGATGGCCGAACACAGCTTTGTTTCTGGGTAGTGGCCGCCCCACTTTGCCAATCTACAATGCTGCACTTCCAGGGAAGACAGAAGTATTCCCAGTAGTCAAATAAAAAGGAACATGCGGTGCAGGAGAAGCAAAGCCCTCGTATAAATGGGGGGAAAAGTAAGTGGGATTTCATTATCAGAAAGATTACAGTGAACTGGTGGACTTCCGACAGGAAGTTACAGCACTACTTGGAGCAGTAAAAGCGGGTTGTATGACGGAACCCTGCATGTGATTACCATGCATGCCTTTACAACGAATGCATTGTTATCATGCGTTCCTCTCCCACGCAAGTCGTTATGACGACTTGCTTTAGGGGGTGCTGGACTTTGGAATAGTATCATTTACTATTCCAACTCCAGTCTGCGCAACATAGGGAAGGTGTTGGATTTAAAATCCAAACACCAGTCTAACAACGGGCCTCCTAAAGCAAGTCGTAACGACTTGCGTGGTAAAGGAACGCGTGGTAACAACGTGTTCGTTGTATTGACCTCGTTGTAAAGGCACATCTTGGTTCCGGCTTCGTAGTAAAGTATGTTTCCCATAGAAGTGTTTTGAACTCGCAAGAGTAGAAACAGTTTTAGTAGTACCAATAGTAGTATTAACAGCAGAAGTGTTTATAGAGGTACTACTTACAGGTGTGCTTGGTGTACTTCAACTAATAGTAGGATCCAGTAGTAATGATAATATTGATCATCTTTGGCCTACTAGAAGTATTAGTGCAGTTAGGGATGGCTGCACCAGTATTAATAGTAAGGTTGAGGAGCTCACCCTGAATGCAGTGCTACGTTACTTCTTTGAAAAGGTGGATGGATGCATTCGGCCTCTGGTGGAGTGGTAGATGAATAGTCGGGATTCAATAATTCCTCTCCCACCCCCTTCGCCCAGTTAAGTTTGGTTATGGATTTTTGTTGTCATCAGCAGACGAAAGGAAATGTAGTAAGTATAAATGCAAACTGCGGAATCTACTGGTGTTTCATGTTCTGAATGTCCACTTATAAAACGAAATCAAAATGTTGGAAACAAAAACAAATAATTATTAACTCTATGCCAAGAAGGGAAAAAAAGGACGATATGAAAGATCTTGATATTTACATGGAATGAAGCTGAAAAAAGTTGATTCAAGACCCTTTTAATGACAAAAACGAACCATTTTTATTTGTTTCTTTGGATGAATCCCTTTCTCTTTCAGCATAGTTTAAAAGTCTGCAAACCATATCCATGAATATCAGTCCTATAGCCAGGTAAGGGTCAGGTTATCGTTTCTGAGTCAAAATAAGTCAAAACGTTGCCTACACACCTTTCCTGGGTTGTATATATGCATTATTATTATAAATCACAGGTAGAACAGCAGTTGGTGAACATGGTAGATTTTCTCCAGTGAATCAAGAAGAGTATCTTGAGTTTCCTATGTAGACGAAGCACCCGTGGACAGTGGTTACAATGATGGTAGTGAAGGCAGGTTATTCTCGGTCTGTTCTCCAGGCCCGGTGGGTTCATTTGTTCTCAGATTATTAAGTGTAGGTGAGTTTACACAACATCTTTCTCTACGTAAAGGGGAGGGATAAGGCCAGCAGCTGCAAGCCGCCTCTCACTGGTCAAGAAGTTGAATGTTGCACAGGCGTTGGGCTGGTGGAAGAAAGCGCACAACATGAACTATTTCCTATGCTTAGGATTCGCAATCATGCACCATCTCGGCATTAAAAAAAAAAAAAGACACCTGCTTGACATAATATTCAATTCATGCACAGCCAAGGTTTGATCATTTTAGCCATCCCAGTTGTCACTCATTCAGAGCAAGTCTCACCCCATTGAGAGGAGCCTCTATCCTGCTGTTAACTGCCATGGTCTTCACACACTGTAATCAACATTTTTCATACTAAGGCAAGAACCGTCAACTCCTATAACAGCAGCCCTTTAACTTTTAAATGGCAGTAGTTTGACTGCATGCTTGACATGATGGCCAACACATAGCTAGGAGCTCCCTTCTCCCGTCTTAAGGACCTGAAGCCACCCGATTACGTGTGAACCTCAGACTCCATTGCTTTATTCGCCTGCACAATGTCCTGGAGCCTCTGGATGCCCCCAGATGGGAAAAGACCCAGCAGCTGGATCTGGGGGCTGCCATTGTTTCAAGCAGGGGTGTAGGTCCAGAAGGAGGAGCTTCCTGGTATGAAATGCAAGGACGTGGCACTATAGGTGTGCATAGAATCAGCATTATCCTCACATCTAACCCACAATGGGAGCTCGTTTTATATAAACAAGCAATAAAACGTCATGCAAGGAAGCCCCGCCTTCTGAAGCTGGACTTCCTGGATATACAACGAATACTCTGCTAATCTGATATTTTTACACAGGGCAATCTCCCGGTTATGTTATATTTTGTTCTTTTATAGCATTTTACAACACATCTTAAGGAGACAGTTGTGTTTGAGGCTGCTGATTTCAATAACAGATTTAACTGGAGGAACAAGGCCCTTGTTTACTAAAATGTGTGCTGGCACTCGTGTGACAATACAGTTAGGTGCTGCGCACAATAATGAGTAAATAGTCACTACTGTTTGTCACATGAGCGCCTATGCAAAACTTAAGTAAATGTGGATCCAAGTGTCTGTAAGTTCTGAAGTAAAAAAGAAATAAATAAACAGAAATAATAAAATGTGCACGGAACTTAGATACATTAAAAAAAAAAAAAAAATCTGCAGCACTCCGTGCACCAGTGGTGCAGTCGGGGGCACCATCGAACTATTTTTGATGTGCACCTTCCATGCTGTGGGCTCATGCAGTATGTACATGGAATAACTTAGGACCTTCAAAACATGACCTGTTCCCAAAATGCTGCAGTGGAACTAATGATACAATCCATATCGAAAAGAGTGTATGATTGAAACGTGCAGGCAAGTGGAGTGCACTCTCTTCTCCACCGCATCAGGTACCCTAGTCTTTCTGATCTTTCCTTCTGTTTTCTTGACCCCTTTTTCATAAGGAGTAAAATTAGAAAGTCCACTCTAAAAATCTTTAAAATAAAGTTTTAAGTTGAGATGGGTTTAAGCTCTCACCGTGTCCTGCACCTCCACGGCTACTCCTTTCTGTCTCATGAACTTGAGGATAGCAGGGTCAAGACGCTGAACTTTGTCACCAGTTCCAAGAACAAGGATCTCTAAAGTGGCAGGGACAAAAGGCAGAGGCAAATGTTGGAATATAAGGAAAAGGCTACATACTGGCCACACATACAAGCAAAACATTTTACTTTAGCACAGTTACTTATGCTGGTCTCCCAAAGAATCCATCAGAGGAGGCAGCACCCAATATTCACCAGCTCTCATTACCTGGGCTGACAGATTGTCCCTCAGACCTCAAAGGTCACACACCCTGCTCCTTCCACAGGTCTAAACTGCCCACTCAAGGTCAATGGATGGATGAACACACGCTATGTCAGGTCAGAAGCAAGAGTCTGAATTAGAAGGTGGGAGCGACCTAAGAGCCTGGCTCCATAGCGGTCAGTGCTGTGATGGGGCCTACAAATGGTGGGATATCAGTGGGCTTCTCTTGGCAGTAGAAGTGTGTGGGAGATGTCGATTGGCAGGACCCGGCTGTCAGAATGTATGAGTAAATGTGATTGGTAGAGTGATTAGCGTAAAGTACCTCAGTGGGAGTGCCGGATAGCTCTTTTAGACGGCCTGGCTGTGAATGGCTGGGGAGCGGAGGGCCTGCATGAGAGGACCTCGCTGCCAGAATGTGTGATCGATGAATGTGATTGGCTGAGGTATACCTGTTCGGAGAATAATGCAGAAACATGAGTCAGTTCCGCAAGAGTCCACAGATAGAGAAGCTCAGCTAGTATGTACCCAGCCTGGAAGAGAGAGCCTCTCTCACCAGAGTGAGAGAGGGTCCAGGAATGGAGGTCCAAGAATACATTAGCCAACAGACATCTTGGCAACTCAGGGGGATACTATATTTTTCTGAGCCGCTAGCAGATGGACACCTCAGAGGCCTGGTCTCCCAACTGGGCTGTTTGAAAAGAGGCACATAGGTGGGCAGCATACTGAGATCGCCAAAAGAGTCTACCAACCATCCAAGTGGGTGATGGCACCACAGCGGCTGACATCAGGCCTGGTTGAGCTCTGAGCTTTCAGCTGGGAGACAAAGTAGCTTGATGCTTGTACCTCTCTGTTAGAGATAGGACAGAGTATAGTTAGGTGGTAATTTCCTGACTTTTGTATTGTTGGTTGGGTGTAGGTCGATTCAGTTGTGTCTCACTGTGCTTCGTGAACGACCCATGATGATCTGATTATCTGACATGCTGGGCCGCCAGACAGTAATAAAAAAAATAGTTTGACCTATAATGTGGGGTCTGGTGGCTCCTTGACTAATGTAGCTACTCCAGGAATGAGAGTTTGACTTTATGGTCAAAGGTTCAATCCAAGGAGTCGTCTTAGCCCTTCAACATTCCGAAGCCGACAGTGAGTACCACTGAGTTGGGTGAAAAATTACAATTCTGTTATCCCGCCCTAAGAGGTGAATGTGCACTATACAAATAGACAGGTTGTGTTATATTACACATTTCTGCAAACAAAGTTGAAACTTGTTTAACTGGGGAAACTGTTCTTCTAACTACTGGTTACCTGGTACGGGAGGTTGGGACTACGTGGTTACCTGCAAGACTGCCTGCTGATGGACCTGGTTGTATGGTGAAAGGTAGCCAGGGTGCTAGTCCTTTCAGGGCCTGGAGTTACAAGAAAGTTACAAAGTGCACAGTGAGGATACAAAGACAAAAATGTTGGGGAATTTGGTTGTATGGTAGGGTCTGCTCAAGAGGGGCATGTGCTGAGATTGGTGTGTGACAGGTCTTCGAAGGAGAAACTTGACAGCTTCTCAGTGCGGCTCTTTTTATACTTTTCAAAGAAAAGGTGTAGTTTCCTTCGGTGCTCACCACCCTGTCTTTGGAGTAGTTCTGAGTCGTATAACTACCGAGCACAGTCACTTCATTGTAAAGTGCTAGGTTTAGTAATTGCAAAATAATGTGATGTCCTGCCAGGTTAACCCTGTCCACATTTGGGGGAACCAAGAAACCAAGTCTCGTGGATGTTCTTACTATACTACAAGGAGTATCCCTTTTAGGATGCACAGACCCTCATCCACCAAGGTGACATGCTTTATCATCGGTTCGTGCTCCACGCTGGTTGGCTGGTGCAATACCCTGCGGGCCGCTCCGGAAGGGGCTGTTCGGAGAAGACTGCTGGCTACGGCAATGAGTTTAGTTTTTGGGGTGATATGTGATGGACTGCTTACACCCTCCAATTCCCTTCTTTGATTACTTGATAGGTGTAATAAGCCTGACAAAAGGTTTTCTTGTGCTGTAATGTTAGTATTTGCTTGGTGTGGCTTTTCCGCCAAGAATGTTGCAACAGGTGGGGTTTGTTAGTTCAGGTTGTGTCAGAAAGGAAGACGAGGGTTAGCCTTGTAGCACACATGACAGGGTAGTACTGGGGGCTTGCAATAACTCCTCTGGCAATTTGAGGAGACTGAGCAGCAGCTGTTCTCTCAGAGTGCAGTAAAACTTGGCTACTCAAGAAGAGTTTGGGTGGGGCGATTATTTATTTATCTATCTATTTATCTATCTATCTTTAGGTTGTATTAAGCACAAAACAGACCAAAGTGTCAGAGTGCTTTACACCGACAATTAGTAAATATTCAATATAGACACATTGTACTGAAAGAATATAAAGGCAGAGATATCAAATGCAAAATCAAGCAATACAATGTACATATTATATACACAATAATGAGTCCCATGGGGTTTTGTGGTCTATAAAGAGATCGGAGAAAAATGAAACCGAGAGAATCCAAACATAAAAAATGCCTATAACGAAGTAGGGGAAAGAAATAACATGTAAATGGCAAAGATCCCATGTATTTACAAATGCATTACAATTCAGTGGGGGAGGAGAGGGCCGAGCAGAGTGAGGATGTGTGGGTCTACAGAAACGTTAGCACTGAAAGATTATAGAGGCAACCGTAAAGTCTGTACGTAGAATACTATAGTTCGTTCAGAGGAGTAGGATGACAATGTACAGAAAATGTAAACCTTGTGGTGCATCCGATCAAGGGATGCTCCATAAGAGCTGGTTTCCTAAACCACAGAGAATGAGAGGCCCCACCTGGAGGTGTGTACATAAAAGAAGGACAAGGGAAGTCGAAGAGAAGTAGATCTGTTTTGCAGCTAGCTACTAAAAAAAGCATTAGATGCAATTTGTGAACTCCCGGAGGGGATGATCTAGCCAAAATGGGGAAACACGAGATGTTAAGAAATCATCCAAGGAAATAATGTTCGAAAATGTGTTTTCCGGAGGGGCAGAGGTTTGGATTTTGTAGCGCATAGGGTGATTTATTTCGATATAAGAAGAATAAACACCTATTTCAAAGCTTCAGGGATTTTGCATGATCCAAAACTACATACACAAAAATAGATATTAAGGAACCGAAAAAAACCTGAAGGAAAAATAAACCTTTATCTGGAGTTCCCCTTTTAATCTATTCACTGCAGGCCTGCTGTACCTCTCGCTCCCCCTTCTTCTTCGGAAATCTTCATAGCACTTGTGCCCCTGGGAGGTTCAGGTACTGCACCTGATCGTGTCATTTCAAAGTTACACTTAGTGTGGAGTCAGATGCCACAATTCATGAAGTAGGACTATAAATACCATAATGAGCAACTCTGTATACGCACCTATCCTGGGCTCCAGCATGTGGAATAGGGCCAGGCTTTCCTCCGAGATATCTTTGTAAGACCCAACCTGCAGAGAGGAGACAGCATCAGTGAAGGTTCTTTAAGGAGTTGCGTAAATTGTTAAGACTGCAAATCCACAATAGAAGCAATCATCTAAGCTAACAACCACTCAACAGTGTGCACCTGTGTACTAATCTACAAGAAAGAGTGCGTTAAAACATTTCAAACAATATTCAAGAATACACAACTCCGCAGTAGAAGCACTCATCTAAGCCAACATCCACTCAACAGTGTGCACCTGTGTACTGATCCACAAGACTGGATGCGGTCAAACATTTCAAACACTATTCAGGAACACACAACTCACTGAGACCACCTTCGATGTGTTGCGCTCTATGAAAATGAGAAATAATATGCAGGTTTAATGAATGTTGGACGAAAGTACATGCAACGGGGGGAATTGAAGAAGAAACAGAAGAATGCCAGAAGCTGAAAATGGTCTTCAAGGTGTGGCAAAGTATTGGTAGAGTAGGTGCAGCGTCTGGCACTCTCTAAACACTGTTTTTGTTTGCTGTACGGCTGCTCAGCTTCACCTCTCCTAAAGTACTCCGCCCCACCTGTGTCACACTGACTACAACGCGTGCTCTTTTAGGGGTCTTAATTCATGAAGTAGGTTGTAAGTAATTGTATCTTACTCTTCACTTGAGACTTTCTAAAACTTCCAAGAGTAAAATACACCTGTTCATTGAAGAAAGAATGGTTACTGAGGCCCATTTCTCTCTGCTCCAATAACCACAGGGCCAGGAATGTCTGAGTCGACCAGGCTGCACTGGCCATAGAGCCTGGCCTTTCCCAGTCTCCAACCAGTTGCATTAACAGAAGAGCCTGGCCTCTACGGACCACCAATGTCACTCTGACCGCACAGCCTGGCAGCTCTGGGCCGTCAAGTTTACACGGGCTAACAAGCTGGTCTCGGTCTCCTGCTTGTCACACTGACAACAGAGTCTGGCCTCTATGGGTCTACCAGCCTGCACTAGTTGTAGAGCTTTGTTTTGGTGTACTTTGCTGATTAAACTCTTTTTCCTCCTCTAGTGTGAGCTCAAACCGAAGGTATTGGAGCGCTTTACATGAGTACCAGTTACATTTGACAAGAACCTAGAACCCAGGTATTTCCTGGGTAACAGTGATTGCAGATCAAGGCCCATCTTTGTCTCCCTCTTGTCACACTGACTGCAAAGTCTGACCTCTGGAGTCTTTTGTAATAATTGGTGTTGATCTTGGCCTTCCAGGCTGTTTCTTGTTACCCTGACTTCAGAACCAGGCCTACCTGTGTCTCACCCTCTGCCTCTGACAGCAGAGCGTTGCCTCTCCAAGGAGTCCTCTATCACACCAAAAGAAAAGTCCAGCCTGTCTGTGTCTCACCCTCTGCCACCGACAGCAGAGCATTGCCTCTCCAAGGAGTCCTCTATCACACCAAAAGCAAAGTCCAGCCTGTCTGTGTCTCACCCTCTGCCTCTGACAGCAGAGCGTTGCCTCTCCAAGGAGTCCTCTATCACGCCAAAAGAAAAGTCCAGCCTGTCTGTGTCTCACCCTCTGCCACTGACAGCACAGCGTTGCCTCTCCAAGGAGTCCTCCATCACACCAAAAGAAAAGTCCAGCCTGTCTGTGTCTCACTCTCTGCCTCTGACAGCACAGCGTTGCCTCTCCAAGGAGTCCTCCATCACACCAAAAGCAAAGTCCAGCCTGTCTGTGTCTCACTCTCTGCCTCTGACAGCACAGCGTTGCCTCTCCAAGGAGTCCTCTATCACACCCAAAGCAAAGTCCAGCCTGTCTGTGTCTCACTCTCTGCCTCTGACAGCACAGCGTTGCCTCTCCAAGGAGTCCTCTATCACACCAAAAGCAAAGTCCAGCCTGTCTGTGTCTCACTCTCTGCCACTGACAGCAGAGCATTGCCTCTCCAAGGAGTCCTCTATCACACCAAAAGCAAAGTCCAGCCTGTCTGTGTCTCACTCTCTGCCTCTGACAGCACAGCGTTGCCTCTCCAAGGAGTCCTCCATCACACCAAAAGCAAAGTCCAGCCTGTCTGTGTCTCACTCTCTGCCTCTGACAGCACAGCGTTGCCTCTCCAAGGAGTCCTCCATCACACCAAAAGCAAAGTCCAGCCTGTCTGTGTCTCACTCTCTGCCACTGACAGCAGAGCATTGCCTCTCCAAGGAGTCCTCTATCACACCAAAAGAAAAGTCCAGCCTGTCTGTGTCTCACCCTCTGCCACCGACAGCAGAGCATTGCCTCTCCAAGGAGTCCTCTATCACACCAAAAGCAAAGTCCAGCCTGTCTGTGTCTCACCCTCTGCCTCTGACAGCAGAGCATTGCCTCTCCAAGGAGTCCTCTATCACACCCAAAGCAAAGTCCAGCCTGTCTGTGTCTCACTCTCTGCCTCTGACAGCACAGCGTTGCCTCTCCAAGGAGTCCTCTATCACACCAAAAGCAAAGTCCAGCCTGTCTGTGTCTCACTCTCTGCCTCTGACAGCACAGCGTTGCCTCTCCAAGGAGTCCTCCATCACACCAAAAACAAAGTCCAGCCTGTCTGTGTCTCACCCTCTGCCACCGACAGCAGAGCATTGCCTCTCCAAGGAGTCCTCCATCACACCAAAAGCAAAGTCTGGCCTGTCTGGGTCTTCCAAATTACACTGGCAACTTAGTCCGGTCTCTTGTAATATTACCCAGACAAGCATGCATGTGGTGCAAAATAAATAGTCATAACCTGATTTATTCTTGCGATTCACCTGAATTTCAGCATAAAATCGTTTTAAGTTCAATGAGCCCTGCATTGGCCTTCTCTAGAACGCTAATGGGCCAGATCTACAAAGATTTTTTTGCGTTAATCTGCTCGAGGGGGGTGTTCCGTGGGTGGTTCCTGTGTAACCATACATGGTTTGTGATGCAGAACCCTATCTACTAACAATAGTAGACCGTATTTTGCACACAAAACTAACGCTACTTGAAAGTAGGTGTTAAATTAGAGAAATTATTTTATTTCTCGTCTTTTCCGACTTTGCATGTGGGCTGCACTGTACCGCACACATACGAAGTGGGAGAAGTTTTACAGTGAGTCTAAGCATAGTATTTTGTACTGGAAGGCTCCACTTCCAGTAAAAACCTATGCCAGACTCGCGCAGAAACCTTTGCGCTATGGTGCAAGGGTGTATATGTGGCACCATTCTGCGCCAGCGCTGAGGAGAGAACAGGATAAAACCATATCTCTGTAGCTATGGCGCTTTATTGCTCTTTTCCAGTCACGCAACGCAGAGCAGCAACTTTGGGCGCTGCCCTGAGTTGTGTGACAGGTTTGTAAATTTGGGCCTAAGTTTTAATTCAAATGAACTTAATGGGGGTGCACTAGAAAATAAATTAGTCAGGTTCATGAATTGGGGAAATCTACATCCTTATAGGACTATTCAACATTATTATTATGTTTCCATGTTCTTGCTCAGATGTTAAACTATAAAATTACCCGATAAAACCCTTATTGAAATAAAAAATACACAGATCTTTTTGATACCTCAGGGAAAGCACCTGATGATTTTTCAACTTCTGTGCCGACTCAGATATGGTCCCTATTGCTGTAACGGAGTCATTCCCGACAGCAACAAAGAAGCAACTCTCAATATATTCTACATTTTGTGTTAATTTTTCTCAAGTGTCTCACAGTGTCAGAGCTGAATCCATCAAAAGCTGTAGGTGATTTTTCCATATGTTTCTAATTGGGTGTTACAGTTATTTGATGTGGTTTCCATGACGGGCAAGCCTAGTTGTAAAGCAGCGTAGTGCTGTGCAGAATGGATGGGGGGCAGCGCATTTAAGGATAAGGGGAACCTATCCACAAGTGTCCATGTGGCAGATAAAATCGATGCTGCCAGATGCTCTCAAGATGTTGGCAGAAGAAGTGTGTCTTCATCTTCTCCCTGCGGTGGAGGAGTGAAAGAGTTTGTTGAATCTTTGTCAGGATGGAGCTAGGAGCTCCTGATCCCTGGTTCACAAAAGAAGCCTATCTTCAGACTTTTTATGTCGGACTTCTTTGTTTCTAGTTTGGTGCTGTCAAGGCTGCATGTGCTGAATACAGCACGAGATCTTGAGCTGATCTACTGGCTATCGGTGAGTTAGGGGGACGTAGCCTAAACAATGGCGCATGAAGTGTTGGAGATGAGCGTAATTAGGGACAGCCAATGGAGTTCCTGAAGCATGGTCATGATCCAGTTCTACTTTCCAAATGCCTTAATACAGTGGTGCCCAAGCTTCTGACTCCTGAAGACCCCCCACGGAGTCACTACTGGAAGCCGGGGACCCGCCAAGCAATTTGTACGATTTAAATTTCAAACAATAAAATAGTAATTCGCAAAAAATACACAAACAAGTGCACACCAAACAAATATCCGAATTACTAAAGATTGTATTATTTTATATTGAAAAAATATGCAAAAGGGGGCTTTGGGGGGCTCTAGCTCCAAGAAAATTTGGGAGAAAATGGTGCATTTTACAACACATTTTTCATTATATATTCAATTGCATTAGCTTTTAAAGCATAGTAAATGATGACCTTACTGTGCATCAGGATACAACAATCTTTGTTGGGGCTCTTCAATGATTCTCTATCACCCTCCAACAGTACCACTCTTCTCTCTACAGGCCCTCTCTCATATGAATTTTATTTGTCGGAACACTTTCCATCACACACATATAGAGACAATGAATCATACATGTGTAATCTGTGTATAGAAAATGTTACATTAGGCAAAGGGGACTACAAGGTGTATGATTCACGTCATCCATACTGGTACGCATTTTTAAGAGTGCTTGGTCTGCAGAACCACAAACTCAGGATTCAGAACATAACAGAGTGGCTAGCGTTGACTTTAATAATAAGAATGTATTTCTACCCAAACAAACCATTTTTTTAGCAGCATCAGGATATTGAAAGAGTGGGAAAAACATAACTTACTAACTTGTACCATGCAGTTTGCATGCAGCTTTTTGATGGCAGTTCATAGCTCACTGTGCTAGATTACGATTGCAACTTATGAACTGCACAGTAACAAATGAATCTCTGTTACAAAAGCAGTAACCCACTGAGCTATGCACATAAAACACTGTTCTTTAACCTGCATGGAACACAATTTTGCAGCAAGCATATTAACCATCTGAGCTACCATAGAAGAGTCAAAGCTGCTACTAGACAAACCTCCCATCTTTCTCCAGCAGCTACATTAATCACCGGAGTTATCATGACACTTTTATTGTTGCCCGAAAACTGCTGGTTATACAAGGAACTTTGCAGTGCTTTTAAAACTGCTGTCTGCGGACCCCCTGGGAATGTGTCATGGACCCCTGGGGTTCCGCGGACCACAGTTTGAGACCCGCTGCCTTAATAAATTATATGACTGTGTGGAGGATGTTCTTCAGTGGTGCAATGTGATGCTTCGAATAACAGTAAGCAAAGGGCTGCCACTGTACAGGTGAACTATAACAGGGATTGAATGGCAATTCCGTTGTGGAATACTAAAAGGCAGGATGCGACTCCTGAAGTGTGAACTGCTGCCAGCTTGTCTGACCTTTGCAAGGTGGTACGTAGATGGGTGAGCTGGTGCCAGCCTGTCTGACCCTTAAAAGGTGTTACGTAGGTGTGTGAGCTGCCGCCAGCCTGTCTGACCCTTACAAGGTGGCACGTAGGTGTGTGGGCTGCTGCCAGACTGTCTGACCCTCACACGGTGGTATGCAGGCGTATGAGCTGCCGCCAGGCTGTCTGAGCCTTGAAAGATGGTACCTAGATGTGTGAGCTGGTGCCTGCCTGTCTGACCCCTTACAAGGTGGTACGTAGGTGTGTGAGCTGCTGCCAGCCTGTCTGATCCATACAAGGTAGTACATAGATGTGTGAGCTGGTGCCAGCCTGTGTGACCCTTACAAGGTGGTAGGTAGATGTTTGAGCTGGTGCCAGGCTGTCTGACCCTTGCAAGGTGGTACGTAGGTGTGTGAGCAACTGCCAGCCTGTCTGATCCTTACAAGGTGGTACATAGGTGTGTGAGAGCTGCTTCCAGGCTGTCTGACCCTTACAAGGTTGTAAGTAGAGGTGTGAGCTGGTGCCAGCCTGTCTGACCCTTACAAGGTGGTACGTAGGTGTGTGAGCTGCTGCCAGCCTTTCTGACCCTTACAAGGTGGCACATAGGCGTGTGAGAGCCGCTTCTAGGTTTTCTGACCCTTGCAAGGTTGTACGTAGGTGTGTGAGCTGCTGCTAGCCTGTCTGACCCTTACAAGGTGGTACGTAGATGTATGAGATGGTGCAAGGCTGTCTGACTCTTACAAAGTGGTACATAGATGTGTGAGCTGCTGCCAGCCTGTCTGACCCTTACAAGGTGGTATGCTGATGGTTGAGCTGGTGCCAGGCTGCCTTAGTATTCTTTTCAATGCGAGTTAGGAAGCAGAGACTGCTGTCAATGTGACATCTGATAAATTTGGTTATCTATAGGAGGTGAGGGGTGAATACATCTAGGCTCGTTGCTGTGAGCCATTCACATACTTTACCATCTCTGTTAGGGAAAACTCTGGGGGTTCAGCTTCTGTAAGTCCCTTGGCATTCAAACCTGAATGATGGGGAGTCAGTCCCTCAGGCGAGTCTTGTTGCACTGTTTGAGAAAGTGAGGGACCCCTATAAGCGAATGAGGGAGGGTAAAACAGGGGATCACCGGCTGCGCATTCGACGGACGGGTTTATAAGCTGAGTTGGTTCTCACCCCTCTCTCTTCCCGAAAGCAAATGGAAACGGGCCATATTCTTACCCGGTGTGATCCTTAAACGCCCCTGGAGGTAATTATCCTTTGTCCTCTGTTTAAGCGCGACTGTGTGCCCATCGTTGTCTGAGGCCCTGGAGGTTTGTGGACTTTCCGTGGCCCTAGGGACCACTTTTAACTGTATCAGCTGGAGTAATTCTTGAGACGGGTTCGATCGTTGTGCCTCTCTTGAGACTGGTTCGATCGTTGTGCCTCTCTCGCTGTTACTTGGGGGTAGTCTTCTAGCGTTTAGTAATTAATCTTAGGGCATGTTTATTGTTAGTGTTGCCATCTAGTTGGTGATCACCTTGTTTAAACATCGTTAACCCTTGCCCTTCGTTATTTCTTTAAGATTTATCCTGATATCACGCCTTGAATAAAGGCCTCCGTGAAATCTAATCCGGCTGAACCTTTTGAAAGGTGGTTCTCCGTCAAGCTCGCCTTTATGCCTACATCATAGGGTAGGTTTATATGGGTTGCGTTTGGGCATTTCTGTATTGTATGGTTTCGTTTATTTTGACATATGTTTTATCGTCGGCTAAGTAGTGTGACGGTATTTTATTTTTATAGATTTGTTGGATGTTGATGTCCAGTACCCCCAGGCTTATATGGCCTTTGTCTGAACTCAATCCTGTTGGATAAAGTTTTGATAGAATACCTCAAAAGGTATGCTCACATATGAATATATCCCATTCGGGAAAGGGGGTCACCAGGAATTCACTACTGGCATGACTACTAATATGTGGTTTCATTCACTTTGGGAATTATTGAATATTTCCTGTTTGGTGGTTGGTTTCCTCTTTTCTCTGTTAGTATAAATACAGAAGTCACTGGTTTTTTCTGGATCTTTTAAATCACATGACCCAGGCTGGGTCTGTTTTCTTCTATTTTAAGATGCACATTTCCTCTATTGCCGCGCTGACCATTGTTGTCTGACCTTAATTCCTTTATTCTCTGTTATCATTTTTCAAGGCTTCTCGTGCATGTATTGATTATTATGTGAAGCTTATCACTAAGTATTGGAAGTGATACATTTTTATGTTGTTTATAGGTATTTGAGTGTCCCACGCTATTTATTTCTCTGCATATGATTTGCCCTGATGAAAGTGTAGCCCCCCTGTAGGGTTTTCACCGAAACGCGCGTCAGCGTTTGATCTCTTCAAACCCGGAAGTGGTTTCCAATTCTACCTTTGGACCAATTTATTAAAATATCTGTTTTCCTCTTGGCTTTTTAAACATCTTTATATATGCTATGTGTATGAATGTTTGATGGATGTATAGAGCTCATTTGAATCTTTGAGTGTGTGTATGCATGATGGTTTGTTGTGGGGTTCTCTTTTATTGTATTTTATCTGTATGTATCACTGTGCTATGATATAAAATATATTTTTTGATATTCTGTTAATAAAAAGAAATAATCATCAATTGTAATTACTGGTTCTTTTCAATATATGCACTTGAGCCTTGGTTGTTTAGGTATCATTACAGGACCCCCTTGTGGGCCTCAATAATTTATCTTTTTTGAATGGGTGGGTAATTTTTTGTTTTGTACTGTTTGAGAAAGTGCCTCATTTGTCATGGTTAGGCCCCCACTTTTTGCCTGGAAAATGATGTGGTTTTGATTGTAGTGCACAGGTTCCCTGCCAACCAGGCCCGTATGCCAGTGCTTCTTCCCCATCCACAATTGTCCCTTCCGGCCCCCTGTAAGTCCCTAGTAAATGGTACCTAGGGCATTGGAACTGAAGAGGGTTCCCGCACATAAGGCCGCAGACCGACACTGCAGAATGCATGCCCTGGGGCTGACAAAAACGACAAAGTCAACATGGCACACTGCCTGTGTGCCATGCCAACCAGGACTGCCTAAGGTTTAGGTAAGTCACCCCTCTAGCAGGCCTTACAAGCCCTATGGCCGGGTGCACTATATCTCAGGTGTGAGCATATCTGCATAAACAGATATGCCCCTACAATATTTAGGTCTATTCCTTAATATTGTAAGTGCCAGGGAAGCCAGCGAGAGTACATGGGCTGGAAACTCAACAACTCGAGTTCCACAGCACCATGATAGCTTCACTGAACACAGGAGTGTTTGGTACCAAACTACTCCTCTCAATAAACCCACACTGATGCCAGTGTAAGATTTATTGAAACATGTACTCAGAGGGCACCTCAGAGGTACTCCCTGAAAACCTACCAACCCTGGTGTGTTCTCAGCTAGCTTTAGGCAGCCTGCCACCACCAGACATGTTTCTGGACCCCTGGGTTGAGAGCCCCCGCTCTTTGAGGCCAGAAGCAAAGCATATCCTGGGCAGAGGTGTTACCACTTCTTCCCCAGGATGGGCACAGTGTTCGAGAGGAAAGCTTCAAAGGCCTGCCAACTTTAAAATGTGACCCCCAGCCTCTGCTGCTAGCAGCAGATGGCAGCCCCCAGTTCAATTCCCACTTTGGGCGGGAGAACCAGCGGGAAAACTTAGTAAGAATAGGAGGTGTACCCTCCTTCACCAACTACACCCCTCAGGTGGAGGAAGTGAAGAAAAGCACACTTTTCAGTGCCCACCATCTTGAATATGGTGGGATTTATCCAATCAGGGCTAGGGCTATGCCCCCCATCCCCAGGTAAGGAACCCATTGGTCCCTACCACTCCCCTGTAACTCCCCTAAATCTAGTATTTAGGAGGCTCCCCCAGACCCTAAAACTAGTTGCTGCCAACCTAAGAAGAAAGAGGATGAAGAAGATGCTGTGCAGAGAAGACTGAAGACAACTACTGACTTGGACCCAGCCCTACCGGCCTGTCTGCATCTTTAAAGACCCTGCAAAGAAAACAACGCCTGTCCTGAAGCCAGCATCCTCCAAAACCCCCGAGGAGGACTGCCTGCCTTTGAAAAAGGCCAGAGCTCCCAAGGACAGTGGACCTGTCCCCAAGAAACCACAACAAAGGACTCTGGTTCCCTCTCAATTCCGCGATGCCTGACCACTATGCACACGACGCCTCCGGCCCAATTCCAGGTGGCCCACCGGTCCAGAAAAAGTTCCCCAGCAATCCTGTGTCTAAGTCCAGCGATGGCTGACCCCTCCTGGACTCCACGACGACGTCTGCAGTGTGTATCCAAAGGCTCTCCCCAACCGTGACCGGCTCTGGTAAGAGAACCCCGACGTCAAAGGACACCCCTGCACCCGAAGCCCCAGGGCCTTGGAGAGCTCGACTGACAGTGTCCCTGCGACCAACAGCATCCTAACTTACCTCTACTGTTGCTGGTGTTTTTCTTGCAGGCTCCGGTTCGACGCCTGCAGCCTGTTTTAAAAACCAAGTTCCTCCATTCACTTGCATTAGGTGCCCGACCCTGTGTTTGCACCCTGCAGTTGGCCGCTCCTGTGCCACTGGTGGTGTATGTTTGGTGCTGCCTTGTGGCCCACCGTGCTTGCCTGAACCTCCGAAGCTTAAGCTCAGCAGCTGCTTTACTTACCTGCAAGCAGCTTGTCTTCAAGCACCCCCAGCCTCCTTTGGGTAACATTGGGCCCGACCTCCAGATTTAAACTCTGCACCCGGCTGCCCCCGCCCCGCTGGTGGTGCAGTGTTTGTGCTTATCCGAACCTTACCTTTTGCTGACCATGAAACCTGAAGACTTGAATTGTAAGTTGCATACTTACCTGCAAAACCGCATTATTGCTTTCCTCCATAGGTTAACATTGCAAAGACTGAAAATTGCACTAAGTGCCCACTTTTGAAACAGAAAAGTATTTCTATTTAAAATCGTACTTATCTTTTTGCGAAGATCTTGGTCTTAAAAAAAATATTTAAAAAACGTATTTTTACAAAATTGGTGTGGATCTCCTTTTTGAGTTGGGTGTCATTTATTGGTCAATGTGTGCACAACAAATGTCATATACTCCTCTGTGTTAGGGCTAAGGCTGCTTGCCCAGACTACCACCATAGAGCACTTTGAGTTTGCATGGAGCCCTGTACACTTCTTGGGGAATCACTGGACTCGATGCAACCACCTGGTGGTATAATATATATAGAGCCAGCTTCCTACACACTGCATGAGATCTTCAGTTGGTCCTGTTTGCCATCTGCGCAATGGCAGACCTTGATGTTCTTGCCAGTCAGAAGTATGGCAAGAACTTCTGTGTAAATGTTGTAGATGTCAGTGTTACCAGGAAGGCAAGATTGATTAAGCCAAGGGATTTTAAGATTGGTAATTAATTAATTACCAGGCCGATGAGTAAACTGTCCTAGATAAGAAGTACAGAAATGCAGATTATGGACTGGATCGTGTTCCCTATTTTCCCAGTAGTCTGATAGGTGGACACGTAAAAAGTGCATAAGCTTCACATCACCACATCCTTTGTTGCAAACCAAAATGTATCAAAAATCTATAAACATGTTTTCTGGTAGCATTTATGAACCTATAGTTCACGACTCGAAAGTGAAGGATCGGGATGCATGATGCGTGCTGAACTAGTTATTTATTCAATTTCTTCTCAATCTTTTGATGGTGGTTGCAGCATCTACTCCGCTTCCTAAGATGCTCCAAGAGAGTTTTGGTCGCTCTTATGTAAAGGAGATGCAGTCATGAACCCACCACATTTGAAGAATAATCTCCTGAACCCGCTCCAAGCAACGTTCAGAGTGGACTGGGCGCAGAATGACCTGCAGAGAATGTAAGAGTCGAAGAAGGTCAGGGAGTAGCCAGTATCACAGCCGGTATCACAGCACTTCTTGACATGCTTGCTGATTTTGGCCTTAGACCCTCCTGTTTTAGCAGTCACCAGAGTTTTCTGCACACAAACAATATTAATGCGGTCCCGACGCCTGCCTGTTGTATTCATGACTAATACACTTTTCTAGCTGTTACACCTTTCTTCCCATGACCACTTTTTACCACAGACACATACACAAGCCCACACTTGTCCCTTTAGGACCAGATTCTCTTTAGTTCTAAGATTCCAGAATGTTAACATGCTCCAAGGATAAGTTTGTACGTAGGCTGCACAAAATGTATGTATAGTTGCTTACGTTCCACTGAAGGATGACCCTAGGGAAGACCACACAGGGGCCTATGACCTTGTCTCCGTTGATGACGAAGCCTTCAGTGCTGTAGCTATCAATGAACATCATGTCAGGAGACTCCTTCTGGAGCATGGTAATTGTGGTCTTTTGGTAAAGCTCATCATCTGAAGGAGAGAGACGATGACCACGACATGTCTGCCTGTGGGGAAAATAACAACAGTGTAAGTAACTAAAGGGGTGGAAACTTTAAAAGAATGCTGAGCTTAGAACAGGATATCAAACTTTGTCCAGCTGAAAGCTTTTCCTCAGCACATTTAAGCACCAGTCATTCCAATACTATATAAATTAAATCAGTCATTTCAAAGAAGTGCAGGATGCTAACCCATGGTGAATCTTTAAGCCACTCATATAGGAACAATAAGGTTCCCTAACCACATATCAACTGAGCCAAACCATCAGGGTTAACCCCAACTCGAGGATCACTGAGATTCTTGTAATTTCGGACACAGCTGTTCCTGAGAGATACTTAATCATTGCACCCCAGAGAGCGATCTTCATTTAAATAATGAGCAAAAAGACGTAGATTAAACAAGGTTGTTTTTTATCTATACTGAGAAGACCCATTAGAATAGCTATGGAGGCCGAAACACGTTGACATAAGAGTCAAACAATTAAATAAGTAAATTTATGAAATATGTATATAATGGAGGTGTAGGAACCGAAAAACAGAACTAAACTGCTTGAAATATTTGCCTAAGCACAGGAATGCAAACACCAGAAAAGATGTGTGTAGTGCTCAGAAATATGATAAAAGGACTCTGCCTTTTTAGGGCTCACCTACAGGCAGCTGTCTATTATCGAAGACCTAATGCAACTAACACCAATACTTACAGTGGGCTTTGGGCCAGTTTGGTGCCTACCATTACTGGCTTTCTCGTCAATCTCATTTGCTTGCTTCTTATTCAAAGGCTTTCCTTCCTCTTCTTGCGTTTGAAGCATAGCTTATTTGCCATCCTTTTCACTGCATGATTGTATGTTGTTACGTGTCAACGTTTATTGGAACATTTTGCTCTATACATGTTGTATTCTCTTGTTAAGCGACTAAATGTATGTTCATACTACAAAAACAACTCTACAGCAAATTCAGGCTAGGCAACGAACTGGAAGGGCCGAACTGCTGAGGACCTATTTCATGATTAATAAATAGGGCAGTTACTGGGTCTTGTCTAAAGAGAGCTTAAAGCTGTCTGGTTTCAAAAGACCTATTGTGAACAGAATCAATACTTACAATGGACTTCTAGGCAGTTTTTAGATCTCGCCTACATACAGATTTTAGTTGATGAACAGTCCTACAGACCCCCCATTGCATGCAACTCCACCAAGACCATGCACAGCATTCTACAGGACCAACCGCATTTCCTCACAGTTCTATACAGCACACAGCTCCTGAAAAGAGCTTATACACTCTGACAGACAGTGTTAGAGTATCACATGACATGCAGTCTCCCCACCACACCTGCTTGAAAGAAAGGCCTAACATACAGTTTGATCACAAGCCGGTGAGAGCGGAACCATAGTAGGTGCTGCGGACGGTAGGGTCCCTTGACAACTGTTTGACTTTAGGGCCAACTGCCCTCAGTGGGGTTGAATATACCCAATACAAGAGTATCTTTAGATAGTCAAGTATAAACTGCCTTTTACATGCCTAAATTTAGTATGCATGCCACGAGGACATAATATACGTCACCGGGGGTTGGGGGGGTTGGTGCTAGAAAAACAAACCCGCCCTGACAAATGCCCAGGACCTTGAACGGCCAGTAGTACAGGGAAGAAACATGTTGGTGCTAAAAGGGTAATAGGACCATAGTATCCTTTTTGCCCCTTTTATAGTTAATTTTTAATCTTTCCAATCCACCCCGCAAATAAAGGGATACCTATGGAAAGGATGAGAAATTTTTACATACATTTTACGTCCCCCTAGATAATAATATCCAAAAAGCTCCTTGGAATATGGTCGAACCCACCCTGACTTTTAGGGGTCATGGTGAACCCGATGATGAAGCATGCCACTATTAGGTTGTGCGAGGGTTATTTATAAAAATGATTATTTTTCCTTTTTCTTGCCTCCTAGTGAGGTGGTGTATAGGTGTGGCATGTACCAATAACCCTCCTGTGATTTGTCTCTTCCAGTAGAGGGATACCTTGATGTTTATTGTCTAACATACAGTTCTCCAAAACACACACAATTTCCAACAGACAGACCCAATACACTCTGATAGCAAGAAAACTGACCATGATATTCAGTGAGCTGAACAGCAAATGCAGCAACATCACAAGGCGCAAGAAAAAGAAATTACAAAGGAGATTATCGACCAACCAATCGTCTGCTACATACATAGAATCAGGAGTTTGCTCTCACCACAGATTCAATTGGATCCTTTCTTTCTCCACTTTTGGAGAAAACTGAAAACTCATCTCTTCAAAGGGCATATTGTTTTTAAAGAAACAGATCCGCATGACCCTGGCCAAGGACATCATATGTATCGTCACTACATGTCCCTCCAGCAAGTTGCACCTGCTCTCCTAATCGCTTCCATTCACAAATCTTAACAGCTCTATCACGCTTTAGAACTAGGTTTGTGCTTCATAAATCTACAAATACAGATAAAACCCAAAGCCTCTGATAGACATGAATGTTGAAAGGTAGAGGAGTGACCCGTTGGGCAACAAGCATTAACAAGAAACCCGGGCTGTAATAAATTGCAATGTCTCCAGCCGCCAAGGAGTAACAGTAATCCCTGGAAAATACAAAGGCGATGGGTAGTATGCTTGCAAAAGTCTCAGTTGCTGAAGGCCACATTCCAGTCGGTTCTTTCTTGCTCATTATATTTAAATGGCTAAGCGTAACTCATACTCCACTCCTCTCTTCTGGAGTACACAGCTTTAAGACCTTTCATCCCTCTTCATAAGGTTTCTGATGGAGATACAGTCACATTTTGGTAGCTTCACACTGCTTGCAGGGTACTCACCAGTTTGCTGCCCTCGCAGTGGTGCTGCTGAGCTTCCAGCAATGTGCGGGCACTTGCCAAGACCTTCTGAGTGCTGCCAGAGCCGCCATGGTGATTCTTAGTTACGTCTTTGAAAACAAAAGATTCATGGTATTAACATTTGCCTCAAGATGTACTAACGATCACAAACCACATTACAGAGAGCAATAACAAGAGTGAGGAGGACTGATGGCAGAATCCTAGGAAAAGAGACTATTTATGTATGGGATTGTTGATGACACCACTGGTGATATCACATCTCATCAGTGTTTGTGAGGCATAGCCCAGTGAGCTGTGGGGGAGGGGTGGTGCAGTGACATGTTGCAGGTTAGGCCCAGCACCAACACTGATTGACGTTCACAGTGGGTTGCGCGTACAGCCCTCTGGTCACTTCTGAAATGCGTGCCCAGTGTACCCTTGGGTTGGGTGACGGTCCAGGCTGAAGCATGGCACTCCACAGAATGCACATTAGACCAGGTAGCAAAGTTGAAGGCCATGTCCAGTGGGTTCTGGGAGTAGAGGTGCTGACTGTAGACCCTGGCAGAACTTTTGTCTTTTACTTTGGCCTCTAGCATTGAGTTTATTACTGCTGCTGTTTCTTGTCCACAGTACACTGCCTAGGTAGAATCTGAAGATTTTCCCATGAGCATATGGAGAAAAAGCAGGGGATATGGCCATCAAGGGCTTTGGTTTTCATCAAATCAGACTACTTGTAAAAGTTGACTCACGTATGTAGGCGCGCCGCTCCCCCTTAGAATGAGTTTCAGAAGTACACCTCGCATTGCTGCTTACTCTTCGATTGGTGGAATGGTTGCTGTAACTGATTGGTCAAGTGACACAGCAGCACCCAAGCCTCCACAGGCTCTCCTTTCCATTATTTCTTATCTCTGTTTACCCAATATTAACTGGATCCTTTGCTCATCTTTTCCAATGATTTCTGTGAAAAGGTATGAGACTCCATGGACGATCTATTTGTTCCACAAGCACCTGCAACCTATCCATCTCCCATTTATCTCTGCCATGCATGGACAGTTACTCATGTATTATGTGCTACACACCATCCAGAAATTGTGGCTCTGTGGCATTGTATCCATTTTTTTCTTCAGCCTCCTGTGGAATGATCTGACTGGTGCCCTTGCCCGAGGTGCACCCTCTGGAAGCATACAGACTGTGTGCCACTCATATGTGGCACACAATCAGTGTGCCTCAGGATAGGTTTCATGCCTCTTTGCCCATGTCGCCAATACGGTAAACGCATAAGGTAAATGATGCCCTTATTTGCAAGGGGCTTAGAGCCCATGCAAATGAGGTAAATGGCAGAGGCCAGCCCGCAGAGCGAGCATTAGGAAGACGGAGTGTTCACCCTGCCAAAGAACTGCAGGACGCAGCCATACAAAAAGAGTGTGGCAAGGAAAGAAGACTGGGAATGACAGGCAGCAAAAAGAAGGGGTCGAGGGGGACCATAAGGGCCGAAAGTGAAGGCCCACCACACCCAGAAGCAAAGGGGGTGAATGGAGTCGAAAGAACACAGAACGGCATGAAACAGTGGCCAATGGCTAAAGGGAGCAACAATCAAACTGCCCAATGAGGTCACAGGGGCAGCACGAATTTAAGTCCCCAGCAACCACTTTACTTGTCCGTGCAGGTGAGGCAGCGGACACATCAGGCAAACATCCATCTTTGTTATCGAACCAGCACACTTTTTGCAAAGGTGCAATAGGTGTTATTGAAAGAGCTGCACAAGAATCTGCAGCCCCTTTCATAATACAAAGTGCACAAACCGTACAAAAATCAAGTGCAAATGTTATTTTTATATTATATGACCACTGGAGTCTAACAAAGCTTACATTCAAGCTGAAAAGCCTTGGCCCTGGTGTGGATTTGTGAACATTTTAATTTGTTCCTGTACAGAAATAAATTTATAGTTGTCACTGATCATCAAGCCCTTGTCTTAATCTTTGGCAACCAGAAGACTATAATGCCACTCACATTAAATGATGGGCTTTAAAACCCAAAGATTATTGCTTTCACATTGTCCACAAGCCTGGGAAGGATGAAAATCTTGCCAATTTCTTCTCCTGCTTTCCACTGCCTATGTCCTGACCCTTCCCTGGTAAAAAACAAAACAAAAAACATACTTACAATAAAGCAACCCTGCCCACTAGTACTGGATAACGCTGGGACCAACAATGTGTGAAATGATGATCCCCACTCTCTATAAACTGTGACGGATCTGGCTGATTCTCAGCAGTGAAGAAATCTCAAAAGACTTAAAGCAGGTACTGACAATGTAACCTCAAGGAGCTGCAGGCAGTTAGACTTCTTCAGATCTGGCTCACCTTTTAACAGAAGAGACTCATACTTCAGAGAACTTGTTTGGCCATTCCCCATACAGAAAGGAGATAACTGGGCATCGAGGGACTTGTGGCTACCAACAGCCTCCGAATATAGAAAATGTGGTTCCCTTTTCTTGATGAAAGGTGAAGAAAACACGGGTGGCTATGATGCCTTTCAGAAGCTAGTAAACTGCAGTCTTAGTAAGCCACCAAAAATCTGATAACCACTGCAAGATGTGTAGGAAAAAGTGGCAATTATTTTTTTGTTCAGGCCAATTGCAAATGGTTAGCTCATAGGAACTGGCAAACAATTTCCCTGGGGCAAAAAGTTAGGTCTGTGATGTGACTGAGGGCCACACTGATACCAGCAGGGTGGCGGTCACGGGACCGGGGAGGTGAGGGGTTGGCGGTACGGTGGGAGTAGGGGAATCGAAAAATATATTTCTAGTAGCCGAATTGCTCAATGTGAAACCAGAATACCTGGGAATAATTCCAGCTTCCCCACCTAACCCCAAACTGTTTGATCCTAGCCAATTGTTTTATTCCACTATCCATCTTTTTTTTTTCATTATCACATATAAGAGGACCTTGAAATACATGACTTCCATATATGCCCTGTAAAAACCACCTCCTGTGTTAAACTATATTTTCATGTATAATAGAAACTCAGGGACACCCATAGAATGCAATTAACTGACTTGCCTCTTAGTTCAGTATTGGCATTGCTGTCATTGTGGGGGGAAGAAAGAATGTTTCTAAATCCATGTTTGAAAACTATCACTTAAAAAAGAAAATACTTCTCAATGCACAGATAATCTTATGTACTAAGGTGAAACAGTTCTGCATGTTAAAGAAATACACTTTTTGAATTCTGAAGATACTTTATCATATTTTTACACTTTTGCTGCAAGAGGTCTTTAAAAATTAAGGAGTTACTAAAGTTAAGCAGTGCAGAAAATCCTAGTTACTTCCTTTAATGTTTATTAACCTTTAAACAAATGCTTGCTTGTTTATTTGACATCTTTTTGATGTTAGTGCTGAGTTGAGTAAACAGCAGCCCAGTGCTGTTGTTGACCAGGGGACTGCATCTAAAAGTCAGGAGGGCAGCATGCGGTCCCTGGGCCGTATTTTGAGTATTGCTAGGTTAGCATCTCCTTATTGCCATGGACAATCTTGCCATGTCCAGAGTTCATGACCTTTCCTAACACCTTTGCTGAGGTCGTCATCCATGCATTAAATAAGATCTCCACCGCATTTGGGATGCCAGCAACCTCCTAATTGGTTAATGCGCTACAATGAGCAAGACCTCTGACCCTCGGTCTAAGGCCTGCTCTCTCCCCAGCAGCTCCGCTGTGTGCCGCCTCTGACCCCGCCCGCCTCCCAGCTGCACGTCCCTCCCCCCTCCCCTACTTAATGGCGGCCGCTGCGGGGGAGCGCGAGCAAGACCTCTGACCCTCGGTCTAAGGCCTGCTCTCCCCCTAGCAGCTCCGCTGTGCGCCGCCTCAGATCCCACCCAGGAAGGGTTCGAGACTGCTCCGCTCCTCCTGTGCCGGTAATCTCGCCTGTTGTCTGCCTGTGGTTGCCCAGCTCACTGTGCCCATTTTGTTGCTTATTTACTGTGCCTGTGCCCATTTAGTTGCTTGTACTGTGCTTGTGCCCAATTTGTTCTTTTCTCTGTGCCAGTCCCGTCCGTGTTTGTTATTCTGGTTACCCCCGTTTCCTGCCACTGCCGCCTCTGACCCTGCCCCGCCTCCCAGCTGCACGTCCCTCCCCTACTTAATGGCGGCAGTTGCGCAGTCGCGCCGCTGGCGCGCCTAAGGCAAGCCCGTCTGCGCCCCGACCGCGTCCAGTGCCAGAAACCCTGGATCTTCGAGCCCCCGCCGATACATCTCCGCCGCTCTCCACGCACTCAACCCCGGAAGACACAACGACTGCCAAATAGCCACTCCGAACACCACCCATGGCCAGTTCTCCCGCTGTCGATCTTTCACCACCAACAGCGCCCCCACGACCGCCGAAGCCTCGCCGGACGCCCGCACCACCGAAATCCTGACTTGCATCCTCAACGTGCGCTCCCTACACAGACACGCCGTAGAGATCTGGGACCTGCTCGACACCCTCTCTCCAGACGTCGCCTTCCTCACTGAAACATGGACCAAGGCCACCTCCGCCCCCGACATCGCCACCGCCATCCCCGACGGATACAAGATCCAGAGAAAGGACCGCCCCCACCGCCCAGGAGGAGGACTCGCCATCGCGCACAAGGGCTCCCTCCGACTCTCCAGCACGAGCGACCCCCTCTACAACCTTGAACACCCTCACTTCCAGATCCAGACCAGCCCCAGGACCACACTGTGCGGCACCCTCGCCTACCGACCCCCCCGGACCACGCGCTCAGTCCGCAACCACCATTACCGACCTCGTCGCAACCCACGCCATCACCTCAACGAACTACATCCTCCTCGGAGACCTTAACTTCCACCTCGACAACCGCAACAACCCCGACTCCATTGCCCTCCTTGACAACCTCAGACTGAAACAGCTCGTCACCACCCCCACCCACAGAGCAGGACACACCCTCGACCCCGTTTTCGCAGGAGGGACGAACATCCTCTTCAGCTACACCACTCAGCCCCTCTGGACAGACCACCACTGCGTACACTTCACCTTCAACACCGCCACCGCACCCAAACCCGCCCCACGCCCACCTCGAAGGAACTGGAGCAAGACCACAGAGGAACAACTCAACACCACCCTCCTCCAAGACACCCCCCCCGCCATGACCGACGCCAACTCCGCAACCAAAGAACTTCACCGCTGGATCTCCAGCTGCACCGACAAGCTCGCATCCCTCCGCCACCCCGTCAAACGTCGCCCCCTGAAGGCCGCCTGGTTCTCCACCGACCTCCAAGAGGACAGGCTCTCCTGCAGACGCCTGGAGAAAATATGGAGAAACAGGAAAACCACGGAAGACCAGAACAACTACAGGGACGCCCTGAAGAAATACCACTGGTGCATAAGAGACACAAAGCGGCCCTTCATCAAGAACAAAATCCACACCAACGCAACCAATGCCAAAGAACTCTTCAACATCATACAGCAGTTCACCAAACCCCCCAGCGAAGCCACGGACGTCACACATCCCAGGAACTCTGCAACAAGCTCAGCTCCTACTTCCACCTGAAAATCAAAGCCCTCTACGACAACTTCAGCGAACAGACCACGGACATCACCCCCCTCCCCAACACCTACAACCAGCCGACCATCACAACCTGGAATCCGGTCACCACTGAAGACACTGCCTCGACCATGAAGAACACCCACTCAGGAGCCCCCACGGACCCTTGCCCACCGCACATCTACCACAGAGCCGCCGCCACCATAGCACCTGAACTAGGACGGACCATCAACGCCTCCTTCAAATCCGGCATCTTCCCAGACGACTGGAAGCGGGCGGAGGTCAAACCCCTCCTCAAGTAGCCCACGGCCGACCCGACAGACCTGAAAAACTACCGGCCCATCTCTCTCCTCCCTTTCGCTGCCAAAGTCACCGAGACTCGTAAACGCGCAGCTGACCGCCTTCATCGAAGAGAACTCCATCCTAGACCCCCCCCAGTCCGGATTTCGCAGCAACCACAGCACCGAGACAGCCCTCCTCGCCGCCACCGATGACATCCGCATGCTACTCGACCAGGGCCACACGTCGGCCCTCATCCTACTAGACCTCTCCGCAGCCTTCGACACCGTCTCACATCGCACTCTCGCAGCCAGACTGCACGACGCTGGGATACAAGGAACCGCCCTCAATTGGATCCGATCCTTCCTGTCCGGAAGAACCCAGAGGATCAGACTCCCTTCCCTTCCTCTCCGAACCCACAGAGATCAACTACGGAGTACCCCAAGGATCTTCGCTCAGCCCCACGCTATTCAACATCTACATGGCCCCCTTCGCCGCCATCGTCAGACAGCGTGGGCTCAGCATTGTATCATACGCCGACGACACCCAGCTCATACTCTCCCTCACGAAGAACCCCGAAGCCACCAGACTCGGCTTCCAGGAAGGAATGAAGGACGTCGCTGCCTGGATGAAAAACAGCTGCCTGAAGCTCAACACGGAGAAGACTGAGGTCCTCGTCCTCGGACCCTCCACCTCCGCCTGGAACAACACCTGGTGGCCCGCAGCCCTCGGGAGCCCACCCACCCCTACAGACCACGCACAGAACCTCGGCATCATCCTGGACTCCTCCCTCACCATGACCCGCCAGATCAATGCCGTCGCCTCCACCAGTTTCAACTGCCTCCGCATCCTCCGCAAGACCTTCAAATGTATCCCCCCGTATGCAGAAAGACCGTCACCCATGCACTCATAACCAGCAGACTAGACTACGGCAACGCCCTCTACGCCGGGATCAACAAAACTCTCCTACACAAGCTCCAAACCATCCAGAACACTGCACCCAGACTCGTCCTAGGGACCCCACGGCACGAACACATGACCCAACACCTACGAGATCTCCACTGGCTCCCCGTCGAGAAGAGAGTAACATTCACGCTACTCACCCACCACTACAAATTCCTCCACAACATCGGACCCAAATACCTCAACGAAAGAGTCTTCTTCCACGTACCCAAAAGGAACCTCCGCTCCGCTGACCTCGACCTGGCAGAGACCCCACGCATCCGCAGATCCAGAGCAGGCAGAAGAGCCTTCTCCTACCTATCAGCAAAGACCTGGAACGAGCTCCCAGTCAACATCAGACGCTCCCCCACTCTGCACACCTTCAGGAAGAGCCTCAAGACCTGGCTCTTCGAATGATCCGGAGCTGCACCCCCCTCCCCCCCCCCAGCGCCTTGAGACCCCCACGGGTGAGTAGCAGGCTTTATAAACCCCTGATTTTATGTGAGCGGAGGTAAGAACTACTCTTTTGAACTTTTGGACTAGGATTCATATGCACCCCACCATTTTGGGACCATCTCCTAAAGACACTCTTGTCCGCCATCTTAGCGACCTGGGTCTCGCCGGTCTCCAGCTGGGCGACCTTTCCGACCGTCTCTCTGCTCCACGGATTTGCTCCTCGTTTGTGTATATTGCTGATGCCCCGGATCTCATCACTCATTTTGCGTTATGTCTACCTCCCTCGAGTATTCTAATGTTTTAATGTCATGGTTCCTACTGTGCAACATTGTATTTAACCACTGTTATTATGTGTAACTTGTTTCTTACCAATACTCTTTTAAAACACCCTGTTACCTCCGGGTCTAGCCAATATCCCTGGTGATCCTGTCTATACCTGCCTGACCTTAAAATGGCGGCCAAAATTTCCCCGGTCCGCATCTTCCCTTTTCTCACCCCAACATTTGTTTCCAATGGTACTGCGGACTCCATAGTCTACCAATACCCTCTTAACTCTATGGCCCTTAACCCGCTTCAATCTGCTCGCTCAACCTTTTAGTCCGTGAGTGTAGCTGTTTTGAATAAGCTATGATCAAATGGCACACAACTCATATTAATTTATTGTTTTTTTCTTTCTGTTACCACCATCTTTTGCTGCATTGGGGCTGCAGACTCCCAGGCTACTGAACCAGCTTCCCAACTCTCTATTCCCCTAATCTGCAGTGAAGGTCTTTCTCTACCAGTCCGACTGTCCCTATAATGGCCTCCATGAATGTGCCCCTTGCCAAAGCACTCCTTCTCCCCTTGTTGGGGAGGGATCCAGCATTTATGCCCTGGAGTCTCAGAGACCCTCTGAGAGAGTCCACAGCGATAAGGGAGTCACACATCACGGAGGATTGGGAATGCTCCCATTACCGCTGGGAGCACAGCTCCGTACACCGTAACCGGCGCCCTAAATGAAACTTTTGACGATGTCCCCCTAGGCGGACACTCGAACCTTCTGTATATACCTTGGTGCCCGAGCAACCTTTGGCCGATGACCGGTGGAGCTGCCCTATGCAGCTATAGAGGAGTTTGGCTTTGGTTCCCCCTCGGCCGTCACCTACCCAGCCGGACATCGGACACTGTTTCTTCCTCGTCGCCCCGTTGTGTTTCCTTCCCTCTCCCCTACCCCTTCCCTCCCTCACTCCATATCTACCTCCCCTATTCCTTTCCTCTCTCCCCTGAATTTCTCAACCTTTGCCTGCTTTTTTTCCCTATGCCGGAGCCTTGCTTCTGTAACTCATATATTTCATGTAACTACTATGCTTTGAAACTATTGTAACTTTTGTAACTATGCTTTGAAAAAAAATTGTCCTTCCTCATGTAAAGCGCTCTGATACCTCCGGGTCTAGCCAGCGCTATATAAAACTTTTCAAATAAATAAATAAAAAAATTTAAAAAAAATGTATAACACCTACGTGTTCATCACTGTAAAAATCACACCACGATGATATGAACAGCATCGTCACACATCTCATTGCCTTTTGAAGAAGTTCATGCAAGTTTCCAAATTCACAAATCTACCATGCCAGACTCTGAGGCTACTGTGATCCTTGTCAGAGGTGCAACTAGAGCCAAATTTCAGGGGGGGGGGGGCTAATAAAAATTTCGGGGGGGGGGGGGCTAAGTCTTCCAGCAATAGGCCGAGTGGAGCTGCAGAGGGTCTAAGAAGGGGTGAAAAAACAACAAAGCCTCGTTAACAAGTAAATGGTCCCTTTGAGCCCAATGGGCGTTGCGCGCCTGATCCTTGTGAACTGTCGCCTGCTGATAAATGAGCCTGGACAGACTTTGGCTAGCGGCTGCTGTCTCTCTCAACACAGTGCTTCAAGTTCCTGAGAGACCAAGGCTTCACCCTTCGACTAATGCTTCAGCTGGTAAGCCGAGTTACTCACGGTTTTGTTTCCGGAGCAAATTATGTTGCAGCCAGTTGGTGTTAGTGACATTTAGGCCAATACAGCCTCGACTTATCCTACCAGTCGCCCCCATCTGACCTAGTTTACATTTGGTGATCCTGGGCACTTTACGCCATAACACATCTCCCGAGGGGGCTGAGCCCTGGTGACCCAGCACCGGCAGGCACACGTGAGCAGGAGAGCGGCCCCCGCGCCGGGGCAGAGGTCTCCGGGGCGGGGCAGCACTCACCTGCCTCGGAGGGGTGGCCAGAGTGCGGCAGCTGGGGGGGTCTCACTGCAGGCGCCCGGCCCGACCTGCTCATCCAGAGGCAGCGGCAGCACAGGCAGAAAAACAGAGCAGCAAGTAACACAGACTGACCTTCTCAAGGAGAACGCGGCTGGCAGGGCAAGAGGAGACTTCCGGGGAGCCGGGCGAGCGCTGCGACCCACAGCGGCATCTGCCGGTCGGAGGCGGAACTGCACCACAGGCTCCAAAGAAATGGGGCGGAAACGACCAGGCGATTCACACACGGGAAACAACCTTTAGAACGCATGCATTACATCGCATGCCATTAGATTGCGTTTTTTACAACGAAAGTCGTTACAACGACTTGCACTGGAGGGCGCTATAGGACAAGGAGTAGTTTAAATTACTATCCAACACCTTCCCTACTGTACGTAGGCTGGAGTTGGAATAGTAAATTAAACTACCCTAAGTCCCGCGCCCTCCAACGCAAGTTGTTGTAACGACTTGCGTTGTTAAAACCGCGATCTAATGGCATGCGATGTAATGCATGCGTGGTATCGTCATACATCCTTCACACACGGAAAACCTAGGGTTTCCACCTGGTCGTATTTTTTTAACGTGTAGAACCAGTATTTTAATAAAATTACAAACTATAAAAACACATAAGGACGGCGTTTATTTCATTTACAGCACATACTACATAGCTGCCACGGTTACCATGTCCATGTATGATGCACTGCTCCAGTTCAGATTTTTATCTTTGAATTCTGGGACTTGGAGTTCAATGACCTTATAAAGGCCTGCGGCGTTGTTCCTTTATACGGTCATGGAACTCCACATGGACTTGCAATAGCCTTATAATGTACAGTAGGGGGTACTTTATCCCATATATAATTATTTTTTAATTGCTCCTAAACTAAAATAATGCAGAGTAGCTAAATATTATGTTTGTATCCTTAAAATTACAATGAAAACACAAGTGGTTACCTTTGAATCAAAATAACATAATTATAACCCTGACTTTGGATGGTTCAGGGCGAACTTGGAGATAATTGGTAACAAATGCATTTCAGAAGGTCCAGGTATTGGTATACACTGCCGTTGCCTTGTCAATGCCTATCTTAGTCCTTCTCCTCAAGGGATTTTGCTCCACTTGACAGGTGTGCGGGCAGAGGGCGGCCTTAATAATGGATAGTGGGATGGGGTCAACAAAGGGGAATTTGGGGCTGGTTGAACGTATAGGCATGAACTAGGGTGGTGCAGCCCTGCTGTCCCAGGAGTCAGAACCACTTGGAGACTTCCTGTGCTTGGCCTATGCAGCGTGGATGTCCAGGATGCGGCCATCCTGTCCATCTTCTGGCCCACATCCTGGAGGGCAGACACACTGCTGTCTGCCCAGCAGACTTCTCTCTTACAAGCCTGCATTGCCTCCTGTGAAACAAGGGCTGGTGGGACAGCAGCAAAGGCAGAGTTACCTGCGGCAAAGGCGACCCCAGCCCAGTGTCTTCTAGCTGGTGCCAGCCAATTTCTGGGGTTGCAGAGTTGTTGGTGTTGGTAGTGACAGACTACTGAGCAATAGTAACATTCTCAGCCTCCAACACAAGGGTCTGGCCGGTGTTAGACAAGTCACCCCATTGACTCTGATGATGAACCTGACCCTGAGCTGACTTCAAAGCCAGCAACCTCTGCCACTAAGTAAATGGATCTATGGAGCCAGTCCGGCCTCCCTCTGACTCCAGTTGCATCTCCTGCACCATCCCAGATGGTGTTTAAGCATCTTCCTCTACTTGTCCGTGGAATCTGAAACTCACACATACCATTACATGAAATCATGATCTACAACATTAAGAAAAATCAGTCAACAAAGATGTACCGCTATTAATAAGTTCATAAAAACGTGAAAAACAACACATGCCTAAAACAGTAACAACATTTGATATGTTTAAAACCAGCACATGAAAACATTAGCAGTTAATTTAAAAACATTTGTCCCCATGTACAATAGGTATATTGATCTTTTTAAAAACTATGGTAAAACATATTAATATAGTGCAATTGTACCTATGGAGGAAGTCTTTTTTCCTAAACCCGCCTGTCAACGCCAGTATGTCAATGTGGTTTGGTGTCATAAGGCAGAGCACGCAAATGCATGCATGCATAGCGTGCGTAAGAATTTTCAATTCATTATTGTTTGCATTTTATTTAAAATAATAAGGTCTTCATACACCCATAATAAAATCTGTGATTGGGCGTTTACCGTATACGATCCTGATTAACAATAGGTTGGCCTATGGATCTCAATCCTTGGTAAGTCTTCAGCAAATCATGAGACCTCAGTATATCGATTTTGTGGGCTATTAAACAACATGATTAGAAAACTAGAAAAGACATAAAGAGTCGATAGATTAGAAGAGTGGGTAAGTCCAAGTTCTTTGTTAAAATGTTAAAGTGTGCCAGGGATCAAATTCTGTTTTGGATTTGTTTCCGACGTGCCAGTTAGTAATGATAATATGTGATCTCAGAAGTCCTAAGTTTAGTTGACTTTTGTGGCCAAGCACCGCTGTCTAACCTTCATTTGTTTTGTTTTAGAATTGAGTAATAACGTGAGAATGATATTCAGAGCTATACATACGTTTACCAAAAGGGTGATTGGCATGGACGATTTTTGGTGGGTTTACTCCACTTCCAATATTATGACATCATCATCAATGGAGAGAGGATAATACTCACTCATATGAGTCTCCATACCTAGTCCGAGGAGCCATTCCTTGTTGTTATAAATGACTCCCACACAATAGGACTCCTAGTGGCATGTTTGTCATCGAGTCCTCGTCCAGATAATGTCTGTATCTGGGCAGGCTCCACCATGACCATCTAGGGAGGACTTACTATAGGGGGGAGGGGATCTAAGAATAAAACCCTAATAGCCACCAGCTAATTTCTTCCAGGGTCCCCTAGCAAGATTGAAAACCAGATACAATGATCTTGGTGGGAATTACTTACTCCAGCATCTGAAGGTCTACATGTTTCAGACAAATTGTCTGCCTTATGGGCCATTTGGCTTTCTTCAGGACCAACCTTAGAACCCATTTAAATCCTGTGTTGGTGCGTTTTTGACTATTTCAATACACCATTTGTGTAGAAAATAAAAACTGAATTTCAGTCACTCAGACATGCCATGTCATACAAACCAGGCTGAATTTTTCTCAGCTTTGGTTCTTTGGGTAAAGAAGGGAGAGCATTAAAACCATTCATAGAAAAATCATTGTTTGCAGTGAATCATACTGTGGACTCTGCCTCATCTATGTTGTAGTGTGAGGAAGCAAACGTCTGTGCCACACACAAGACCCCATACCCTTATAGCACTACTGTTATCCTCCAAGATATTAAGGGCCTAATTATGAGTTTGGTGGTCCAAGGACCGCCAAACTCACGGTGGAGCAGCAGTGGCAGTCTGGCCACCGCTGCACCGGCGGTCCGACCGCCAGATTATGACTTGGGCAGTCGGACCGCCATGGCACCACCAAAACAGCCAGGGATCAGAGATCCCTGGCGGTGGCGCTGCAGTCTGAGGGCCGCAATATGCTTGGTGGTGCCCTGCGGCACTGCCAAGCATATTACGACTTTCTTCAGCACCAGTGTCTCATGGAGGTTCTTACTCCATGAAACTGCGGGCAGTGAGGAAAGAAAAGGGCCCTCCAGGGCCACCTCTTGGCCCTGTGCACTGGGGTGCATGCAGGGGGGCACATGTTGTGCCCCCTTGTGTGCATGCACCCCATTTCTGCACGGCATGGATGGCACAGTCCATGCCGTGCAGGAACGTGCACTGGCGGTCCCCCAGCGGTGCAGTTTAAGGCTCACATATGAGCCTTTATACTGCACCACCCCAGGACCGCCAAGCTGCCCGTCCGCCAGACCACGATAATACTTATAATCTGGTGAGAGGGCGGCGGTCCTGTTTGGCAGTGTGGGAGCGGGGCAGTGGTGTGGCAGCCCGCTCCCACACCGCCAAACTTGTAATCTGGCCCTTCGTTGTTAACTTCTGCATGATGTAGGACTTTTTGTTTGCCAGACATAATTTGTTGGTGTACATTTAGCACCCCATAGGGTGTGAGAGTCGGGCGGACCTTATAGTCAAAGACTAGAAAATCGAAAGTGAAAGGTCACACCCATTAGACATCCTGCCCTTTTTTATACATCAAATCTTCCAGCCCCTGAACTTTCATCATCAAAGGTCTATGTCCGCTTGTCACCTATTCGTCATCTCCAGCCTTTGGATGTTAGTTAAAGACTCCTGTGGATGCTACTTATGCATTCACGGGATACTTACGTATCTTGTGATGCACCTGAATTTGCGCATGACATCAGACTTCTACGTCACAAGGTCCTTCCCAATAGAAATGAATTCATTTAATGCTCATAGTTGTTATGTGTGGGAACTGTACCATCTGTCTTAATAAATCTTTTTATTGATTGTAAAAATACATTCAATAAGAGTCAAAAGCCTTTTCTGCATCCAGCAATAAAACCAGCAACGGCGTTGTTGTAATGTTTGTGCAATCTGCACAGGCTAAGAGTTTTGCTATATTTTTGCCAATGTTGCATCTCTTCCTAAAAGCTCTCTGATCAGAATGGATATTTGTAATTTAGTATTTATGCATAAATGTTAATATCAGCATCAAGGAGGGATAGTCTATATGGAGGAGGAAGGACCACTGAAGAACAAATTGCACATTTGGAAAATATTGTAATGGAAGTGTATTTCGAGGAAATGTGAAAACATATGTATTCAAAAATTTCTTTGCATAGTATTTGAAATGGTAGAGTACTAATAAACATTTCCAAAATTGTGGTGGTGGGCTCTCTGGGTGGACTCTCTGGATCAGCTACCTTTCCGCACTTTAGGCCATGTATAATAATTTTCGTTTCATCCAGGGACACTGGGGCAGATAGCTCGCCTTGTGTGGAGATTGATAATGGTGACAGAGTTCTGTGCGCCTTAAAATCTTTAAATAATTGATGTTCAAAATATTTGTTTAACCCAGTTGAGTCGTATAGATTTTCATAGAATTTTACAAACACATTTTGAATTGCTGCCGGCTTATGGAATATTTTACCTTTATACCTGATAACATTGACCCAGATCCCATTTACTTTTTCTGCTGTTTGCCATGTTATGTTAGAAGTTTACCACTTAGGCACATTTGCCTATAAAACTTTTTTTCTGTTT
Organism: Calotriton arnoldi; assembly: GCA_963921515.1. Classification (NCBI taxonomy): domain Eukaryota; kingdom Metazoa; phylum Chordata; class Amphibia; order Caudata; family Salamandridae; genus Calotriton; species Calotriton arnoldi. Next base: position 1,581,728 of record CAWUFW010001742.1, on the reverse strand, counting down.
GGACGTTATAGAAATGTCAGTTTGTTTGTAGCTATTATTAAATATTTCATAAAGTCATCACATTTTTGCATATTCAGCCTTGAATCCCATTAGAGATTTTAAACATTTCTTCTACTGCTTGACGTAAGATGCAAATGATGTTTGATATAATGTGTCATACCACAGAGTGAACCCCACAGCAGACTCATTATCTATACTATTCTGTATGAAAATGGCCACCCATCACTAATTATTATGAGACTCTTGGGGGTGATTTACAAACATTTTGCTCTGGGTTAGTGTCACAAAAGTGACGATAAACAGCACAAAATGTTTTTTTCCTAATCTACTTTCCAATGCAAAACTTGTTTTGTGCTGGAATGTACCCTGAAAGTAACGCAAAGCAGAGCGCAGCACTGCTTTGCGTTACTTAACGCCAAGGAGGCGTTACATGGATGGTACATGGGCATTCCCAAGCACCCACTCATGCCTTTTAACTCAAAACCCTATCTACAAACAATAGTAAACAGGGTTTAGCGCCAAAAGTTAACACCATTTGAAAGGAAATGTTTTTATTTCTCATTCCATTTCCGACTTTGCATGCATGCTGCGCTGTGCAGCACACATGCAAAGTAGGAAAAGTTTAAAAGTGTGTCTAGGCATAGTATTTTGTACTGGAAGGCTATCCTTCCAGTACAAAACCTATGGTAGACTCAGGCACACATCCTTGCACTATGACGCTAAGGTGTGTGATCCAGCGCTATCAATAACATTTCTTCTCCTAGATGCTTTGGACGTCCAGGTACAAATATCCCTCTTAAACACAACTATATCCATATGACGGTGGGGCCCATAACACCGCATATACATTCACTCTCTCATATATTCCCTGGATTTCATCCGTCCTTACCTAGGAGAAAACAGTTAAATGATTTGCTGGAAGGAGACGGGATACCTTTTTATTAAAACGACATAATACTTCTCAAACTTTAAGGTATTCCGCTCATTGGTCGATGGACCAACTAGTAGGAATCAGTTGATGGTGATTAAGACCAGCTCAACCACTATAAACCTTTAAACATTTACATTTATCATTGAGCTAAAGAACCACTGACTCATTGTTTTAAAGATAATAAAGTTTTATATAAATTTTAGAAGCATGAATAAGTTTCAGATTTATTATTCAGGTTATTACATTTATCATCATTATAAGAATAAATTGAAAATGCAATGCATACCTATTAGATGGAAAATAAAGTTCGTCACAGCAATGAATTCAGATCACAGCATGGAACTCCCGAAAGATCTATCTGTCTATCCTGGAAAATAGGCCTTCTCGTTTCTTCTCTTTAGTATCTTACGAATAAAAGTCTAATAGTTTTAAATGGAAAAATCTATTGAAAGCAAAAAGGTTCTCAAATAGCAGCGTCTCATGCTCAATAAAAAATATAAAATATCAGCAGCAGCCGCAGCATCAGTTCATAAAAACGGCAGCGTTGAAAACAACAGCATCAATAGCAGCTAACCCCCTCCCCTCTAAGAGTAGGTCTTCTTATACCCTAATACTAGCTTACTAAGTGAAAATGTTACATCTTTATGTGCGAGATTCTCTCTAATTGGTCCATTCGGGTCAGTATACATCTCATTATGAATATCCTTGTTCCAACCAGTTCTTTGTAGAAAGTTCATACTTCTGTCGTTTCTCACGGGTTCATGACATTACCCATTAGTTCATAGGTTTCAAACTGTATCCTTTTCTGATACTTTTAAGTTACACAGTTCATTGTCCATTCATTTATTCATTGCAACTTCTCACGCTTTTCGCTGTTCTTCTTTGGCACACGTTTATAGGATAATGTCATCACAGCCTTGACCACGCTTCCATCCTAGGCTTTGGAACGATCACATGATCCCTCTTGTTCACGGTCTTTCTCTCTTTCGTAACCCCTCTCGCACCTGCGTACTCTAGCTCATGGCGGCCATTTTATATCGCTGCTCAACAGGCCTAAGCGCACTATTATAAAGATAGACAAAACATAATTAAGAATAAAGAATATAAGCCTTTTCGTTTTCCCTCCCGTCATTCTACGTACCCCAATTAGGTATTACCTAGCAAAAAGCCACATATAAAGCTATTCCTTACTTACCAACGCTTCTTTTTGCCACTACACAGTTTATTTCCAAGCACGAATCATGCATTTATTATTCTAGTTAGTACGCAATTATTAGACTTATGTTATCCACGTTAACAATTGTAAGTGAATTAGTTTGCACAAAAATAGCGTGTTACCTTTAACCCTTTACATATAACATACATGGTTGGTTATTTACTAAGACGAACTTGTGTGTTAATTATTTAACGTAAATATTAGGAGGTTAAAAATTTGTCATTTACCCTGCTCCATCAACTCCCCCCATTGGTGATTTTTAATATCACCACAAAAACCCATGTTACACAATTTTATCAGATCACATATTTCTTTGTCCGTTTGTTTTTGTTAGTTTACACAACTGTATCCCTTTCAACTTGTCTCTGTTTTCTTATACATGTTTTCTTTTATTTCTTCTAGCTCTATTTCACTCATTTCTCTTTCTCTTTCCTTGTTTATCTTACTTTCTTTTTCTATTTTATTCTGTCTTTTTCTTCTCTTTATACATGTAATGATTAACTTTAATACTAAAACTATTATTATTATCATGGTTGCTATTATTATGACTCTCCCTACTATTAATCCACTCATTCTAGTAAACCAATTTATTACCGAGGAAAAACTCTTACCAAGTTTCCCAAATGCATTTTCAACCTCCAGTGGAACAAGTTGTTTGTGCAAATTTGTAATATTCTTTATATACTTTTATCTGGAATGTAAGTGCAACAATGTTGGACTTTCAGCATTCCACAGACTCCACCCTCTTTTGCCAAAAGAATGTCAAGGGCAAGTCGATTTTGCATCACCATAGCTCTCATGGCAACCATTTCGGTATTTACCATCAAGAACCCTCCAGCAGTATCTGTAGATAAACGATCTACCACTGTGGATAATTTCCGAATTTTAAATGCATTCAAAGATATTCCCACTGCTGGTATCAATGCTCCAAAAATATCACCTACTATCTCTGAGAAACTTTCCCTTTTTCTACGTGTAAATGTCTTCATCATTTCGTGTGTTCCCTTTTCTGCTCTATCTACATGAAAAATCTTTGGAAAGACCAGGCCTAAGTAACATGATCCATACCAATGGTCCGGCAACCTGTAATAAGCTCTGTTACCGCAAATGTAATAGATCCCAGGAAATATTGGATCTTTTCCCCCTTTGAATCCCCATCCGCCTAAAATTAAATAATTGTCATGGCAATCACTGGAACCCACGAAATAATTGTCATATCTTGTTCTATTTCTTCTAATGCACAACCTTCCCTGTTGGGGCCAATCCAGAGTCATAGCTGCATTTGTCTTTTTCTTGTCGTGATTTTCTTCCTCAAACGCCCAAAGAGGTGTTTTTGTCTCTTCTATCACTTTTCTTTGAAATTTCACTCTTCTATCCTCGACCATTTCTAAAAATACCTTTTCTTCTTTTCTTAGCTCACAGGTAAGGTTGTTTTTAACTATATCATCTAATATTAGAATCTTATCTTCTATGAAAAATTCACCAAATGTTTTCGCTTCTTTCACTTTGTTTAGTTCTGAAACTACAGGAATCTTTGCAAAAATCTTATCTATATTAGTGTAATAATATTCTAATCTTCCTGTCTTATAAAATAGACTTGCTAAAACACTACATGTTATTCCATACGTCAAAGGAAGGTGATGATAGGTCACACCTTCTGCAACAGACGCAGGCAATTGCATACAAACATAACAATCTCTTACATCCATTGTTTCTACATACTCATATAATAATTTAGTGAAAACATTCTTTGAAAAATCTGTTATTGATTTGTCTTTATGTAATTCTGCATTACTTTTTAATATAGCTATCTCTTGAATGTTAGCTCCTTTTTCTTTCTCTGTGTTATTAGACGTTTCTTCTACAGCTAAACTAATTGGAATGGTGATCGCTAAAATAATCCATACTGTCATTAATAATCCTGTACAAAAGAAGCACATCTTACACCACCTGCTTAAGAACTCACACCTACACTTTCTATCTTTAGTATCTTCCATTTTGTTCTATAATCTATTTTATTATGTACAGGGAAAATGTGTCACCACACCTCAGAAATGACCTCTTAGTCACCCTGCACTCTCACTTTGTCTTCGTTTGGTACTTTCTTTTAATTCTTTTCAGAACTCTTTCTTTGTCAAATCCAGTGTTTTGTAAAATCCGGTAGAAATTCGTTCAAATTTCTTCAAGTTTGTTGCACTTCACCTTCACCCATTTAGGTTGCAGCTTTGTTCTGGGTTCTCGTGAGGGATCTCTTCTTCTTTGATATCAGTCAAGGCAATGTATAGCCATTCAGGCGATTTATACTTCAGATTTGCTTTCTTTACTCTTTTTGTTTTCTGCAAGTGTTTTCCACCTTGTTTCTCTTGTTCTTTTTGACTTGTTATCTCATTTACTTGTTCTGCACTTTTTCCATCTAGCCTTATGATCTTGTATCTCAGTTTTCTAACTTCGTTGGGCCAATTGTCTCCTTTTCTTGGCCTTTTTGGTTCACTTTCTTTTTCCTCTCTTTCTGTTCTCCAAGTTCTCTTTCTCGACTCTAGTTTCTGGTTTCTTTCTTCTCCACTTTCTTCTGATTCTGTTTCAGTTCTTTCTTTATTGTCTCTTATCTTAAATTTTATAATTTCATTTCTTTCATCTATTTGTGGTTCTTCTCGTGTTTTCTTTCGATCACCTACTTCTGTCCCTCCTCGAGGTTCTTCCGAATTTGTGTCAATCTCTCTATCTGCCTCTAAATTTCCCTGTTCTTTTGTTCACCGATCTGTCCCTATTGCTCCTCGGGGATCTTCCGATTCTTCTAACTTTCTATTTGAAACTCTCCCTTCTTCGTCTATTAATATTATCTCTGAAGGATTTTCACCACAACTTGTACTTGGTTGCTCACTGTTACTATCTTTTTGCTCAGTTTCTTCTTTTACACTATCAAATTTCCAATTTCTTTTCAGATTTTCCTCACAATCCGAATGCTCTGTATCAGATGCTGAACTGGTGTCTGATATTTCCAGATGTCGACTCACATGTCGATCTTCAGATTCTGGAACTTCTGCTATTTCCTCCACTCCTCCTGTCGTTGCACTTGTGGTTGGGTCTTCCAGATGTCGACTTACAGGTCGATCTTCAGATTCTGGAGCTCTGTTCGTCTCTTCCTCTGCATCCGATGCTGAACTGGTATCCAATACTTCCAGATGTCGACTTACATGTCGATCTTCAGGTTCTGGAACTCTGATGGTGTGACTGGCATGCACCCAGTGTTTCACTCCTGCACATTTGACTGCAGTTGTTGTCACCAAGATCACTTGTCGTGGTTGCTCCCAGCGAGGAACCAAACAGTTTCTTCTTCGGTGGACTTTTATGCGGACCCAATCTCCTGGATTCAAATCGTGTGCTGGTTTTCTTTCAAGAGTGGTCGCATCCGGTCCAACCTGATGAAACACAGTACGTACCACATCAGCCAATCCTTTGCAATAATCCAGCACCAGATCATCAGTTATAGTCAGTAGTTGTTGACAGGTACATGTGCTTGTCTCATTGCTCGTCCCATAATTATCTCGTGGGGACTGAGTCCTGTCTTTCTTTCTGGTATACTTCTGATTGTCATTAAGACTAATGGCAAGGCATCTGGCCATTTGAGTCCTGTGGCTTGACACATTTTACCTAGCCTGTTCTTAATTGTTCCATTTACTTGCTCTACTATTCCAGAAGCCTCTGGTCTGTATGCACAGTGCAGTTTCTGTTTAATACTAAGTGCTTCACAAATCAGTTGAATCAATTCGTTTTGAAAATGTGTTCCTCTATCTGTTTCAATCGTTACTGGAAAACCATACCTCGGAATGAATTCTCGCAGCATTAGTTTTGCTACTGTAATTCCGTCATTCCTTCTGGTCGGGTATGCTTCCACCCAACGGGAAAACAAACAGACGACTACAAGGACATACCTTAAGTCTATTGCTCGGAGGCATTTCTATAAAATCCATTTGCATTCTCGTGAAAGGACCTCCCTCTCGTCCTATTGTTCCCAGACTCACTACTGTCTTTCTTCCTGGATTTAGCTGTTGACAAATAAGACACCTTTGACAAAGACTCTCAGCTATGGCTCTGAATTTTGGATTATACCATGTTTGTCTAAAAAGTCTGATCATTGAGTCTCTCCCAATATGAGCTTGTCCATGGTACATCCGTGCCATGTCAGAAATCATGCTATCAGGCATAACTGGTCTTTCATCCCTGTAAACCCAAACATCATTTTTCTCATGTTTTCTACATCCTGCTTTTATCCAGTTATCCTTTTCCTCATCATCTGCAGCTTCCTGTAATTGTCTCACTTCATCCCATGTTTCAACAGGGTTAGTAAAAAGCAAAGGACATGAAATATGCTCTCGTTCTTGGTTTCGGTTCAATGAGACCACATTTTTGGCACAGTACTGTGCAATTTCATCAGCAAACTTATTGCCGACAGTTATGTAGTATTCCCCATTTTTATGTGCATTGCACTTTACCACTGCAATCTGTTTAGGCAGCTGTATCGCCTCAAGCAACTTTTTCACAAACTCACCATTTCTTATCGGTGTTCCTGCAGACGTCAAGAATCCTCTCTGAGACCAGATCTGCCCAAAATCATGCACCACTCCAAAGCCGTATTGGCTATCCGTGACAACTGTGATTCGGACATTCTTTCCCAACTTGCATGCTTGAATTAAAGCTACCAACTCCGCTACTTGGGCAGAACGTATCCCTTTCAAACAAGATGCTTCCATTACAGCAGCTACTGTGCAAATTGTATATGCTGCACTTAGAACTCCATCACCCGTTCTGAAACATGAGCCATCCACGAACAGAATATAATCTGATTCCTTTAAAGGCTCATCCCGTATGTCGGGTCTTGGTTTTGTACAATATTCTAGTACATTCAGACAATCATGATCAACTTCATCCATTTCAATCACACTCTCTTCATCTGGCAATGATGTTGAAGGATTCACATTCATGCATCTGTCAATGGTTACATTGTCTGCACTTAAAATTACTTTTTCATACCTAGTCAGCCGACTATGTGTCATGTATTGGGTTTTGGTTCTTGTCAAAAGAATTTCCACAGAATGAGGGACATATACTCTCAGTGGATATCCCATCACTATGCCTTCACTCTGCTCCAGACTTACACAAGTGGCAGCAACTGCTTTCAAACATCCGGGCAACGCTTTCGCTACTGGGTCTAAAACAGCTGAAAAATATGCAATGGGTCTTTTCATGTTTCCGTGTCTCTGCACCAGGACTGAAAATGCACACCCATCTCTTTCACTGCAATACAACTCAAAATCTTTTTCATAATCAGGCATTCCCAATGCCGGAGCTTCACACAGTTTCCTTTTTAGTTCTTTGAATGCTCTCATTTCCTCATCATTCATTTCAAAAGGATCTTTAACATCCTTCTTTGTCAATTTCTGTAATGGTTTTGCAATTAATGAAAATCCACTTATCCATTGTCGACAATATCCAACCATTCCTAGGAACATTCTTACCTCTCTTTGTGTCATTGGAGCTCTCATTCCTTGGATTATTTTTATTCTTTCTGTCGTTACCTTTCGCACTCCCTTCTCAATCTTATGTCCTAGATACTGGACCTCTTGTTGACAAAACTGCAATTTTGATGAGGACACCTTATGTCCTCTTTTTGCTAAATGATTCAGCAAAGCAATTGTATCATTAACACATGCTTCCTTTGTTTTTGATGCCACCAGTAGGTCATCAATATACTGAACCATCACTGACTTTTCTGGCATTTTCAAATCTTCCAATGATTTCTTCAAAATCTGATTAAAGATCGAGGGGCTTTCTGTATACCCCTGAGGAATTCGGCACCATGCCAAAATACGCTCTCCGAACCTGAACGCAAATAATGGCTGGCTATCTGGATGTAATGGAATAGAGAAAAATGCATGGCACAAATCAATAACTGTGTACCATTCTGCTTCGCGTGGAATCTGATATAGAATTACAGCAGGATTTGGTACTATTGGGCAGCAAGGCACAACAATTTTGTTTACCTTTCTCAAATCCTGTACAATTCTATATGTTCCATTCGGTTTTTTCAGTCCCATTATCGGCGAATTACATGGACTGCTCATTATTTCTCTCAGAATCCCTTGTTCAATCATTTTATTTATTACTGATGTTATTCCTTCAATTATTTCTGGTGTCAATTTATACTGTGGCGTATTTGGATAACTCGTTCCTTCTTTAACAGAGATTTTAACAGGGTCTACTTCTTTCATTAACCCTATATCTTCTCCCGTAAAGTCCCACACTTCCTGTTTCACTGTTTCTTTTAGTTCAATTGGGATTTTCTCTACATCAAATATGGGAAATAAATCATTCACTTCTGATTCTAACTTTACCATTGTCATTTTATACAATACATCTTCATCTGGGGTCTGAAATGCAATTCCATCTGAAGTACAATAGATGGTGCAGTTCATCTTGCAAAGTAGATCGCGTCCTAATAGGTTCACGGGACTGCAATCACACACCACAAATCGGTGCATTTCACTAAATGGACCAATCTTTACCTCCACTAATTTAGTAAGAGGCGCCTTGATTTGCTGATTCGAAACACCCACTACTTGGATATGTTCACCTGAGAGAGGAAGGTTTGGAATTTCCACTGACCTGACAGTAGAACGGGTAGCTCCAGTGTCCACAAGGAATGTTACATTTGCACCATTCACTTCTCCATCCACAAATGGACCTGCTTGATCTACCTCTAGAGTTGCGCCAAGCACGCACTCTTCCTCCTCTCCTAGGCACCGTCATAAACTTTCATCCGACTCATCACCATCCTGTCGTAACCAGTACTGAGATATGGCAGCTGCGCGCGGCAATTGTGTTACCTGCTCTCCTCCGTAGAATCCTGTTTCTGCACTGTATTTCTGCTGATTAACACTCTTGGGAAGTGGTGGTGGTGGTTGTGGCACCTGACTTTGTTGGGTAACTACCTCACTCTGCACCTGTGGATTTAATGATTGATTTTCCGTATTAGGTTTTGGAGGAAATTTACACTCGTTTCTCCAATGCCCTAACTTTCCGCAGTTGTGGCATGGCCACTTCTTCTTTGCCTCTTCTATGCTCATTTGCCCTTTTCCTTTACCTATATTTGGTCTAAATCTAGTCTGTCCTGCCTCGTTAACTGAATTACTCAATTGAGCTTCTTGCTTCTCTGCAACTTTCACTTGTGCCCACATTGCTTTCTCTTTCAATTTGCGCTGTCTACTCTCAATGTCATCACTGCAATATTTAGCATATCTCAAAACTTCGTCCACTGTGCTATTCTGCCAACAAATCATATGCTGTTTTATCATTTCACTTATCTCTGGTTTCAACCCATAAACAAATCTATATACAAAATGACTCATATCCTTCTCATTTAGGGTCTCATAGCCACTATACTGTTTGAAAACTGACAGTAGCCTCTCATAGTATGCGTGTACTGATTCTTTACTTTCCTGTGTGGTTCTGTCTATTTTTACCCAATCCGTTTCTTTGGGTGGAATCTTATTTTTCAAAAAGGTAATTACTTGATCATATTTTCTCATCACTTCTGGTCCTGGCGCTCCTGTTTTAGCATCTCTTGGATATTCTACAGTTGGCCAATCAATAGTAATCTTACATTCTGTCCACAAATCAGCTGGTACTACTATGTCAAACAATCCATCCAAATCTATCCACAACACCTTCGAAACTTTAACAAATCTCTCCACTTGTCTGTACCATTCTACTGGTTTCTCTCTCAATTTTGGGAAGTCATTAGTAAATGACAATATATCCTGTCTAGACCATGGGACATGCACATAACTACCTCCTGGAGTTTCTCTCATCGGGTACTCTCTTACAATTGATTCCTTGTCTGTCACCGCAAAAGCCAAAGACGCTTTGTCTGTCACCTTCTCATTCCTTTTAGTCCATCTGCTTCTCCATCTATCCACATCACCCCATTTCCTCAGTAAAACAATTAATTCTTTTATTTGGGTTAATCGTCCTGATGTGTTCAAATTTTCTATATCTTTCTCGCAAAAATCTACTCTATATGGTTTCTGCAACGTTCTCACTTTTACAAATTCTACTCCTAGTTCATTTGCTGTTTCTTCTAATTTGTCATGTAAATTTCTAGCTCTCCATGTAATGCTCTTACATAAGAACATAATCTCGTCATCCTGATAAGTTTTCAGTTTCTCTGTGCCAATTGTCCCTAGAATCAATTCTTCCATGTCTATTTTTAACCTAATTACATCTAATGGTTTTGATTCTGTCTCTTTCATTTTTAGAGTTTTCATCCATTCATTCAATTCATCTGGAGTTGGACCTACAGGCGTACTATTTAATTCTATCCAATTTTTACTTCTTTCTGGTGTCTCTGATGCAGACTCAGTTACCATAGGTATTCTCCTGAACTCATTTTCATTTATCGTCAAATTAGTAGGTGGGCTTGGTCTATATGTACTAACCAAGTTTCTTGCACCTTCATTGTCTAATTCCATCCCTTCTTTCCTTCTTTGCAAATGTGAATTCATAGGAATGACTAAAGAATGCTCGTCAATTTTCTGATTCTCAAAAACTGGTATTACTGGACCTATCGTTACTGGTACAGTTACAGCTTCCATATTCATTGTTAATTCTCTTATCTTTTCAGTTAATTCTCTTGTGGTTTTTGCCAATTCAGTTGTATTGTCACTTTCTGTCTTCTCATTTTGTGGAGTTTTCAATTGATCTTGTGACCTATTTATCTCATATCCTCGTTCGGGATTTTTATTCCTCCCAGTTTCCATTAGCGGTGCATTAGGTGTCACCACCGCAGAATTCTGTTGGTATGGAGGTGGGTTTCTGTTTAAAATATCTTCCAGCAATTCATCTTCCGTCTCACTACCACCATACCCATACTTTTCAGTAACCACATGTTTCTTTTTCTCTGTACACTTTCTCTTTGCTTCTTCCTCAACTGTAAAAGCTGGAAACAAACCTCCTGTCATATTAGCATATCTCCAACGCTTTATTCTGTCCTCATGATTCACTCCCCACAATCTTCCGGGCACAAAATCATGATTCTTTAATCCTCTGAATCTCTCTCGTTCATACATCTCATCTTCCCATTCACTTAAAGCTTCAAATTGTGTCGGTCTAGGTTTAGGTTCAAGCATCGCCATCTTCTCTCTCAAATTCCGAAGTACTGCTACACTAAATGAACCATTCTCAGGAAAAGCCAATGCTCCATCATTCTTAGTATATTTAGTCCAATTTTCTAACCATATGCAGGTATGATATCCGTACTTCAACATCATGTGCGAAGCTGGTGACTTCGGCGGAGGAATTACTTGTCCCTCTCTAGTCACTACCTTTTTGTCTTTCTTAAAAAAGTTCTTAACTTTAGACATCCACGACGTTTTCTCTCTACCGTACTCATAATAAGCCATGATTCACAATCTCTTTCCCTTCTCAAAAGTCCGCGATTCAACACTGTTCTCTATGCGTTATTCGGACCTATCCCAGCGCGACTCACACCAACACTCCAATCCTAAGCTTCTACGTCACTGGTTTATCTGACTAATCCTAGCGCGATTCACACCAACGCTCCAATCAGAGCGGCTTCTGTATAACAGCGCACTGTCCAATCCCAGCGCGGCTTTTTGTCTACGTCAGTTCTGCTCCTGACCCCTCCTTTACAAAATGTATCGGCAATTTATTTTTCAACAGTTCTTTGTTAGTTACAACATTAAAAACACATTTCCATTGTCTGATTTCGCTAAACAAAAGTGACAGTTTATTCTAGCTCACAAGAATACAGTTTCGTTCGATAAGTGTAGCACTTCCCTCTACCTTACCCTTCTTTCAAGCAAGGAGTAAACCCGTTTCTCTGGGGATAAGACACATGTGGAGACTACACTGCTCCTGAGAATTAAGGCCAGAGTTTCACAAGAAAACCGGTTGCTATTTCACTCATACACCTTTTATACGGAAAATGTCCCTATCATAACACAACCTGTGTTATCACCAATATGAACTCAGACAATGCACTATTCCATGTGACTTCTCTTGCCACACGTGTTCCACTTCCTACTTCCCGGAAGCGTTAAAACCTTGACTTACATATAACATAACGCGACTCAACATAAAGTGTTAGACATGAAATAATCAATAATCAATAACCAATAATCACCAAACTAATCTATAGTAACCATAACTCTGCTACCAAGAAATCTGATCCAGCGCTATCAATAACATTTCTTCGCCTAGATGCTTTGGACGTCCAGGTACAAATATCCCTCTTAAACACAACTATATCCATATGACGGTGGGGCCCATAACACCGCATATACATTCACTCTCTCATATATTCCCTGGATTTCATCCGTCCTTACCTAGGAGAAAACAGTTAAATGATTTGCTGGAAGGAGACGGGATACCTTTTTATTAAAACGACATAATACTTCTCAAACTTTAAGGTATTCCGCTCATTGGTCGATGGACCAACTAGTAGGAATCAGTTGATGGTGATTAAGACCAGCTCAATCCCGATAAACCTTTAAACATTTACATTTATGATTGAGCTAAAGAACCACTGACTCATTGTTTTAAAGATAATAAAGTTTTATATAAATTTTAGAAGCATGAATAAGTTTCAGATTTATTATTCAGGTTATTACATTTATCATCATTATAAGAATAAATTGAAAATGCAATGCATACCTATTAGATGGAAAATAAAGTTCGTCACAGCAATGAATTCAGATCACAGCATGGAACTCCCGAAAGATCTATCTATCTATCCTGGAAAACAGGCCTTCTCGTTCCTTCTCTTTAGTATCTTACGAATAAAAGTCTAATAGTTTTAAGTGGAAAAATCTATTGAAAGCAAAAAGGTTCTCAAATAGCAGCGTCTCATGCTCAATAAAAAATATAAAATATCAGCAGCAGCCGCAGCATCAGTTCATAAAAACGGCAGCGTTGAAAACAACAGCATCAATAGCAGCTAACCCCCTCCCCTCTAAGAGTAGGTCTTCTTATACCCTAATACTAGCTTGCTAAGTGAAAATGTTACATCTTTATGGGCGAGATTCTCTCTAATTGGTCCATTCGGGTCAGTATACATCTCATTATGAATATCCTTGTTCCAACCAGTTCTTTGTGGAAAGTTCATACTTCTGTCGTTTCTCACGGGTTCATGACATTACCCATTAGTTCATAGGTTTCAAACTGTATCCTTTTCTGATACTTTTAAGTTACACAGTTCATTGTCCATTCATTTATTCATTGCAACTTCTCACGCTTTTCGCTGTCCTTCTTTGGCACACGTTTATAGGATAAGGTCATCACAGCCTTGACCACGCTTCCATCCTAGGCTTTGGAACGATCACATGATCCCTCTTGTTCACGGCCTTTCTCTCTTTCGTAACCCGTCTCGCGCCTGCGTACTCTAGCTCATGGCGGCCATTTTATATCGCTGCTCAACAGGCCTAAGCGCACTATTATAAAGATAAACAAAGCATAATTAAGAATAAAGAATATAAGCCTTTTCGTTTTCCCTCCCGTCATTCTACGTACCCCAATTAGATATTACCTAGCAAAAAGCGACATATAAAGCTATTCCTTACTTACCAACGCTTCTTTTTGCCACTACACAGTTTATTTCCAAGCACGAATCATGCATTTATTATTCTAGTTAGTAAGCAATTATTAGACTTATGTTATCCACGTTAACAATTGTAAGTGAATTAGTTTGCACAAAAATAGCGTGTTACCTTTAACCCTTTACATATAACATACATGGTTGGTTATTTACTAAGACGAACTTGTGTGTTAATTATTTAACGTAAATATTAGGAGGTTAAAATTTTTTCATTTACCCTGCTCCATCATGTGTGCCTGGCGCACAGTAGCTAAAATCTGTGCCGGCACTAGGGAGAGGGAGGAGAAAGCCATATCTATGTAGATATGGTGCTCTCCTGCACCCTCCTTGTCACATAATGCAGCACAGCATTTTTGGCTGCAGCACTGCGTTCTGTGACTGTTTTGAAAATCTGGGCCTTGGTCTTACTTTGATCTTTGTGGAGAATGATATGCACAAAAAGTAGTGCCAAAGAAATCTGCATACAGGCCCATAGCAGTCTGAAAGAGTTTATTGACATAAAGAAAAAATTATAATGTCTGAGTCACAGATTCAACCAGCCAGAGTTTCCCCCAGCATCAGTTAGTGGAGCAAGCTTGTAAACAGAAGGCAAGGTGTAAATATATGCTCTAGGATGTAAACAGTTCAAGTCTGAAGTTTGGTCACATGTTTATAAGCGCCAGCAGGTGCCTATTCTGAGATCATCGCACACACAAAAGATGATGGGAGGCTACTTGCAATAAGTCTAACCATTGGTAATCGCTTGGGGCTTTCGCCCACCATGCTTCCTCAGTTTAAACCCAGTCATGTGCAAATCAGTCTTGGAACTGCTCCAATAAGAACAGCTCAGCCCGAACTGCCAGGCCAGGTCCTCCCTGAACCAGAGCACAAGCAACCCAAGACTGGTTTCACCCTGATTGGGGCTTTTCAGTCGGGTGTAGTTTGGTTCCAGTATCACAGTGAGCACAGACCCGCGTCTGGACATACCCTTGGACACTTAGGCTATTACGTGAAACACACAAAAGGTGATGGGAGGAATGCTTGCAATAGGTCGAACCATTGGCAATCGTTCGGCATAGCATTTAACCCATCGTTCAGATTTATTGGTTGAAGTACCAATCAGACAAAGTAGATATAACCTCCTCAGGTTTTTGCATATTCGTATTTTCATACACATTTGTATTCATATTAGTAAATGACCAATTTTCCTATTCATCCTATTTTAATTATAAACATGGCTATATAGTATAAATATGGTTGATGGGAGAGCTGTACATTATTACTAGGCCCCTGTCATATGTAACCATGAATTGAATCAACATATTCCCCTGCCAGGCAGACCTTATTTCTTACTCCTTTCCAAGCAATGCTAGAGTTGACAAATGCATTTTGGAGTTCAGACTCTATCACGGATCCGACTTCTGGCTTTCACAACATGGCGGGAGATCGGCACTTAAAACACTTACGAGACTACAGTATTTGAGGACTTCATCCAGTACCTCTAGATTTATTTGCCTCACATGTGAACTCACAGTTGCGATACTTTCACAGCTGAAGTCTAGATCCTCCTGCTCTCACCACAGACACTATTCGAAGGATTGGTCAACTGCTCAGCCTCAGGTTTTTTCCTCCTTTTGCCATGTTCTTCAGATGCCTGGTGCATATTTGCAGACAGAAGTCCTTGGTGAAGTCATTTACCCAATGTGGCGGGCTCAGGACGTGAGCCCATCTCTCTTTGAAATATCCATAGATCCTCCTGTATTGCTTCCATTTAACCCTCACCTCCTCTGATATTCAGCAGAAGTCGTGATCCAAACTTGACTGGCAATTTACAGCTGCTGGCTTGGACATTTTCAGGTCATCATGTTCTCTCCCAGACCTTTCGTCTTTAGCTGCTTGCCTGAATTAATCCTTCTGGGCACCGGGTACTAACAAGGCTTATGAATCGGCTTGGTGAGCTTGTGTTGGTTGGTGCATGGAAAGGAATCTCAAAACAGTTTTAGCAAATTTCAGTGCAGATCTACATTTACTAGCCTCTTAGGCATCCTCAGGACTATTAAAGTCCTACAGAGGTTCTTGATTCTTTCTTTAGAGTTGCTATTGCTGCAGCTCACGTTCCTTCCTAAAGTTTAATCTCATCAAGCCATGCATGAAAATCAAGAGTCCAGACTCCAGGATCTTCCTGAATAGTCACCTGGGAAATCCCAAAAATGTTCTATTTTTATTGTATTTCCTTCATATGATGTTATTTTTCCTGTTTCATTCATGGAGTCCAAGTTCTTTTATCACATCAAGAAAAAAGGCTGTCAATCATGTTCATGACGGATTGGTGGCTTCACTTGCCATGAACCACAGTTTTCTGGGAAACGTAGATTTCTGTGCTTTGTTGCTTCTATAATGAAAATAGCAGGTTAAGAAAGCATAATATTCCCCTCTGTGTCTTTAGTAAAATCATGTCTTTGCTTCACTATTCTAGCTAAGAAAATCTCCATTATCCTCGAAGGACAACTAAAATTCTCTAGTCTCTAGTCTCCCCCAGTGCATTGCTCAATACTCACACGAGGCCACAGGCAGCAAATTACATTATATATCACATTAGTGGTGACATCACACATCATTTCACCATTGAAGGTATTGATAGGCACACAGTGTGTGATATTGAAAGCCAGTTGGTTCGTTCCACGCTGGCTGCCGCTACTGTGGACGACGGTAGAGGATCCTCATGTGTGGTGGGAGGGACAGAAGCTGCGATGGCTTAAAGAGGACCCCCTATGGATCTCTGACTGATTGATCGATTGATTGATTGCATGTTGCTGAAGACATAGTAAGGGTGTGGTTGAGGTGGCATGAGGGCCTGGGATACTACAGAAGCAGTGGCAAGAATCAGGTGGCCACGTTCTGGTGATGAACCCCACAAAAGATGATGGAAGGAATGCTTGCAGTTTGTCTAACCACTGGCAATCACTCGGGGTAGCATCCCAACCCATTGTTCTTTTGCTCACCATGCCATTTCAGTTTGGACCCAGCCATATCCAAATCAATCTTGACCATCCTCCAATGGGAACAGTCCAGCTCAAACTGCAAAGCCAGGTCCACCATGAACCGAACACAAGCAATCAAGGACCGGTTTCACCCAGGCTCTGGTGATGGTCATACAGGAGCGGCCTGAAATGATTGGCCAGAGTTGGCGATCACCCTGCTGTTTATTCAGACATGCACACTCACAGGGTACACCCACTGCATCACAGACACACCCTACTCTGAGATGAAGGGCAAGCTTTGCAGTGGATTACTGACATAATATTGAAACCAACAATATCATGTAACAAAATATTTGTGACAAAAGTATTGTTTACAAAAATATTGTTTGACTATCCTTATGATAGTAAGTACAAAAATATTGACAAAAATATATAGTTTCACACTAATATCATTACTTAAATATTTTAATACATACCATTATAATGTTAATTAAACAAATCTCACTAATACTTAATACTATGTACAAAAATAAATACTTATATAAACACACATACATATATATGTTTATATATATTCATATATATGTGATATAACACAATTATTAAAAATATTTTTTATATTATATATTTTTTTTGTTTAACTATTTGAATGTACTACTATGAAAAGCACATTATATATTTAAATAAATAATTTTCAATTTAAAAACAATGGTTATTTAATTATTACTTAATAAATTTGCTACCCTATACCCCTACAAGCTTAGCAACCAACACCTAAAATATAACTAAAATAAATAAGTACAACACAGTTTACATCATTGATAATCAATTAAATAACTAATTAACAATTATTTAGACCCCTACAAACCCAGCAGCCCGAACCGAAAATGTATATATTAATATATTAAGATGCATGGGTATTACACACTTTGCACAGTTAATAATCAATTAAATAATGAATAATAAATAAAAAATTATTTGGTAGGTAATTATTACCTAATTAACTTCCCACCCTATACCCCTACAAATATAGCAACCTGCACCTAAAATATAATTAATGAAATGAGTATCACTTGATATCAATCGCATACTTACTTAAAAGTTATTAATTAATAATTACAAAATTATTACTTAAATAACTTCCCACCCTATCCCCCTACAAACCCAACAACACGCTGCAACACTATAAATTACTATTAACAATTAATTAAAAAATTCTAAATTACTTGAAATTACAAATTGTTTTTAAAAAAATAATAATGATTATACAAACAATAATAACACACATCAAATTAAAGTATGAAGTAAAACACATTAAAATAATCAAAAAACAATATTCTTTACAACGATAATATTGAAAACTAAATTAGCAACAACGATATTCTTAATAATGATATTACTTATCTAAAAAACAATATTGTTGACAACGATATTTCTACATCACAATATTTTTGCATCACAATATTTTTTTCCTGATATTTCTGTATTCCGATATTAAAAACTCGATATTTTGTCCACACACCCTTTGCAGTATTAAAGATCTTTGTAATCCATGGGCCTCCTCATTGCGGACTCCTTTGGGTAGATGCACAAAGTCTGCCACCTGCGAAATGTAATTTGCAACTGTTTGCGTGCATTTTACCTACTCTTAGACCCTGATTTGCAGAAAAGACATATAGTGTGAAAGCCCCACAATCCTTGCATACCAAAAAAGCAGACAAGGGCCAGCTGCTTAAGTACTCTTTGGTTCCAAATGGGGGGAAGGATACGGGCATGTTCACCCCAACAGGCACCCTGCCCTCCGCCTGCGGGCCCAGAGAGTGTATTTTCATTGACAGGCGATAAGGGGTCCATCCAGAGAGAGGTGAAGCATTTACTTTCTAACCCTGAAATTGAGGTATGAGGGTGATTATGTCCACCAAGGCTTATGGCCTGCATAAGTATTTGTGTTTAGGGGTGTGCAATGCAGTTAGGGGAAATGGTTGACCCCGGCCTGCACCTCTGCTTTTTACATACTAGTTTATGCATACAAGAAAGGTGCAGTGCCAGGGGTACTGTAACAAATGTAACTTTGACAAAACAGAGGTACTACTGTTTAGACATTTATCAGAGGAGACTTTTGGCCCCGCCCCCAAGCCTACAACAGTAGCTAAAAACCTAGGGGTCAAATTTGATAGCAAACTATCTTTCCGCCCGGATACGGTCAACAGCAGGCACCCGTTTTTCTCAGATCCGGGCCTTGAAGAAAACCTTGGACCATATTGGAATTGAAACTAGAAAAAAACATTGTGCATAAATAATTACTTTGAGAATTGCTTATGCGAATGTCTTATATTTAGGATTGCCTAACTGCCTGTTAGATCGCCGCCAGAGTACAAAACAGCGCAGCAAGCCTGACTCTACAAGTCCCCTGTCGACTATTGATAAGGCCATGCCTTAAAGAGTTACAGTGGCTGCCAGTAAAGAAATGCATCCTCTTCAAAACTCTGGTTCTAGCCCATGATGGGGCTATTTACAAAACCTCTCCAAAATACGTCAGTCAAAGGCCTTGCCGTAATCAACCAGCCAGAGCTCTAAGATCCTGGGATGCTGTGCGGTTGAAGAATCCCTGGTCCAGGCTTGCAAGCCAAGGGGGCCGCTCCTTTACCTACCTGGACCTGCGAGGCCTCGAACAACCTTCCACTCACTTTACGTCAACTCATAAAGGAAAGCCAGTCCAAGCATTAACTAAAAGATGGATCTTCAACATTGGAAGGCAGATTTATCATTGAGTTACTTTGCCATCGCGCCACGCATGGGTGACGCAACTACTACGTCAGATGAAGCAGGCCACGCAAGGCCTCCTTGCCTTGATAAATTTAGAGTAACACAACGCAGCGACTCTGCCCTAGGAATGCTTTCCAGGGGTGGAGCGTGGGTGTTCCCACACATCTACCCATGGATTTTGACGGATTCACAGATTTCCCTTGTCTGGTAGACATGGGAATGTGTCAAAATTCTACGTCCCCCCAAGTGAGGCGTGACGGAGAGAAATATCTTTATGTCTTCTTGTTTTTTCTGCAGCACACATAGGAAGAGGGAAATGACTCAGAGGATTGTTTTTGTGCAGGAAGGTATCCCTTCCTAACAAAAACAATCCTGTCTGCAACGCCGGCAACACTGCACCAAGGCGCAAGGGTGCCTGCGTTGGCGTTAGGCAGCACATTGTGCGCCAGCCCAAGGACAAGACAGGAATACGCCATATCATGTTAAATACGGTGCATTCTTCCCTTTCACGCAGCGCAGCAAGGTGGCTTGCTGCGCTGTGGGAAATAATGATACATCTGCCCCTGAATATCTTGCTATTTCTGTGCCCAGTAGCCCACGCCCAGTGCTGGGACACCTAATTTGGCAGCTCTGCACTTTATAAATTTGATTTGATTTGATTGCTCTATGACCGAGAGATATTGTGATTGTACTTATTTGTTAAACAGTCAAACAATCAAATATAGTATCATGCATAATATATTCTTTAAACACTGTGAAGCCAATCCCTCAACTGATTGGAGTCTGGCAGTTAATATATTTATTACAATTATATATCAATTCATCAATTTTTATAGAACAATCAAATCTAAAAAACATTTGAAATCACATAAAAATAATTCCGCATATAATACATGGGAAGAAATATATATCCAATATGAATAGATTTTCATGTACATTTAGTCAGTGCTATTAGATTATGTAAAGGCTTATTCGTCAACGCGTTTCAGTGGATTATGATGTAAAACCACCTTCTTCAGGACTTATTATATTGATATTCTTCCCAAATAAAAATATGTTCGATACTGTATTTGTATATTAAATGCAGAATCTATAAAACAAAAACAATATTAGTACCATACACATCATTATTCATATGCAATCCAGCTCTAAATCCTATATAAATAAATCATATTAACACAAAAAATTATTTGAATCCAATTCTGTCCTTTTTTTCGTTCCCAGTGTTCTTAGAATACCTCTAATTGTCACATCCTCACATATCTCAGACATGCTCAACCACTCGCCGTTTCCAACCTTTCTCTTCCAAACCATTATTAAAACCTGTAGATTTCCATTAAAATCAACAATAAATGTGAAAGTATCTCATCCATATCTATATTTAGGGATTACTATTCCCTCCTCCGATGCGAGCATGGGGCTGTGGTTAAGTGCTCCCATATATCATTAAAACCAACATCCATTACCCATCTTCTGGGAGTGCATATTACCATCATGGCGACCTGCTTGCTTCAGTCATTACACAGTCATCCATGCTCACATCCAGTTAGAATCTATACTGAGGACCACAATAGATGACCACAATTCTGCTGGCGGATGATCTCCTTAAAACCCTATGCATAAAGAATGAAGATCCCCATATATTGAGTCTGAAATGATTTAAACAAAGAGCGGGTTCATTAAATGGACCTTATACATATCAGATACTGGTGTCACTGCCAGGGCTATTAGAATACTGTGAGTTTTGCATCCATCCAGGTGCGCCAAGGTGCGAGGCAGAGAGATGGACACTTACTAGTTGTGGTTAGTAACACTTTCCAGTTCTGCACTGGCCACAACCCAGACCACCCCAAGCTTATTTTGTGGCCAACCTGTTTGTATGTGAATAATGTAGTCTAAGCATCTGCAACACATGTATGTGCCATGAAATCAATCATGCTCAGCATTCACTTTTTTCAATCTCAGTTTGATGAGATTATACAAAAAGCTGTGTGAATGTTTCTGGCAGTAGGTGTAACTTACTCTGTCTTAGTTCTCAATATTCAGAGGTACATCACACCTAGTCATGGAAGAAAGCTTTGCAGAAAGTGGAAGCCTTTAACACCTACCTCTTGCCTTTGGAGATGTTTTGGCATTTTAGGATTTAAATATTGGAAAAAGACTTCAATGAAGTGCTGTCTAGACCCCTATTTATGATATTGGTTCTATTGAAGGTGGTCAAGAATGTTGGGTCTTACTCCAGACCCTCTCAGCGTTGCCCGATCCTGCTAGACTATCTTTCCCTTTGTGCAACTCATATAACCCTTCAGCTCCTGCAAAGGGGCTGTTTGTAGTTCTCACTTTTTATACCGCGACCTGTGCTGCCCTCCACCTCTCCTTGGTGGCCAAAGAAGGTGGCTGGCTTGCATCGCTTTATGGATGTGGTTGACCCGCGTGTAATTCATGAGTGTGTGTCAAGCGAACAAAATGAATACTGAAGATACACAAACCGGACAATCTGTTACCACAGAATTAAGTGTTACTGCCCTAGGGGCATGGTTTACAGTAGGCAGGTGCTGATGGGGTGTCATAAACTGTCTGTTTACCCGTCCCCTGCCTTGGAGGTAGGTCCGTCAAATTGGGAGTATGACGGTGTCGGGAGCCCGAGAACGAACTGGGGGAGCTGGCGACGTGTGCCCGCTGCATTTTGAACCTGAGGTTCTGATGCTTCACGTGCAGGCTGAGGAATATCCCTTTAAGTCTCCATACGCTGTCCGGGAGGAGGAGTTCCGTCTTTTGACGTCATCGTCAGCCATCCAATCCGAGGAGGCTAAGACAAAGAAAGAGGAAGAGGATTTCCTACAAAAAAAACCTGCGAGGGAACGGGAGAGATCAGAAAGCCGAAGGAGGAAGCAGCGGTCTGCGAGAATCGTCGGGTGGTTCCTGAGAAGCTGTCCGAAGCCGACATCCAGGAAAGGAAGGAGAAGTCAGGAGGCCAACGAGACCACGCGCCGCCCCGCCACTCTCCTGGAGGAGTGTGGCTGGAAAAGGTACAGCGCAGTATACAGGGGTTCTCGGGGCACTGGGTGGGAAAGGGAGGCACTTAGAGGGAGGACACCGCTACAACGGGGCTGCACCAGGTGGCGGTATGTGGTGATCCCTCACTGACCCCCTCCCTAGTCAAACGTCTGAAAACCGGCCAAACCACTGATTTGTGGCAATTTGTTTTGTTTTCTTATACCCTCCCTGTTCTACGTGGACAATGCCGAGTATCCAGGCCGGATCCTCCACTGCGGCTAACAGAAGCGGGCTGTGTAACCGGAGTATTTTGACTCTTTCCAAAGACGTATATCCTAGAAATAAATTACCAACACTGAAGACTATCATTGCCTACTGGTCCTCTTTCCTCAGCGTAGAGTGCCTTGCCCTGGGGTCGCCCTCTGACAGACGGGTTGACCAACAAAGTCCCCTCAACCATCTGTCACGTATCCTCCATTTCCTTTCCCGTCAACAGAGTCACACCCTAAACACGACTGAAGGAGCAAAAGAAAGCCACTGCTCCGTCTGCAGTATTTAGAGTATAATTTCCATCAACGGAAACATGGCGGTCCATCCTCCAATCCTGTGGTAGAGGAAAAGATCATAAATAGCCTGACTCTGCCCACAACAACCACAAAACCTACTCAGTCACCGTGCTCCTGCCACTCCAAGGCCTGGGGCTCTATCTGGCAGTGCTGGATGAACAAGAACACATTGTACAACAAAATAGAAGGTGAGTACAACTTTAAGTGCAGTATGTTAACTAGCAATGCCACTAAAGTTAAATGAATGTATACCAAACCATATCTTTTTTCTTTTTTTGTACGTTTATTATGTTTTTTAACCTTTGTGGTGAATAACAATACCGAAGTAAACATCATCTTCCCTTGACAATGCCGTTTTCAACACATGAGTAGAATACATCAGTGTTCTACCCATGTCTGATTGGGTAAGGGTCTGATTATGAGCTTGGCAGTCCGATGGACCGCCAATCCCACGGTGGCAGCGCAGTTACCGCCACACCGGAGATCCGACCGCCGTATTTCGTGTTGACGGTTGGACTGCCATGGGACCGCTGCTACTGCCAGTGATCCGCGATCCCAGGCGGTCTTGCAGCTGTTTGAGGCCTGCAATATACTGGCGGTGCCACTGCGGCATGACCAAGCATATTACGAGTTTCCTCACCGCTACAGTTTTCATGGCAGTGAGCCCGCCATGAAAACTGTGGCAGTGAGGAAACTAAGGGGGCCCCACAGGGCCCCCTGTTGCCTCAGGGCCATGGGGTGCATGCAGGGGGGCACATGGTGTGCCCCCCTGTGTGCATGCACCCCAGTTCCTGCACAGCATGGACTGCACCAGTACATGCCGTGCACGAATGGGATTTGGCGTTCCCATTGCGGTCCCTTTCTAAGGCTCACCACCTGGGACCTCCATAGCACCGCCTGCCAGACCAAGAGAAAACTCCTAATGTAGCGGGCGGTCGAGTTTGGCGGAGTGGGAGCAGGGCGCTGGTGTGGCGACCCGCTCCCACACCACCAAACTCGTAATCAGGCCCTAAGTAACATCGGTGTCATCACCCTTCTAATGTATTCCAATGATACAAATTACTTCAGGGCATAACTGTGTGATGAGACATAACCATGACGAGAGAGCCTGGTAAGCGAATGATGTACCATTCATTTCCTACCTTCCCTTCTGACATGGGTAGGAAGAGAGTCACAATCGGCAGAGGCATTTCGTGAGGGAATCCAGGGCAGCCTTCCCCCTCATTCTCTCAGACTGCAGTAGTGGCCGAATTCACAGACTCATGGTATTGGAGTAACAATGGGCTCCAAGTGTCTCTGAGTCTGGATGCAATAGGTTATAGGTTAGAATGTGATTCCAGCTCTTCAACACCAAACCGTATTTAACTATAATTTATTCTGTCTGGCCACAGGCCTCACACTACACACCCATATTAAAAACTCTCCTAATACAATTTTACTACACCGCCACACCTCAAGTCACTTAATGCACATTTTTAATATACCTACATAGCCACACAAACATATGAAGTTAACACCCTATAGCTAAGCTGTTTAAATCTTTGAAACAATAAACATAAACAAATACTGTTCCACATATGGAGTGTTTAACATAAATCACACACGTATTCAGATTCTACCCTTTGCCCCAATTTACCCACTTACTACACACTCTGTGATCATATATTTCCCCCACACAGTCGCTGATGTTATCTCTTTAAATCTGGCATATAATATCAAGGGCAGGACTCACACTCACATGCCAGACATTGCACTCATATACATAACCTAGGGTTTGCATACATAATGTATGGAATGGACTATGAGTTAATCACCACATCTCATGCTATTCCTACATTTAATCACAAAAATATTGGACTTTAATGTAGTCCCACAGACTAACACTCTGAATGCCACTCACACTAGGCCCTCAGAACAACACAACCACTTCCATTTACACACGAGAAAGGGAATGAACTACATCTCCCACAATGCAACACATAGGAAATCTTTCAAGACCTGCAAATGGAAGTTCATGGTTGACCTATGCCACATATTGCAATACACAACCACATATGACATTTCTTAATTTGTTATATCAAAGAAAAAGGGACAACAAATATCTTCTTCCAATGGGGCCATAAATGTTTTTAAATCAAAACAAATAAAAATAAAAGTCCGGGAATAAGGTAGAAAAAATAGTGTTCTAATAAAGTCTATTTATAGTTGCCTCCATGCATTGGTCTTCTGTCCCAATATCTGCATCAATCTCCTCCGCTGGGGGCTCTTTGTCCTCCTAGAGGAGATGGTATTCCAGGGCCCTACATTTTGGGATTGGGTGAGGGTTTAAGGAGTTGTTTAGATAGAGCAGTTCCGGAAGGGTTCTGGGAATGAATGGTGACAGGAATGGTGAGATTTTGAGGTGTGGGAGTGTTTTGCGGTATGGGAATTTTGGGGGTTTTGAGTGTTGTCAGGCCAGGTGTAATGGTGGAGGGATGGGGAGGGATTGGGTCCAAAGGAAAAATTGGGGTGGCCTGTGGAACGGGGTCAGGTCTTTGACTGGGGGCAGGTAGCGGAATGGTGTCAGAGCTGTGGATGTGGGCAGGGGGTTGAACTATGTTCGAGGGATGGGGGCAGAAGGAGGAATAGGGCCAGAGTGAGCAATGGTGTCAGCTGAGGCACCAGGAGAGAGAGAACCTCTCTGTAAGGCAGACAGGGCAGAGCACACACAGTCCAAGTTGGCAATTACTTGTGACAGGTTCTGACTGACACACCGGACGGCATAAAACAATGTTGTCTGCCCTACAGTGTGGTTCTTGAGAACTACCAGTGTTTCCTCTGACACCAGTACTGGCGGAATGGGGACGGGGGAGAGGGGTGTGGGGCAAAGGAGACCCCCACCAGTTTATGGACTGGGTGTAGGCTTGTTACCTGGGGGGCAGGAGTGAGAGTGCCGATGGCTGTAGTGTTGGTGGCGGACACAGGAACAGATGGAACACAGGGGCGTAACACAGGCTCCCGCAGCCCCCGCGGTGCGGGGGGGCCCCGAGCTGGAGGAGGCCCCCTCAGCACAATACTCAGGCCCAAGAGCTGGGGCCCCTCCGTTACGCCACTGATGGAACATCCTGTGTTGGTTTGTCTCCACCGCGGGGTCTGGCCTGAGTCGGAGGATCAGATTCAGATGGCCCCTTCCGACTTCCAGAGGCTGTCCTGAGTGTCCCTTGAAGTCTGGCCAACGTCTCCCTTGCTTGCACCGGAAGAATCTGAAAGCACACATCTGCACGCATCAGTTACATACCACAGAGGTCACTATCAAAAGGAAAGGTAAACAAATCAAAGAGGGCAAAAACATAAAACATTTTACCATATTAAGGCACACAATGGGGCATCGTAAAGGGCCTGAATTTGATTTAGGAAGGCCAGTTTCTCTATCACAAATTTCAGGGAGATTCTGTTTGCCGTATTACAAGTACATTAAACTGTGTCGCACTTGTACTAATGTGGATGGAACAACTATCAGTTTTTGTGACAAACTACCCATTTAAAAACTCTAGAGAACGCACTATATCTGCTTTTAACTAATTTCAAGCTACATTTAACTAAGGGCCTGATTTTGACATACAGATTACTCCATCACTAATGTTACAGATATCCTGTCCTTCTTATTACAAGTGCCATAGAACATAATGCTCTTTAATAGGGCACATGGGATATCCCTCACACTTCATTTTCATTTCATTTGAAAAGTTTTATATTGCGCAAAACATGACCGCCCGCAGGTATCAGAATGCTTTACAAATGATAAAAGAGCAGAGACATATACAACCAATAATGTCATTATCTAGAACAGTTGTGACAGAGTAGCCCTTCCGTCAAACTCTCCACCAGGGCCAAAGTCACACATCTGACATACTTTTTGCCCAACACATTGCAATTTACATATGCTTTTCTACTCTTAGAAAATGATGTATGTGTGTTCTAACATCTTGTAAAATACCTTCCTGTCCGACGAAATGAAACTCAGGCACATATTTGTAATATTGTGGACTGCAATATTCTGCACATGGTGTATGTTCGTAGGACATGCCTAGCATTCACATTTCTACATATTTACTCTCACACTTCCACAACTATATGGAAAAAAGTATGTCCATACCTAGGCCAACTTTTTAACACTAGTGTGTTCATTCACTTGCCTGGGAACACAATGTCTTAGTCAGAATACAGCCAAAAGATAATATAAATGTGACATAATCTAAATTAAAACACATTTGAGAGAAGACATCACCCCGGAGTGTGAATTTCATGAACCACCTGATAAAAGGAAAGGTTGTAATTATTTTAGAGGACATCAATTAACTTACAAATACATGGAAGAAGGTTTGGAGCACACTGCCTCACACCCCAGTACTTAATTTTCCCCAATGCATCAAGGTAATTCTTTTTATTTTTCACCCTTGTTTGTGTAGTCTGTGCTGTCTAACTTGAGACACGTGTTTCTGGATTCAGTCCTTCATCAGTACAGAGCAACAAGTCGTTTTGGAGTGCTGGAAATGCTGCCCAAAGTCTTCTCAGGTCTCTGTACCGCTTGCTGGGCGCAGGTGCATCAACACAAGCTCGTCAGATCGGTGGTGCAATGGAGCCTTTTCAAACATAAGGAGGGTGGGAGCACACTACCTCACATCCCAGCACTCAGTTTGCCCCAATGCATCATGGTAAATGCAGTGCTTGATAACACTTACTTCAGTAGTAGTCTTTAATTTTTCACCCTTGTTGGTGCAGCTCGTGCTGCATTCATTTGGGCAAATTGAGTGCTGAGATGTGAGGCAGCGTGCTCCCACCCTCCTGTTTGAAAAGTCTCCCTATGGATATGCTACTAATACAGTAATTACTTTTAAAGTTTTTAACATTAGATCCAAAGAGTGTATGTTTGGTAAATTTGTTTTGAAAGCTCAATAGTACATTGACCTAATCTTACATATAACGATGTGCATGCTATAACAAAATGTATGTTTTGCTGCAGTTGATATATGATTCTCGGAAAATGGTTAAAAATATAAATAAGTATATAATGTTAGTCACAAACGTATTAATATTTCTGATTTCCCATGTCGTGCCATCCTGTCATCTCCTGGGGCACTAGCAAGCTATAGGGTGAAAACTTTGGAGTGCTGCACTGATACTGGTTATGGAGAGATTTGCAGTGCAAAATGCCTGACCATTGGTGGAATGCTTCTTTATACAGTTGCAGTACACTTTCTATCAGTCATGGAGTGATGCTGATGTGAATGAGTTTCAGGTAATGTACCTGACATGTGTTTTGTGTGTGTGTCTCAAAGTCTAGAAGTCGAACTTGATGATGTCAGCTTTAAGATATCTGTGGAAATTTGATGTTGTTTATGACTGCGTCTGATAATAATGCCTGTGTACGACATGAGGACAGCCCAATGTGTGTCTGAAAACCACAATTTGTGTTGTTAATGTATTTGGAGGAGCAGCTGCTGTCACGTGGTTGCTAGAGTCATTGTCGACATCTTTAAGTTAGCATGAGCCCGGTAGATATGATGCTGCTTTTGCGCACAACACTACATGTCTTTCTTTTTACACAGCTCTGTTTTTGCTTTTCACATGAGAACTCTCTGCTGTGCTCGTTCTCTGCCTGTTCCTGGAGTTTAGTTTGAAAATTGTGAGCAAGGTCGATAAACACGGACTCTTGTTATTCTGCTCTGGTCAGGCCCTAGCACTTAGACAAAACATACCACGGCAGCTGTTTTTGCTGGAAGCTCGTACTTTGATATTACGGGGATACACGTTTAGGTAACACACACTTGGAGAGGGACCTTTCCAGGGAGAAGAGCAAGCTGCACCTGTGATGTAGAAATACGATCTATGGCCTGAGGTATGGGGTCTGCTGACAAAGCCCAGAGATCTTCTATTATATAATAATACTGCTGCTTACCAAGGGGAAGGTGGTTAGGCCTTATAGTCCTTTGTTAGAAATGGGATTTCTGGTTGGCTAGGGCTTGCGCCTAAGCCAGGCAGAAACCACCACTCTAGTCAGGGCAAGGGAGTTACATGCTGAAGATAACCCCTGCTCACCCCCTTGGTAGCTTGGCACGAGCAGTCAGGCTTATCCCAGAGGCAATGTGTAAAGCGTTTGCGCAACACACTCGCACAGCAGCAACACACTAGGCACAGCACAAAAGAAACTCCACACAAGGTTATATAAAAAATAGCCTTTGTATTATCATAAACACATTAGATCATAATCACGAATTCATACTGTGCCACCTGGCACTAGGCAATATTTTACTGGGGATTATATACATGACAGGGCCAATCGGGCCACTGTCAGAACCATCAGAATGCAAGTAGTGAATATAAAACAACCAGTAACTACTGGCATTAGCACTTAGGCATAACCATCATATCACAACACTTAGCATATGCAGAACATATTAGGCATAAACCATATTAGGCATCACATTAGGCATAGACACATTATGCATCGCATTAGGGCCTTACGCCATCCCAGCACATCAGGTGCTTCACAGGCCACTGGCCTTTCCTCGGGGGCCCATCTGGGACTTCCCCGTCATGCCCTGTGTCCACCAAAGTCAGGGCGCTACGCTGCCACTTGCAGCAGGGTGCAGGCCCAACAGGCCAGCACCAGAAATGAGGGCGAGGGTGTAATCCACCCTGGTCTCTCTAGAGACCCCAAAACAATGCCCCCTCACCGTTGCAGCTGCCCGCAATCAGGCGGTGCAGCTGTGACCAAAACAAATCGGCACCAGCAGTGCCTTGTGAGCCCCACTCGCTGGGACTCCTCCTATGCAGAACTACTTGGCACCAAAAGTGCCTCCTCAGCCCGACTCACCGGGGCCTCTCTCTCGCGGGTAGGAAGAACTCTGCCGATCTGCACTAGGAGCCCGCGAGGCTCCAGTTGAGCCCCTCCTCTCGGGGCTCCTCCCTTAGGGAACTCGCGCTGGTACCCGCGGCACCACCAGTGCTCGCCCTTTCAGCCCCACTCACTGGGACCAGTGTGCGCAATCGGCACCAGCAGCGTGCCTCGGGGAGCCCCACTCACCGGGGCTTCTCCTACTTGCAAGGCCACGAAGGCGGGCTTGGCCCCCGCCTGGCTTCAGGCTCCACGGAGAGAAGTCTCCGTCGTCCTTGGGCGTTTACCGGTGTGGGGTAGGCTCCCGCCTGGATCTCCGGCTTGGCGGCGTCTTCTCCATAGAGTGCGGGCCACGCCCACAACCAGGCGCTCGTCGTCTGACTTCCTCTCGCTGCCACGGCCCTTAACTCTCAGCCACGCCCCGGGTCAGGCGCTCCTCGCCTTCTCCATAGAGTGCGGGCCACGCCCACAACCAGGCGCTCGCTGCCTGACTTCCTCTCGCTGCCACGGCCCTTCACTCTCGGCCACGCCCCGGGTCAGGCGCTCCTCGCCTGGCTTCCGGTTCGGGTTGGCGGCTTCTCAGGGCCACAGAAATGCGGGGTAGGCTCCCGCTCCACCCCTAGGGATCACGGGGGAATCCCCATGCCGGGCTTCCCTTGGAACGCTTTGCAGCACAGCGCTGCCGGCCTCAAGACCCCTGGGGCACTCCTCACGTCCTTGGAAGCAGCAAAAGAAAAGATATAGTGCTCATGAGGCGCTAGGATCCAAGTGTTTAGAGGGGCATAGCTGGGCACAGGCAAGCCAGCATGTAGGGACCACCAGGACACAGCAGCTGGGTCCCATGGCGGTTCCTCCTGATGCCCAGCAGTCCTTCAGCCCCTAAGCAGGTACAAATAAGCACCCTTACAAGGGGTCACAGCCCCAATATTTATACCAGGCTGTGTCTTTGTTTTGCCCTGGCACAGGGCTTGGGGATCCAGTCCCAAATGGATCTGGGGGGTGTGGGAGCATTTTATATACAGTGCTCACACCCTCCTTTGTCAGGTTGAGCTCTGACCCCAGACACACCAGAGGGGGGCGGAGCCAACATTGAACAATGCAGGCACAGACCTATTCAAGGCCAGGGGCTACTCCTCCCACTACTCCAAATGCAGATCTGCCTATTCAGCCTAGCGCTGACTCACCCTGCCCCTCTGGAGCCACACACCTCACCGGCCCCTGTCACTCCAGAGCCAGACATGCAATACACATCAGGCAGGCACAAAGACGCATAGCACACAGAAATGCCAACTTCTAAAAGTGGCATTTCTAAAATAGTGATAATTAATCTGCGCACACCATTACGCAGCATTTATTATTACTATTCCAAACATACCAAACTTGACCACGCTGCTCCTCTCATATCAGGAAATACCACTGACACACATATCAGGGAATCCCCAATGCATTCCTATCAGAGGGCAGCCTCACAGCAGTGAGAAACCAAAATGGCTGTTTGTCACTACCAGGACATGTCACACAATTAAGGTACATGTACTACCTTTTACCTACAAAGCACCCTGCCCATAGGGCTAGCTAGGGCCTACCTTAGGGGTGACTGATATGTAGAAAAAGGGGGGTCACAGACGTGGCACCCACTTTAGGTGCCACGTCACAGCGGCAGTAAACTGTGCGCACAGGCCCTGCAATGGCAGAAGCCTGAGACAGGTTTGAAAGGCTACTTTGGTGGTTGGCGCAATCAGCGCTGTAAGCCCACCAGTAGCATTTAATTTACTGGCCCTGGCTATCTGAGATACCACTTTACAAGGGACTGACAGGTAAATTAAATACGCCAAACAGGTGTAGACTAATCTTACCATGTTTACCACAGAGAGCACACGCACTTTACACTGGACAGCAGTGCTAAAGTGCCCAGAGTCCTAAAACCACCAACACCAGGTCAGGAAAAAGACTAGGAGGAAGGCAAAAAGTTCATGGATGACCCTGCAAAAAGGGCCAAGTCCAACACAACCCCCTTCCAGCCAAAAGCCAGGGTAGACCAATCATTACCTTGATGGGCTTCCCTGCTTGGGGCGATAGAACACGGACACAGGCCCGCAACTGCAGGGGCACACTCCAGTTCTATGCCATACTGAACCCATGTGGTTCCCTCTGTCAACGCTCCCAGGACCAACTAAGCTACCCCACTGGTACTCCCTAGCTGTCCGCGGCCAGGACCAGGCCCCAGGCCATCCAGCTGTCTCGGGTCCTTGCCATCTCACAGAGTGGGGGGCAGTAACCCCTGGTACATAGTACCCATTCTCCACTCTACCTCTCATCAGTGCAGTTCTAAACTGCCACTGATCCTCCAACCTAGGGTCCGCACCCTCAGGCTGACCAGAGGTCTCGGGCGAGGCTCTCCTCCCCTTACCTCTCCTTCCGGGGTTCCGCACTCTCCTCCCAGGAGAAGCACCCTCAGAACACAACTCTCCCACCAATTCAGGACCTCTCTCCTGCAACTGGTCTCCCAACCTAGGATCTAAACCCTCAGGTTGCACCGGGGTCAGATGCGAGGACTCCCTCCCTCTGCACCCCCTTCCAGAGTTCTGCACCCTCCCACCTGGAGTGGTACACCCAGAAGACAAAACGGTAGGGACACTGGTTACAGATGTCCTTCCCTCCAGGTCAGGCAGAACCTGAACCTGGCCTCCCAACCCAGGGACTAAACCCTGCGGTTGAACCGGGGTCAGAGGCGAGGACTCCCTCCCTCTGCACCCCCTTCCAGAGTTCTGCACCCTCCCACCTGGAGTGGTACCCCTAGAAGACAAACCGGTCAGGACATTGCTTACAGATGTCCTTCCCTCTAGGTCAGGCAGGCCTCCCAACCCAGGGACTAAACCCTGCGGCTGAGCACCCGCCTCGCACACCAGGACTTCCTGGGGAGCACGCATGCCCCCGAGGGTAACACATAACTCATGTGTTGTGTGACAGTCTGCCTGGCGCTGATCTCCCGACCCCTGTCCATCTGACAGTGCGCGAAGATCCCCCAAAACAGAAGTGGTGTCACCATGGTCACTCCTAGGAGGCTCAGCCCTTATGGCTGGCCCCTGACCCACTGGTTCTTCCACTGGGGACTCTCTCCCCCTCTCACCCCTCCATCTGGACTTCTGCACCCTCCACTTAGGAGTGGCACTGCCAGACAACAGAATTGCTGGAGGTCTGCTTACAGACACTCCAAGTTCTCCTGACACTAGGAGATCCCCCTCAACGAATGGCCTACCAGTACAGCCTAGGCTCCCCACCTGGTGTTCCCCGAAGGAACCCTCCAGGCCCTGAGACTGGGTTTCGGGCACCTTGGGACGCATCCCATTCTCACTCCTTCTCCGCAGAGACAGGACGTGAGTCCCTACACCCCTCCCACTACACCGGGACCTATCTGGGCTACTACGAACCTCTCCCACCACCCTGGGCTGGGAAATACCGGAGCCACTCCCCTTAGGGTCACTCCCCAATGCCTCCTCAGACCCTCTAGCACTCACCCAGAGGTCTGCCTCCCATGCAAGCTCCGTGGGATCAGAGAACTCACACTCCAACAGGTCTTGGCGTAACCCTGGAAAACAACAATGGAACATGTGCTCTCTGACAATCAGACCTTCAAAATTGTTTGCCATGCTACCCATCACCCAACCCTCCAGTGCATCACAGCACTCATCCACAAACTCCCCCCAATACTAGTGAGGCAGTTTCCTACTGCCCCTAAACCTCAACCTATACCCTTCAGGTGTGACACCCTCTTCCTGGGAACTAGGGGGGTCATTAGGATGGCGTAACGATCGCCACCGCCGGGCCGGCGGTGGCAATCGTTACGCCATCCTACAGTGAAATACCCCCGCCATATTATGATGGCGGGGGGTATTGCGGCGGACGCAAAGTGCGTCTGCCGCTTTTCCGCCGGTCGGCAATCGTTACGATTGCCGGCCGGGCGGACTTGGGCCACTAATATGGTTGCGATGCCTAGCAGGCACCGCCAGCCATATTAGGATGCGTGTCCTGAAAGGCCTTTCCATGGCGGCCGCCATGGAAAGGCTGGCGGGGATTTGCTTTGGGGGCCCGTTGCGGACCCCCTGGGAGTGGGGGGGTGCACTTGGGGGGTACCTATGGTACGCCCCTAACATTTCCATGCACAAGGTGGCAGGCACCGCGCGGTGCCTGCCACGTTGTGCATGGAAATGCACAACATGCCCATTGGACATTGCGGCGGGTGCTGCAGCCAGCAGCACCCGCCGCAATGTTGAATTGCCAGATGCGACCGCCGTGGTGGCGGTCGCATCATTATCAGGGATGCGGGACCGCGCATGGCAGGCGGGCTGTCCCGTTACTGCTAGGATGGCGGGCGGACTGAAGTCCGCACGCCATCCTAATGAGCCCCTAGGTACCACGCTCTGGGATCTGGGAGTGGGACTTCCTTCACTGGACTCACTTCTGCTGCCACCACTGGACCAAACCCTCACTGGTAAATCCAAACCACTAAAACTACACTCAGGGGACAACCTTTCTTCAAGAGCTAGTTTCTCCCTGGCGAAGGCCCTCTCTGCCTCCGCCATCCTCTCCTGCGCTAAGACCCTCTCAGTCTCTAGCTTTTTCTCCTCCACACCCAGCTGCGCTAGCTCCAACCTGAGCCTTTCCATCGCCAGCTGATGCTCCCTTTCTTCCCTCCTATCCACCCACTCCTCTGGGGACAGGGAAAGGGATGGGGCACTGCCCCCGGCATTGGACCCAGCAAGGGACTCCCTATCTATGGGGTCCTCACTACCTACTGGCGTCTCTGCCCTGTCATTTTCTCCCTCCTGCTTAAACTCTCCATGTCCACTGCCCTTTAGGGGTGCTGGTCGGGGACCCTCCCTCTCAGAGACCTCACTGATCTCGGGGTCCTCCCTCCCAGACTCCTCCCTCACCCGGTTTTGGGATGTCCAACAGGCCAACAAGGCCTCCTGCAGTTCCTCCTTCCTG
Source organism: Calotriton arnoldi (assembly GCA_963921515.1). Taxonomy (NCBI): domain Eukaryota; kingdom Metazoa; phylum Chordata; class Amphibia; order Caudata; family Salamandridae; genus Calotriton; species Calotriton arnoldi. Next base: position 1,546,755 of record CAWUFW010001742.1, on the reverse strand, counting down.
GCGGACCTATGCACCTGACACCCAAGATTCTGACAGAACCTCTTTAAGTCCTTCACAGTATATTTACGCAACTTCTTTACATTAAATGCACTTTTTGTCACAATAACTGCTGGATCACCGAGGTGAGACATGACTGACACTTTAGGGGTGTCACCAAAATTTAGAAGAGCAGAAAAACAAATTTCAAAAATGACACTTTCAGGCGAAAAAATAATCAGGAGAACAACTCCCCAAACATGTGATGAGTCTAAAATTGTAGAGTTTGTAGTGCAACCAGTTGTCGCTGTGGTACTGCGCAAACGCAAGTCCTATCCTCACCGCTGACAACCAATGTTAGAAATGGGATTTCTGGTTGGCTAGGGCTTGCGCCTAAGCCAGGCAGAAACCACCACTCTAGTCAGGGCAAGGGAGTTACACACTGAAGATAACCCCTGCTCACCCCCTTGGTAGCTTGGCACGAGCAGTCAGGCTTATCCCAGACGCAATGTGTAAAGCGTTTGCGCAACACACTCGCACAGCAGCGACACACTAGGCACAGCACAAAAGAAACTCCACACAAGGTTATATAAAAAATAGCCTTTGTATTATCATAAACACATTAGATCATAATCACGAATATATACTGTGCCACCTGGCACTAGGCAATATTTTACAGGGGATTATATACATGACAGGGCCAATCGGGCCACTGTCAGAACCATCAGAATGCAAGTAGTGAATATAAAACAACCAGTAACTACTGGCATTAGCACTTAGGCATAACCATCATATCACAACACTTAGCATATGCAGAACATATTAGGCATAAACCATATTAGGCATCACATTAGGCATAGACACATTATGCATCACATTAGGGCCTTACGCCATCCCAGCACATCAGGTGCTTCACAGGCCACTGGCCTTTCCTCGGGGGCCCATCTGGGACTTCCCCGTCATGCCCTGTGTCCACCAAAGTCATGGCGCTAAGCTGCCACTTGCAGCAGGGTGCAGGCCCAACAGGCCAGCACCAGAAATGAGGGCGAGGGTGTAATCCACCCTGGTCTCTCTAGAGACCCCAAAACAATGCCCCCTCACCGTTGCAACTGCCCGCAATCAGGCGGTGCAGCTGTGACCAAAATAAATCGGCACCAGCAGTGCCTTGTGAGCCCTACTCGCTGGGACTCCTCCTGTGCAGAACCACTTGGCACCAAAAGTGCCTCCTCAGCCCGACTCACCGGGGCCTCTCTCTCGCGGGTAGGAAGAACTCTGCCGATCTGCACTAGGCTCCACGGAGAGAAGTCTCCGTCGTCCTTGGGTGTTTACCGGTGTGGGGTAGGCTCCCGCCTGGATCTCCGGCTTGGCGGCATCTTCTCCATAGAGTGCGGGCCACGCCCACAACCAGGCGCTCGTCGCCTGACTTCCTCTCGCTGCCACGGCCCTTCACTCTCGGCCACGCCCCAGGTCAGGCGCTCCTCGCCTTCTCCATAGAGTGTGGGCCACGCCCACAACCAGGCGCTCGGTGCCTGACTTCCTCTCGCTGCCACGGCCCTTCACTCTCGGCCACGCCCCGGGTCAGGCGCTCCTCGCCTGCCTTCCGGTTCGCGTTGGCGGCTTCTCAGGGCCACAGAAATGCGGGGTAGGCTCCCGCTCCACCCCTAGGGATCACGGGGGAATCCCCACGCCGAGCTTCCCTTGGAATGCTTTGCAGCACAGCGCTGCCGGCCTCAAGACCCCTGGGGCACTCCTCACGTTCTTGGAAGCAGCAAAAGAAAAGATATAGTGCTCATGAGGCGCTAGGATCCAAGTGTTTACAACCAGTAACTACTGGCATTAGCACTTAGGCATAACCATCATATCACAACACTTGGCATATGCAGAACATATTAGGCATAAACCATATTAGGCATCACATTAGGCATAGACACATTATGCATCGCATTAGGGCCTTACGCCCTCCCAGCACATCAGGTGCTTCACAGGCCACTGACCTTTTCTCGGGGGCCCATCTGGGACTTCCCCGTCATGCCCTATGTCCACCAAAGTCAGGGCGCTAAGCTGCCACTTTCAGTAGGGTGCAGGCCCAAAAGGCCGGCACCAGAAATGAGGGCGAGGGTGTAATCCACCCTGGTCTCTCTAGAGACCCCAAAACAATGCCCCCTGCCCGCAATCAGGTGGTGCAGCTGTGACCAAAAGAAATCGGCACCAGCAGTGCCTTGTGAGCCCCACTCGCTGGGACTCCTCCTGTGTAGAATCACTTGGCACCAAAAGTGCCTCCTCAGCCCGACTCACCGGGGCCTCTCTCTCGTGGGTAGGAAGAACTCTGCTGATCTGCACTAGGAGCCCGCGAGGCTCCGGTCGAGCCCCTCCTCTCTGGGCTCCTCCCTTAGGGAACTCGCGCTGGTACCCGCCGGCACCACCAGTGCTCGCCCTTTCAGCCCCACTCACCGGGACTTGTGTGCGCAATCGGCACTAGCAGCGTGCCTCGGGGAGCCCCACTCACCGGGGCTTCTCCTACTTGCAAGGCCACGAAGGCGGGAAGGGCCCCTGCCTGGCTTCAGGCTCCAGGGAGCGAAGTCTCCGTCGTCCATGGGCTTTTAACGGTGTGGGGTAGGCTCCCGCCTGGATCTCCGGCTTGGCGGCGTCTTCTCCATAGAGTGTGGGCCACGCCCACAACCAGGTGCTCGTCACCTGACTTCCTCTCGCTGCCACGTCCCTTCACTCTTGGCCACGCCCCGGGTCAGGCACTCCTCGCCTTCTCCATAGAGTGCGGGCCACGCCCACAACTAGGCGCTCGTCGCCTGACTTCCTCTCGCTGCCACGTCCCTTCACTCTCGGCCACGCCCCGGGTCAGGTGCTCCTCACCTTCTCCATAGAGTACGGGCCACGCCCACAACCAGGCGCTCGTCGCCTGACTTCCTCTCGCTGTCACGGCCCTTCACTCTCGGCTACGCCCCGGGTCAGGCGCTCCTCGCCTGGCTTCCGGTTTGTGTTGGCGTCTTCTCTGGGCCACAGAAATGCGGGGTAGGCTCCCGCTCCACCCCTAGGGATCACGGGGGAATCCCCATGCCGGGCTTCCCTTGGAACGCTTTGCAGCACAGCGCTGCCGGCCTCAAGACCCCTGGGGCACTCCTCACGTCCTTGGAAGCAGCAAAAGAAAAGATGTAGCGCTCACGAGGCGCTAGGATCCAAGTGTTTAGAGGGGCATAGCTGGGCACAGGCAGGCCAGCACGTAGGGACCCCCAGGACACAGCAGCTGGGTCCCACGGCGGTTCCTCCTGATGCCCAGCAGTCCTTCAGCCCCTAAGCAGGTACATGTAAGCACCCTTACAAGGGGTCACAGCCCCAATATTTATACCAGGCTGTGTCTTTGTTTTGCCCTGGCACAGGGCTTGGGGATCCAGTCCCAACCGGATCTGGGGGGTGTTGGAGCATTTTCTATACAGTGCTTACGCCCTCCTTTGTCAGGTTGAGCTCTGACCCTAGACACACCACAGGGGGGCGGAGCCAGCATTGAACAAGGCAGGCACAGACCTATTCAGGGTCATGGGCTACTCCTCCCACTACTCCAAATGCAGATCTGCCTATTCAGCCTAGCGCTGTCTCACCCTGCCCCTCTGGAGCCACACACCTCACTAGCCCCTGTCACTCCAGAGCCAGACATGCAATACACATCAGGCAGGCACAAAGACACATAGCACACAGAAATGCCAACTTCTAAAAGTGGCATTTCTAAAATAGTGATAATAAATCTGCGCACACCATTACGCAGCATATATTATTACTATTCCAAACATACCAAACTTGATCACGCTGCTCCTCTCATATCAGGAATTACCACTGACACATATATCAGGGAATCCCCAATGCATTCCTATGAGAGGGCAGCCTCACAGCAGTGAGAAACCAAAATGGCTGTATGTCACTACCAGGACATGTCACACAATTAAGGTACATGTCCTACCTTTTACCTACAATGCACCCTGCCCATAGGGCTAGCTAGGGCCTACCTTAGGGGTGACTGATATGTAGAAAAAGGGGGGTCACAGACGTGGCACCCACTTTAGGTGCCACGTCACAGCGGCAGTAAACTGCACGCACAGGCCCTGCAATGGCAGAGGCCTGAGATAGGTTTGAAAGGCTACTTTGGTGGGTGGCGCAATCAGCGCTGCAAGCCCACCAGAAGCATTTAATTTACTGGCCCTGGGTAGCTTTTTTTTTTTTTTAATAAATCTTTTTATTAAACATACATCGGTTCAAATAAAAAATACAGAGGAGTCAGCCAGTATATGCACTTTAATGACGCACGGGAGGAAAAGCGTTATACCATTACATAGGAGGGGAATGTCACGGGGTGAGGAGGTCATCTTGTTCAGCACAACGGGGCGGTACACAAATCTCTCCACGGTAGGTATTCCAAGGGCTCCAAATACGGGACCACTTTTTGGGGCATCCCCTGGCCGAGTACACCGTCTTCTCTCTATACATGCACCAATCAAGGTCCTTTTCCCAGGCTTCTAGTGTGGGTGAGTGAGTTGCGCCCATAATTGTGCAATATTTCTTTTAGCAAGCATGAACCCTAGTGTAGCCCACTGTGTCTGGTGAGTGTTCAGGTCTGTGGGTTCCCATATATTCAGGAGGCACCTTCGCGCTTCTGGGTGGAGACAGACATGTAGCCCCACGTTGATTGCATCATGTACCTTGTGCCAGAAGGAACTGACACACTCACACTCCCAGATGATGTGCATGAATGTTCCCATATGGCCACAGCGCCGTTTGCATTCCCCCACTATCGGTCCTCCCCATATGTATCAAACGGGGCCCGGTGATATATATTCTATGGAGGATTTTAAGCTGTACCAACCTAAGGCGCGCCGGAATAGCAACCACTCTAGGGGAGGACACTGCCTCCTGCCAGTCCTCAGCATCTATCTCAATCCCGTCTCGCATCCATTTCTCCCGCAACGACTGGAGGGGATCCATCATGTTATTGATTAATTTCTTGTATATTAAGGATATAGTTTTTTCGGGTAGGTGACCATCAAAAACTCTGTCCTCCAAGGGTGAGGCCTCGGGAGGAGCAGTCCCCTTAGGTACAAAAGACTGGAGTGAGTGTAGGACCTGTGCATATCGGAAATATTCAGTGCCTGCCAGCTCATATTCTGTTTGCAGCGTGGTGAAGGACTTGACCCCTCCCTCTCCCCAAATGTCTTTAATATGTGAAATGCCAATAAGGTCCCACCTGTCGAACCCCTTTGACCTCCATAGGTTACCCAGTTTCTCAGAATCCCAAAGTGGGGTGGCTAATGTCAATCTATGTCCCCATCCAAGAGAATTAGTGGCGTTATGCCAAATTTGAACGGTATGTTTGGTGGGGCCCGTTAACGTGTATCGTTTAGGCCGTGAATATAATGCCCTGTTGTAGTTGCCTCCAGGAAGAAGCCATCTATCCATGGCATAGCCGGGGTCGTCGATACGACCATACGTACCATGGTTGACGGCTGCTAGATGTGCTGCCCAGTAGTATCTTTTAATGTCTGGGAGGCTGATGCCTCCGTCATACCAGTTTAACGTCAACTTATTCAGGGCGATGCGAGGTTTTCCGTCCCATAACAGGTCTCTCTGGAGGCCTTCAACCTCCTTAAAATAATGCGTTGGAACAGGGTCCAGGGTGTGTTGCAGGGCGTAGAGGAACCTAGGCAAGGACATCATTTTGAACAGGGCAGCCCTGCCCAAGAGAGAGAGGGGAAGTGATTTCCAGCTAGCAATATCTTTTTTAAGCTTACGCAGGGGCGGAAGGAGGTTTTGGGCTTAGCGGACTGAGTGGTCAAGAGAAATAAAAATCCCCAGATACTTAAAGCCAACAGTGTTAATCTGTATTGGGCAGTCTCTCGGGGGGATGGGTGGATCCCCCCAAAGAACGAATAATAGGGACTTACTCCAGTTGACAGTAAGCCAGAAAATCTACCGAATACCGCCAGAATATTCAACACCACTATCAGGGACTTCTTAGGGGAAGCCAAATAAAGCAATATGTCATCAGCATAGAGTGAGATGCGGTCTTCCAAGTCGGGGGACCATCTCAATCCTCATATCTCGTCGGATCCAGGCTGCTAGTGGTTCTAGGGCTAGGGCAAAAAGAAGAGGTGAAAGTGGGCAACCCTGACGGGTTCCCCGACTAAGTAGGAATGTAGCTGACAATTTATTATTGACTACCACCTGAGCCAAAGGTTCATTGTATAAGAGGCGTACCTATTGGATGTATTTCGGACCAAATCCCATCTTTGCCAAAACTGCCCAGAGGTAGGGCCATTCAATAGTGTCAAACGCCATGGTCGCGTCCAGGGACACGATCACAGCTGGCTCTTGGATGGTATGTGCTCTGTCCAATACCCCGTGAACTCTGCGCAGGTTCAAGGCCGTATTTCTGTGGGGCATAAAGCCGGATTGATCTGGGTGTACTAAGCCACCGATTATTTTGACCAGGCGATTGGCTAAGAGCTTGGCCAGGATTTTAGGTTTGGCGTTCAGGAGGGAAATTGGCCTGTATGAGGCACAGTCAGTCTTGGGTTTTCCTTCTTTATGTATAGTGACTATGGTGGCTATCCTCTGTTTCCTGGGCAATGTTCCAACTTCCCTGGATTCCTCAAACATAGATTTCAGGTATGGTGCAAGTTTATCGGGTCGCAATTTGTATAGCTCGATGGGGATGCCATTGGGACCAAGGGCTTTCCCCGAGTTTAAGGAGCAGATTGCTTGTGCTATCTCATCCGTTGTCAAGTCACTATCCATAAAATCACGATCTTCCAAGGAGAGGCTGGGGAGCCTAAAGTCTCGCAGCAATTCCTGAGAGTCCTCTTCAGCGTATGAGGTTACTGTTGTGTAAACAGTCTGGAAATGACTGGCGAATCTGTCTACTATTTCTTGTGGTTCAGTAAGAGAGATGTCCCCATCAACCCTGAGTTCCGGGACCAGTCTGCTCGCCCAATCCCTCCTGTCCAGCCACGCTATGAGTTTCCCTGCTTTGTCTCCCAGGTCGTAAATCTTGCCCTGTCGCTCCCTACCCAGAGTTTTGGCCCTATCTGTAACTAGAGCCTTGTAGTCGTGTTGTTTCAGGCTCAGTAAATGGAGCTTCTCCGGCGTCGCTCCAGATTCCAGGTCACCCTCTAACCTATAAATTTTGGCCTTGATGGCTAGGACTTCTTTTTGTTTATCTTTCTTCATTCCAGAGGTCAACGACAAAGCCTGACCCCGAATTACAGCCTTGAATGCTTCCCATAAGGACTGGGATGAGGACACGGACCCCACATTGTCGGGAAAATAATCGTATATTGCTTTTATGAGGTTTTTACGGATTTTTGGATCGCGGAGGTACCATGGATTAATTGGGGCTAATCTTCCCACCGTGACCTGGTTGAGAACTATGTGGACCCATACCGGTGAATGGTCGGAGATGCCCCTAGCTAAGTGCTTGATTTCGTGTATGTATGTGACTTGTGCAGCGGGCACTAGACAGTAGTCTAAACGGGAGAGGCTATGGTGCGCCCCAGAGTGAAAGGTGTATTGTATCTGGTCTGGATGATATGTTCTCCACCCATCCACCAGTCCCATCGAGAAAGTCAGGTAACCAGCGTGGAAGAGGGCCCTACCTCCCTTGGGGGATATCGGTCCAGTGTGCCCGAGACCACTGCATTAAAGTCGCCCCTGAGGACTAAGAGGCCATCTGGAAAGGTGAGTAGGACCGAGCCTAGGTCCGCAAAGGTGGTACCCTGCAGGCCTGGAGGGACGTATACGGACATGAATGTGATGGGACGGCCCTCCCATGTGCCCGAAACCCCAACGTATCTGCCCCGATCGTCCGTCCATGTGGAGCTTACAGCAAGGGGGAGCGTGTTCTTCACCATGATATCCACACCCCGGGAACCGGAGGTAAATCCCGCATGTGCAACCATTTTGTACCCCCCTCTGTGCATCGCCTTACATAAATTTCTGATCAGGTGCGTCTCCTGTCGTTTAATATATTGGAGAACTACACTGCGTTTGATTTTGTCCCCGAGCCCGTTAACATTCCAACTCAATATTTTAACATTTTTGTCCCCCATTGCACTTACTATTCAATTCGTAAGTCTCAGTATCCTCTGTAGTAGAATCAAAATCAAGTACCGATGCAAAAAACATAACAGTAAATAAACACAAATCCCCCACCCAACAACCCCCCACCCTGCTGCCCTGCACTCTGGGCGTGGAACTGCCCATGTAAAACTTGCAGAGTGCCTGTCGCCCCGTAGAAGAACTAACAGCAGAAAATGTAAGGACGTGGCATCCCGTTTTCCTGTCCCCCCCCTCCCCCCCAAGGTAAAAAAAACCATAAAGTCCCCTAGGTGAGTCACACACCGCAGTTCTGGGTGTCAGCCATCAGGAGGGAAAGACCCCCCTGAGGCACGGCCGCCATGCAGCCCGTTACCTGTCCTGGCCTGCCCAAGGAATCAGTCCGTGTTGGGGAGCCATCGTGTCCATTTTGGCCCCGTCAACCATGGGCCTGAGAGGCAGCATCACCTCCAGCATTGCGATCTCGCGAGGCACGTTCCGTCCGGTATTCAAGCCAGTCAGCCGCTTCCTCCGGTTGTTCGAAGAACCAGGTTTTTCCTTCCGCTTCCACTCGAAGACGTGCCGGGAATAGCATGGAGTACTTCAGTCCCTTTTCTCTGAGTTTCTGTTTCACCATAATGAATGACCGTCTCTGCCTCTGCACTCGTTGTGTGAAGTCTGGGAAGAAGGAGATGTCTGCGTTCTCGTAGCGGAGGGCGGCCCCCATTCTAGCGTTCTGAAGGATTACGTCTCTGTCCCGGAAATTTAGTACTCTCGCCAGTATTGGGCGCGGGGACCCCCCGGCTTGGGACGACCTCCGGGGACCCTGTGTGCCCTTTCAATAACAAAGAACTTACTGAGGCCTTTGGGCTGTAGATGTTGTAGGATAAGGTCCTCCACAAAGAGGTCTGGGGCCTGTCCCTCGGCCTTTTCCGGCACGCCTAAGATGCGCAGGTTGTTGCGACGTAGGCGCCCCTCATAATCATCTAGTTTGAGCTCGGTGGCTTTGCGAAATGATTGTATGTCCCGGATTTCACCTTGAAGCTGGGCGACGTCACCCACCAGACTAGAAGCGGTGAGTTCCACCTGTTTGACTTTTTCTTTAAGTTTGGTGAGGTCAGCTCGGATCAGGTTGACCTCGACAGCAATGGAATCCATTTTGTGTTCCAATGAGGTTTGGACCTTAGTGATTGCCTTCATAACGTCTTTTAATGACAGCTCTTGGTCTTCCCCTCCTTGTTCATTGGCAGTACCTCCCCCAGATTGTCGGCCCTGGAGCATGTCTTTGGGGAGGGTGTAGCAGTCCAGCCTGTTCGATTGCACTGATTTCGGCCCCCTCACACCTGCGGATTTGCTCTTCTCCATTATCGTCTCGAAGTGTCGCCGGTATCACACAGAGTCGTGAGCTTCTGGTCCTGGCGCCAGTCGTATGCCTACACGGCACGCTGGCGAGACCCAGTCTCCTTCTGTCTGTCACCAGGTGTACCGCGGGCAAGAGTGCACCGAGGGGCGACAGCACCGCCACACTTTCCCCAAGCATTCAGTCTTTCGCGTAGTTGATAGCCAAGGCGGACGGATCTGGTCACCCCCGACACTGCATGTATTTCATCCACCGCCACTCGAAGCGCCAGCGTGGCTCACAGGCGAGTGAGAGGCAAAGCCCAGTTGCTCAGGCGGCCCCAGCCCCACAGGAAGGATTGCAGATGTCTAACGCTGTTCGCTGCTCCCGCCGCCTACCACATTTCCACCGTGTCCCAGAGAAGATGGGAGAAGGGCCCGCTCCTCGCCTACAGTAGAGCGCCCGCGAGGTCTGTAGGCCAGTTCTATAAAGTATGGATAACGGGGGGGGGGGGAGGGTCCCGCTACTTCAGCCACAACCTTGGGGCCCCCCTCCACCTCACCTCACTCTCGGTGCGCTCCCGATTGAGTTAAGGCCGCCGCCGGTCTTGTTCCACGCTTGCGGCCTCTGTTCCGGCCGCTGCGTGCGGTCTCTCCAGGTTCCGGGTGCCGTCTTCAACTCCTCGCCTGGATCGGTTCCGTCTCTGGGAACCCCTCCGGGTATCAGCTCTGCACGCGACAGTCCGCGAAAGCGTGTCGCGTTCTGCGCGCGCGGACTGTGCAGGCCGTACTTGCCGGTCTTCTCGGCGGCAAGTCTCCAAAATTGAGCCCCCGGCTCCAAGGCTCAAGCAGGCCCGTCACTTGCGGGACCCAGAACTTCGGGCTCAGGCGGTGTTCGACAGCGAACGTCAGAGGAAGACTTCCCGCTTGCTTTCCGGTGCGTTCCTCAGCCCCGGGGAGTCGGATTCTGTTGCCGGATAGACGGGAGGGAGATAGGATTCACGGAGCTAGAGGATCAGGCGGAACTGTTACCCTAAGGTGTCCTGGCGCTGAGCGCTGCCTAAATGGATGCAGAAAATGACGTGGCTATTCAGAGAAGAGCCAGGTTTTCAGTCCCTTCCTGAAGGAGAGGAGCTCGGTTGAGTTTCTGAGGTACATGGGTAGGCTGTTCCAGGCTTTTGCGGCACAATTGAAAAAACTCCCTCCACCCCAGCTGGCCCTTTTAACACGGGGGACAAACACTTGTTTTGCCTCTGAAGAGCGCAACACTCTTCCGGGAACGTACCATTGTAAGCGCCAGGACACCTTAGGGTAACAGTTGCGCTTTAGAAGCTTTATTAACATAACATAACATAAACACAAAAAATTATTTAAATTAGAACATTCACAAGGACATAATCATGCGTCTAATAAATGCAATTTATTCACAAAAAATCAAAATCAATTGTTAAAGACATCACAATTGTCTGTCAATTTAGAAGAATGGTGCTCAGGTTGGACGGAAGGAGAAAATAAGAAGTGCGTTTGTGAGGGTTGAAAGAAAAAGGAAAGGTAATGTGCCATGTATACATAATATATACATATTAGAAACCTGTCCGGCCTAAGAAAGGCCAATCTTTACAACCAAAACATAGCAATCTGTAAGCGCTGAGAACAAATCTCGGTCGTTTATGCTTGTTAATGGAAGAACAAAAGTCAACGTTTCGACCCCTTCCCAAAATCAAGGTTGTTGAATCCTTAGCATGGGGTGTTCATCAGGACAGAAAAATAGAGCACCTACGAGAGATTGAATACTCTGAATTATTTACGAGAGATTGAATACTCTGAATTATTTACATGAAGTCACGTGGCTGAATGTGAATGCTAAGTGAAACGAGGATGTAGTTACCAAATCCAAGCAAGAAGATTCAAGCTGGATCAAGACGTTAGAGGGCTCCTCAAAGCTCCTAAGGCAAAAGGAAAGCGGGAATTAGTCTAACCAGGGACAACCAGGTCTGATAGGGCAAAACCTTAGAGACCCATGAGGTAAGGGCTTACTTGGAACGTATGCAGAGGTGCCAAAAATCACCTTAGCGCGTGCCGTCCAAGGAACTGGACATGGACACTGTATGGATGAATCAGTAGTTGAGGCAGATGCACTGAGTCACCCGGCCGTCAAGCTACAGATCGGAATATGGGTCGGACGATCCCACAATCCCTAGGATCAGAACCTAGTGTGAACTGAAAAGAACATGAGTTAGGGGACATCACGGAGCGCCAAAAATGACACGTAAGCAAGGTACAGTTAATGTGATTAAAAAGGCTCTGCGATGGTAGGCGGGAACCTCAAGGAGGGTAGTGAAATCATGCATGGGAAAGAATAATAAAAATTAATTGCGAAGGCTTTGTTAGTCGCGGTGTGCGTGAGTCTAGGAAAGTACATCCTAGGAAGGTTTATAAATATGGCTGGAGTGAATAGGTACCAGCATGCCCCATAGTGTTCATGCTCAAACAAAGCAACCAACCGCAGTTGGTGCTTACCTTATGGCGACAAAATCAATCTACAGAGACGAGAAAACAAAACGGATCAATCAGACTAAGGACTAACAAGCGGGAGATAAAATCACAGAAATATCTAAGTTTTGGGACTGAGTCATCGCCTACCTCCATTCACCGTCAGCATCGTAATGGACTGCTACGGCTGGGCCCCGGATGTAGCCTACATAAAAACAAAACCGGCTACGTGCACGCTAGGTGCAGCCGCTCGGTGCCGGCACGCTACTACGGAGACGACCCTGCTCGGTGTTCCAGATCGGGTGGTCTGGGTCTAGATGGGAAGGAGATGGAGTCCCTGATTGTAAATGAATGCGGAGTCTTTAAAACGCTGTATCAGAGTACATAAACTCATAAAAGCTGGTTGTTAACAATAACTAACTCCCCCCGAGAATTTTTAACAAGCATTGGCATAGCCAATAGGTCTCGCCTTTGGGGCCTTATAAGTGTTTAGGCAGAGCTATTGACTTTGCCAATGTGTTTAAGCTGTGCTGTAGAGAAGTGTGGCTGCTGTGCAGCATGCTGAAAAGTTGTAATAAAAAGTGCCAGAAGCATTTTTGTTACCTTATATATGACCAAAAAGGCATTATGTCCAACAGAACGACCATATTAAAAAAATTATGTACAATAAAAAATTTCCTCATTTTTCTTTTGTTCTTGCAATGCTGGCAACTTGTTTTTGCCTATTCCAATGGTTGTTTGTTAAAGTTTTTTTTTTGAGGGGGCATAAACAATTGGAGGTTGACGGTTGTGAACTAGTACCTGTATTATAACACTAGCAGCGGCCAGACGCTAGGGGAGAATCAACAGATGGCAGATTCCGAGAGCAGGCTGAGGTGGTGTTGAGTGATGTTGAGGTGGTAGTGGTGGTGGTGACTGGTGCTGAGACGATGCTGAGGTGATGCTGAATGATACTTAGGTCTTGCTGAGTGATGATGATGTGGTGGTGTACTAGTGCAAAGGCGATGCTGAGTGATACTGATGTGATGCTGTGGTGGTGCTGAGTGATGCTGTGGTGGTGCTGTGGTGGTGCTGAGTGGTGGTGTGGTGGTGCTGAGTGGTGGTGTGGTGGTGCTGAGTGATGCTGTAGTGGTGCTGTGGTGGTGCTGAGTGGTGCTGAGTGGTGGTGTGGTGGTGCTGAGTGGTGGTGTGGTGGTGCTGAGTGATGCTGTGGTGGTGCTGAGTGATGCTGTGGTGGTGCTGAGTGATGCTGTGGTGGTGCTGAGTGATGCTGTGGTGGTGCTGAGGTATGCTGTGGTGGTGCTGTGGTTGTTCTGAGTGGTGCTGTGGTGGTGCTAAGTGGTGGTGTGGTGGTGCTGAGTGGTGGTGTGGTGGTGCTGAGTGGTGGTGTGGTGGTGCTTGGTGGTGGTGCTGAGTAATGCTGTGGTGGTGCTGAGTGATGCTGTGGTGGTGCTGAGTGATGCTGTGGTGGTGCTGTGGTGGTGCTGAGTGGTGCTGTGGTGGTGCTGAGTGGTGGTGTGGTGGTGCTGAGTGGTGGTGTGGTGGTGCTGAGTGGTGTTGTGGTGGTGTTGAGTGGTGTTGTGGTGGTGCTTGGTGGTGGTGCTGAGTAATGCTGTGGTGGTGCTGAGTGATGCTTTGGTGGTGCTGAGTGATGCTGTGGTGGTGCTGAGTGATGCTGTGGTGGTGCTGTGGTGGTGCTGAGTGGTGCTGTGGTGGTGCTGCGTGGTGGTGTGGTGGTGCTGAGTGGTGGTGTGGTGGTGCTGAGTGATGCTGTGGTGGTGCTGAGTGATGCTGTGGTGGTGCTGAGTGATGCTGTGGTGGTGCTGTGGTGGTGCTGAGTGGTGCTGTGGTGGTGCTGAGTGGTGGTGTGGTGGTGCTGAGTGGTGCTGTGGTGGTGCTGAGTGGTGCTGTGGTGGTGCTGAGTGGTGGTGTGGTGGTGCTGAGTGATGCTGTGGTGGCGCTGAGTGATGCTGTGGTGGTGCTGAGTGATGCTGTGGTGGTGCTGAGTGGTGGTGTGGTGGTGCTGAGTGGTGGTGTGGTGGTGCTGAGTGGTGGTGCTGAGTGGTGTTGTGGTGGTGCTGAGTGGTGTTGTGGTGGTGTTGAGTGGTGTTGTGGTGGTGCTTGGTGGTGGTGCTGAGTGATGCTGTGGTGGCGCTGAGTGATGCTGTGGTGGTGCTGAGTGATGCTGTGGTGGTGCTGAGTGATGCTGTGGTGGTGCTGAGTGGTGGTGTGGTGGTGCTGAGTGGTGGTGTGGTGGTGCTGAGTGGTAGTGCTGAGTGGTGTTGTGGTGGTGCTGAGTGGTGTTGTGGTGGTGCTGAGTGGTGTTGTGGTGGTGTTGAGTGGTGTTGTGGTGGTGCTTGGTGGTGGTGCTGAGTAATGCTGTGGTGGTGCTGAGTGATGCTGTGGTGGTGCTGTGGTGGTGCTGAGTGGTGCTGTGGTGGTGTTGAGTGGTGGTGTGTGTGGTGGTGCTGAGTGGTGGTGTGGTGGTGCTGAGTGGTGGTGTGGTAGTGCTGAGTGGTGGTGTGGTGGTGCTGAGTGATGCCGTGGTGGTGCTGAGTGATGATGTGGTGGTGGTGCTGAGTGATGCTGTGGTGGTGCTGTGGTAGTGCTGAGTGGTGGTGTGGTGGTGCTGAGTGGTGGTGTGGTGGTGCTGAGTGATGCTGTGGTGGTGGTGAGTGATGCTGTGGTGGTGCTGGGTGGTGCTGAGTGGTGGTGTGGTGGTGCTGAGTGGTGGTATGGTGGTGCTGAATGGTGGTGCTGAGTGGTGCTGTGGTGGTGCTGAGTGGTGGTGTGGTGGTGCTGAGTGATGTTGTGGTGGTGCTGAGTGATGCTGTGGTGGTGCTGAGTGATGCTGTGGTGGTGCTAAGTGATGCTGTGGTGGTGCTGAGTGATGCTGTGGTGGTGCTGTGGTGGTGCAGAGTGGTGGTGTGGTGGTGCTGAGTGGTGGTGTGGTGGTGCTGAGTGGTGGTGTGGTGGTGCTGAGTGATGCTGTGGTGGTGGTGAGTGATGCTGTGTTGGTGCTGGGTGGTGCTGAGTGGTGGTGTGGTGGTGCTGAGTGGTGGTATGGTGGTGCTGAGTGGTGGTGCTGAGTGGTGTTGTGGTGGTGCTGAGTGGTGGTGTGGTGATGCTGAGGTGGTGTTGAGTGGTGTTGTGGTGGTGCTTGTTTCCTTGTCCTGCCACAGCTGCTTGTTCCAGGACAAAAAGTTACAAAAAGTAATGCTACAGAAAGTGACTGGGGCGCGATCGTAGCCTTTGGAAGCGGGTGAGCTGAGTCAGCGAGAACTGAAGGAGTGCTGCGAGGAGGGGTCTGGGTGGAGGAGCTGGAGCATAGCGACATTTATTTGTGCAAGTGCCGAAATGCTACAAGGAGGTGCCGAAGTGAAGGAGCGCAATTGTAACAGTGTTAGTATATTTTCCGTAGTGTAATTTTATTATACAAATCGTCCCAATAGTTATATCTGGAAGGTACGTACAAGATTTAAGTACTGTTAAATATTGCAAAAGTACTTATTTCCAAGTTATAGTATTGCCGTTTACACAGGAATTCCTTTATCGTATGCTGCTTTCGTTAAAAAAAAGCATTACACAGTCTGTTAAATATTGCAAAAGTACTTATTTCCAAGTTTTAGTATTGCCGTTTTCACAGGAATTCCTTTATCGTATGCTGCTTTCGTAAAAAAAAGCATTACACAGAGATTGGGCAGTAGAGGATGCCTGGGGTCGAGCAAGTGGGATGAAAGCCAGATGGCGCCTGGAGCGATGCGAGGAATGCAAGCGCTGGCTCAGGGCGAGACCTAATGAAGCTGACGAGAAGGGAAGGGGGAGAAGGGAGGGGGTAGTGCAAGCAGAGGAGCCTGAATGAAGCTGACAAGAAGGGATGGGGAGAAGGGAGGGGGTAGTGCAAACAGAGGAGCATGAATGAAGCTGACCAGGAGGGAGGGGGAGAAGGGAGGGGGTAGTGCGAGCAGAGGAGCCATTACAGAAACCCAGATGGCAGCTGTGCACGTGCACGCTCGCGTGAACGCGAGCTGGTAGCCAGCAAAAGCCTCTGGCAGCACTTTGAAAAGCACACTTACTAAATGTCTCGGCCAGAGCAGCGCTAAGTGCTGGCTCAGGCGAGACCTAAAAAGGGAAGAATGATAATGTATATCTTTGAGACACAGTTGACAACCCACATATTAAAAAGCCGGTATTCACTCTGGGTCAATATACGAATAATTATAACAGTTATTAACTGTGGGAGTAAATCGTTATCGCAATGAGACATTCTATGAATAGTTATTAGCATAGCTCTACACCCCATCTAATCGCCTATCCAGTCCCATATGTAAATTGGACAAATATTCATGATGTATCCGTAGTATCTGACAGAGTTAAAATGAGATGATACAAAGTATCACTTACTTCCATACTCCTTGAGTACATACAGTGGTAGTGAGAACATAAGATCATACCCCAAGGGGTGGGTGGGCACATCCGTACATCATGTATCCCATCAGTCTGTCATTTAACATAGAAACACATCATTTGAAAATGCGAAAACCTCTGGGCCATATTATCAAGAAAGGCGCAAACATTATCGCCGCTTTAGCGGCAGGAGACTGCAGCTAAAGCAGCGATAAGGGGCTTGATAATATGCCCTATAGAATTCCAATAGAAGCCCAGGTTTGATGTCCTTCACACCAGAACCTGGGCTTCTATTGGAATTCTATAGGGCATATTATCAAGCCCCTTATCGCTGCTTTAGCGGCAGTTTCCTGCCGCAAAAGCGGCGATAATATTTGCGCTTTTCTTGATAATATGGCCCTCTATTCGGTATTAACGATGTCCGTCATACCAGTGCTGACAGACGGGTGTCCATCAACGGTGGATGGGTGGACTGAGGAACAGAGGGCTGATGTTCAGCCGACAGACCATCACCCGGCATGGAGGACGGTAGAACTCCTGCCCGCCATTGCTGCCCGAGTTTATGTGGGTCCCTCCGCCCCACTCTGACAGTGGACAACTCTAAATATTTGCTGACGGACTGGTGCCCATCAACGGTGGATGGGTGGACAGAGGGCTGATGTTCAGCCGACAGACCATCACCCGGCATGAAGGACGGCAGTCCGTCATGCCAAACCCTAAATGCTGCGGACGGATATCTGCCGGCCTGTCGAGCGGATCAGTCCGTCCGTGACGGAGGAACGGTGGTCGTCCGCCAAAATCTAGATCAGGCCCCTTGTCTGGTACTGGGGACAGAGGAGAGAAGCTTGTTGCAAATTCAGCACAAATACTTATCTCTTAAATAAGGTTAAATCATTAAACGTTATTGGTCTAATAAGTATAACAGTAAATCGTGTAGCAAAATCTCGAAACGTTTCTATGTACTTTTAACCCCTTAAAAACTTCCTAAACTTAAAAGCAATTAAATATTTGTGTTAACTACAAATTTTGTTTTTGCGCCTCGAGTCAGTCAGGACAATGCGATACTCGGTTCTTGTTTTTTTAAACATTTTGGTTTTTTTTCTAAAAGAAAAAGTTGGCATATGGCTCAGTGTAAGCAGCATGAGCCCCGTGCCAGGCGCGCAACCTGTTCTTGCCAAGGCACTTATCCAAACCCCCTCCATGAACAAAGGAAGCACCTCACCTGTCTGTGGTTGGCATCTGTCCTTGCCCTTTCCTCGCCACCCTCTCCGATCCCTTGCCACCTGAAGGGGTAGGGCACTTCATTATATAGGCGTACCCCTTCACGCTCCAGGTCGTGGGTCAGGTACACCAGTGGGGCAGACCTCATTACTTTCAGGGCTGGCATATTGGCATTTAACGGCATGTGCAAGCCCAGGGGGTGAGCCTGGCATCGCCAGACAATGGGGCTTGGCATGGGCACAGATGTGCATGGGAGGCTTGCCGGGCCCAAGTGCTCTGCAAGGAACAGAATGGAAAAGGGACTGCAGATAACTTATCAAAGGCAAATGGACCAATATTCAGTCCGCTTTGTCCTTCTGACTCGAAGCCACCACAGTATTCACACCTAAAGATGCAAAGATCACACCAAGTGCACACTATAATGCAATTAATGCAGCCAGCTTCAAAGATGGTCTCGGCCTAAAACGAAATTAACAGTTGTACGAAAAACAATCGTTTGGAAGTTTTGCCTTGCATGCATTAATTAAAGGCATTTTTGGTTGGGGAGGGGGCAACCGATTCTGCAATAAAAAAAAATTAAAAACACAACAAAGACATTCAGACATGAAACTCGATGCTTTCACACACTAAGCTACACACACCACATCATGCCAACCAATCGCCAACATACAACAGACACAAGGCCCAGCTCTCCCATGCTGCTGCTTCCTCGCAGGTTTTCTGAGTGTTTCTCCTGCTTTTCCCTCGTTTTTTTTTACTCCTTTCTCCTTCCTCTCCCCCCGTTTTTCTGTGTGCTTTCTCCTGCTTTCGCCTTGTTTTTTACTGCTTTCTCCTTCCTTTCCCCCCGTTTTTCTGTGTGCTTTCTCCTGCTTTCACCTTGTATTTTACTGCTTTCTCCTTCCTTCCCCCCCGTTATTCTGAGTGCTATTGAAGGAAGTGACCCGAAAAGGGCCACTCGGGTCACTCACGACCACCTTCTCTGCCTTCCTACAAATGAAGAGTCGGTCAGACAGTAGAGAATACAAACCAGATATTTATTGATCTTACGCTGCAGCGGAGTCCAGTCTGACCAGCCTCTTGAGATGACTGTCGAGGGACTGAACCCCGTAAGCATACAATGACATTATGTACGTTGCAAAGTCCACAAAGGCCCGCCTACTATGGAAAAACATTAGCAGGTGTCGTAATACAATGGGGGTACAGAACATAAGTTTCGATTCTGCAGCCGGGCACAGGCTATCTACTACCCAAGGTCGTCTGGCCTATCCTCCCTAACAGACAGGTGGGAGAAGGGCTCTATCTAAGGAGAAAGGCATGCACTAACGAGGACACTTGCAATTATAGAAAGACAAAGCTCAACCTTGGGAAACGAAACTTACCAGAGACCGTTTCTCAAAAATAACCAAGCAGCAGTTTCGATTATAATACAAAATGGCGTCCGGATTACATGGTTTCGCGAATGCTAAAATATACAGACAAAAGGGCCCCCCAATATTAACACTTTCTCTTGCTTTTGTCTTGTTTTTTACTGCTTTCTCATTCCTTTCCCCCCGTTATTCTG
Organism: Calotriton arnoldi; assembly: GCA_963921515.1. Lineage (NCBI taxonomy): Eukaryota > Metazoa > Chordata > Amphibia > Caudata > Salamandridae > Calotriton > Calotriton arnoldi. The sequence continues at coordinate 1,527,668 of CAWUFW010001742.1, read as the reverse complement.
AGTGCTTTCTCCTGCTTTCGCCTAATTTTTTACAGCTTTCTCTGTGAAGCAGCTAGGAACTCCAGCACCCTCAGACACTCACGGGGGATTTGCTGCGCTTTATAAATCCCGATTGATAGACTGATTGACACAATTGATTGCTGACACTCCCAGGATCGCACCAAAGGGAATATTAAGAATTACGATACCACAACAATTAAAACCATGCACTATTCAAAAGCCAATTACTTAAAATATAAACTGTTGCTGGTACAAGAACAGAGCGACACTGAGGGGCATATTTACAATAAAGTGGCGAAGCGTGTCGCTAAGACAAGAAGGCTAACGACACGCTTTGGTTTTGGCTTTGGTTTTGCTATGTTCGCCCTAAGTTGGCAGGGTATGCCCAGACGTGGGTCCCTTGCTCACTTTGCCACTGGATTCAAGATAGCCTGGCTGATGACGGCTGTAAGCCAGAAACCGGTCCCAAGATGCTTGTTTCCGGTCCAGGGAAGACATGGCTTGGCAGTTCGGGCTGGACTGTTCCCATGAGGCACAGGGTCAGACTGATTTGCATATGGCCATGTCTGAACTGGGGTGGCGGAGTGAGCTAAAGAATGATGATGGATTAAACCTAGATCAGTTGACTGGGGGTGAGTGCTTGCAATGTTCAACACTCCGTCCATCATCCCCTTTGGTTTTGCTATGTTTGCCCTAAGTTGGCAGGGTATGCCCAGACGTGGGTCCCTTGCTCACTTTGCCACTGGATTCAAGATAGCCTGGCTGATGATGGCTGTAAGCCAGAAACCGGTCCCAGGATGCTTGTTTCCGGTCCAGGGAAGACATGGCTTGGCAGTTCGGGCTGGACTGTTCCCATGAGGCACAGGGTCAGACTGATTTGCATATGGCCATGTCTGAACTGGGGTGGCGGAGTGAGCTAAAGAATGATGATGGATTAAACCCAGATCAGTTGACTGGGGGTGAGTGCTTGCAATGTTCAACACTCCGTCCATCATCCCCTTTGGTTTTGCTAACGACACGCTTCGTCACTTTAGGAACGCAGAGCTGGACCATATTTACTACAATATGGGTCAGCCCTGCGTCTCCCCCTGTGCTGGCACTAAATTAAGCTGCCTAGCGCCAACGCAGGCACCCTTGCACCATAGTGAAAGGATGACTGTGTTGAGGGGAAGATTGTTTTGTAACTTCTATGTGTGCTACTTAATGCAGCACACTGCAAAAGGAACTTTTTTTTCAAATGATTGTTTATGTGCTGGAAGGGGGATCTTCGTGCACATAAACAATCCAAGGCATTTTGCTGTTTCGATGTGTGCTGCAAAAGGCAGCACACATGGAAACAGCAAAAATGAGGAGAAATAATGCATTTCTCCTTGTTTCGCCTGTTTAAGACCAGGTTTTCCCCGGTCTTAATTTTGGCGCTGCCTCCTATATACGCTTCCCTTGTAAATAGGGGACAGAGTCAAAATCAATGGGTGTTGCAGTGGAACGCGCCATGAGAAACGGGGCCTTATTTACAAGGCAGCGTTAAGCCACGTTCAGTGGCTTAGCGCTACCTTGTAAATAAGGCAAGAACCCTATTGCCATCACACCGTCACTGAAAGTGACGTTGTGGTGGTGATAGGGGATTGTAAATATGCCCCTGGATGTCTTAGTCCGTTTAGTGACTGGCACATTTTTGGCGGCATTAAAGGAGGAGCTATAATGCTGGATGCTGCAGAGATGGTTCTATGTCTGCTGGTACCTCTGTATTTTTAGGGCACGTGTCTAAACCTCCTAATGATTGTTTTTCATACACCTGTTAATTTAGACAAGGGATTTCGTTTCAAAGCGAGACCATTTTTGAAACTGGCTCTATTAATTGCATTATAGAAACCTCCACTGGCTACCCATCCAAAGTGGCATTATTTTTGTATCCGAAATTTAGGACACAATAATTTGGCCTACTATATGTAGTTAATAATATTCTGGTGGACTTGGAGCATCTGCAGGAAGAAATAAGGCTTACGCTTTTCCATCCTGTTCACTTGTAATAAATGAAGTGATTTTGGTCATGCAATCCTTCTTGTAATAAGATTTAATAATGTTGTTTTGTACTGGAGCAATTCGGTTTTTTGCTTTCATGTATGAATAGTACTAGGGCTCAGAGCCAGAGCAATAAAGTAGATTGGCCAGTGGACTAAACACATTTCTAAAAAGGTACATGGCAATCCATTGACATCCTGCTTGGCTGGCTACCTCACAGAGCTTGGCTGAAGCCAGCTCTGTGAGGTAGAGGAGGAGATGAGAGAGCAGGGCAGGGTTGACAGCTGTTGCGTCCTCCCCAGCCCGGTAGCATGGAAATGACCACGCTGCACACGGAGCTCTGTAGTGCGCGTCTTTATTCTTCAGAGTGTAACCATTAATTCACTGTACGCACTGTGTCATGAATTTTATTAACCACACCAAGACACATCCAAATGATTATGTGATTCTTCTACAGATTCCATCCGGGACCAGAAGGGTCCTGCTATACATATTTACAAGACACTACAACAACCTTCTAGACTCTACCACTAGCTCCTCGTAGGTCGTGCACTAGAATACTAGAGAGCGCATGTGAACAGGAGCTTGTGGAAATAAAGGCTATAGTTAAATCACAAGCCATCTCCCTCATGCTCAAGGAATGCCCAAAAGAACCTACTGTGGTCTGCAGTTGCTGCCTCCCTCCAACCACAGGCAAACCTTGGAAGAGACCGGATCCTGGGCATTGACTCAGAAGCCAGATTCAAAGAGCTTCTCACTCACATACGATGCCCTATGAGGGTCCCTCGACAAGCAATGAGACACACTTCTAATAAGCGGTGACACCACCACTGCTTTACAGTGCACTGAATCCATACATCTCAGTGGCCCAAACAATTAATACTGTGTATTAATCCATCCTCTTAATCAGTGGGCAGCTGATCCCCCTTTACTGAATTTGAGACGTTTTTCAGGAGTCCCAGGGCAGACAGGCATGAGTAGGCTCTGATTAGGACAGTCAGAGTTACCACTGGTGTCCTGGGACTGAACCCTACTATTGAGCCCAAACATGGGCACCAAGTACACCCCTTTAACACTTGACCCCCAGGGTGACGAAGTCGAGCAGCGGAGCAGTCCAAGGCCTACGCGAGGAGGTGGTGTGAGGTGGTGTGGGGTTAGGGGGTGGTGTGGGGTTAGAGACACAGAACTCAGCAGACCATCTAACAGCAATCAATACATCAATGTTCAGCCAGTGCTTTTGTTTCTAAAAAAGAAGATGACTTTACTTTTACACACAACACAAAACTCCACATAAATGTCAGATGGCGCTTCACATGTTGCCCTGTATCTTGTTCATGAGCGACGGAGTAGTTGGGGGGACAGCCTCTGATATTGCACAAGTACACAATTTAATCAGTACTGCAGTCTCTAGGCAGTGCAGCCCAATGGGGTGTGGTCCATGCATGGCCCACCGATGGGGGATCGTACGCTCTCTGCCCTGGCTGAGCCGATGTGATCGGAGACTGCAGTATTTGCGCATGCGTCAGTGGTGTAACCATAGCCCCCGCAGCACGCGTGGTGCGAGGGGGCCCAGCCGGCACTGTGCAGGGGCGGTGGCTGAGAGCTTCTGACTGGGTCCAGGGCTTGGGGGGGGGGGGCTCTTTGTACTTTGCAGGGGGGCCCCCTCAAGTTTCGTTATGCCACCAGGCCATGCATGTACCTAGTCAGGTGAGCATCGACAGCACCAGTACCGGTGGTCGGTCTGGCTTCACTGGATCTTCCATGAGTGCAAACTGAAGCCCCCTTCCGCTCACCTAAACCAAGCTGGGAGCCCACCATGGGTCACGGTGGTGGTTTTCCAGTGTTAATCAATGTCCTCTTACAATGACAGAGGATGCCTTCCTCCTTGGCACATGTGAGTTCAATGAGAAACACAATGTGTTTGTGAGTCAGTCAGCGCCTCATACTTGTAGGCGCTAGCTTTTATCAGCTCGATAGCCTGTAAAACACTTATGGGCTTGATTTAGATCTCGGCAGACGGGTTACTCTTTCACATCGGTGACGGATATCACGTCTGCCGAAATATAAATCCCATAGGATATAATGGGACTTAAATCTCGGCGGACGGGATATCCGTCACAGTTTGTGACAGAGTTACCCGTCCGCCGAGATCTAAATCAGGCCCATTGTTAATGGTCAGGAAGGCCCCATAGTCACATCCTTGTTTCTACAAACACAGCATGCACACTTAGGGCACCAAGGCCTCACCCTTTGGCATGAGCGGCGAAGGTCCTTCACCACTTGCAGTAGCTCTCTCAGTCTGTCCCTCTTCAGCTCATCCTCGTCTCCCTCTTTTAGGCAGCATCTTCCCTGCGCAAGGACACCCCCAATGCCCCTCTTAGGCAGTCGGTCAGCTCCTTCCGTCAAGGAAGGCCCAAGGCAGGTCATAGGACCCCCAGATTACTTGTCCCGACCCTGGGAAGAAGGAGTTGACAGGGGATACCCCAACCCTGCAACACAAATAGTTTCTTGGTCACCACTGGAGTGGGATTCCGGATTCTGGTAGAGAAATCGTGAACACTGGCGGCAGTTTTGCACACTTATACTATAAGTGCAGACTTGACTAAACTCATCCAGCACAACACTGCATGAAAAGGAGCTCTGTTGCATTTTGTTAAAGGACAAACAAATGTGTAGCTTCCTGTTTTCAAAGAGGTTCGTGCTGATGACATCACTGGCCAAGTTAGCACCAATAACGCCATGCTTGCATGACAGTGAACATGAGTTTGCTTTGCGCTGTGGTGCTATTTAGAGGTATCATGTCCGACTTTCCTACTTGAGGGACATCATTGAGTACAAGTGTCTTTATACAGATGAGCACTCAAGGTTATATTGCTTGATAAGTGTACTTTTAGTGATTGTTAAACGCCTGCAGGGTGAAAAATCACAGACCGCCACACACCCCAACTTTTGGCCACTGCTGGCATCTGTTTTTATTCTTATTTGGTGCTAGTGTCCAGCGCACTCTTATTTGGTGCTAGTGTCCCGCGCACTCTTATTTGGTGCTAGTGTCCCACGCACTCTTATTTGGTGCTAGTGTCCCGCGCACTCTTATTTGGTGCTAGTGTCCTGCGCACTCTTATTTGGTGCTAGTGTCCCGCGCACTGCTGGAGAACAGATGTACTAAGAGTTGGGCAATGGAGAGCGCTCTAAAAATCAGCTGCACTGACGTGTGAACAGACATTAAAGTGCAGAGCATTTTATGTGCAATGTGTGACATACCAATGATGTCATCAACCGTACAAATGTAAATAATGTCGCTCTCTTGTGATGCTGAACACGGTTTAGCATTGCGCTGCAGTGCAAAGGCTTAGGGAACACAGCTAGGCAAGTGTCAAGGTCAGGAGGCTCTTTCATGAGACCTGTGCTTGAGGCGTATCATGGAGTTCTTCTATTGACCTTGAGTGAAGGACCGCCCAAGGGCAATTTTCATAATCTGTGACTTTCTGCGATTGTTACACGTATAATGAATGGAAAAATCATACAAATGTCGCCCACCCAAATTTTGCCCATTGTGCGCATCTCTTTAAAGCTAGAATTTCATGGAAAGCTAAGTTGCCCTACTATGCATGACTTTAGTAGGGGCGGATCTGTGTTGACTCCCATGAGTGCACAGTTCCTATCCCATAACGCCCCCTTTGCATCCATTACAAGGGGCCAAGCTACATTTGGAATGCCCTTCAGCATCGTTCTCCCAGAGAATTCAGCACAAAAGCCCTTTTACACATAAGAGCTGACTGAACGTATTGCTTGCATCATTTTTGCATCATTTTGGTCACACAAGCTCTCACACAAAATTTTAATAAATCTTGGCCGAAGACTTCAACTGATATGGCTACAAAAAAGCTCTGAAATCACAAATAACTCATGATGGGGGATCTTTGGCAATCAGGAAATGGTCAGAGGAAAATCCTAGAAGGATGGAAAACATCTTGACTACCACCTGGACAGCCCGCACTACAACATAACAAATTGAGGTGACGCATTGCCACACGCATGTTGAAGTCTACTGTGGTGAAGTAAGTCAAGTCAAGATCCCCTGTTCTGGAGAAGCAAGGAAAGGATGTGTTCAGTGTGGTCAGCAGTTCCTGAATACGTGCGAGTGCCCTGCGCTCAAGGGGAAATGTGATATGAGTAGGACCAGGGGCCATTTGAAAAAGGTATGCATGTCAAACCTCGCCAAGATATATATAGCCCCCATGCCTTTCTGTGTCTTTCAGGCCTAAACCTCAAGACTCTTAAGAAAGACTCATAGTCTTGTCACCATAGAAGACAAGTCACTGTCAGAAAGAGGGCTGCGAGTTACTCTTCTAATTCTCTGGATTTTACAGCCAATAAGGACAGCAATGTATACTACATCCCAAACATTGAGATGAGAGAAGATGACGAGGTGGCAGATCATGAGCTGGACATTTGGACCCTTAGAACACTAATTCCTCTCGACCACCGCTGGCATTGCTAATGCAATGACTGATGAAGAGTTGGCCAAACTGCAGAATGACATTCAACTTTGACCAGCAAATTTCAGAACATGGTTCACATACGCTTCTCCCTGGAACTGGCTCATATGCACTTTTTTCACTATTGATCACTCTCACTGCGCCGTCACCTCATACGAGCACCATATCTTTTGTATGATATAAGTAATGTATAATAAACGCTAAAATTGATATATATATATATTCATGACTGAGAAGATACATAAAAATGAATGCACTAAACACATTATTGAAAACCGACTCTTGTAAGGGGTTTACTCTATCTCTCCTTTGATACTATTGCTGTGGAAGTCAAGGGCTACACTCCCCCGTGGGGACCACCGTTTACATATTTACTGTCCAGCCCAGGTCCCTGGGTTACTGGGTTGCCCCTTTTTGTTCTAGAGAACTATCCAGCTAAAAGCTGTCAGAAATGAAATTATTCTGTTTAGTTACAAAAGTAAAATCAGCTTGACAAACCCCTTGAACCCACAGTGATGGCGGTATTTCTAAAGCGCGCGGCTACTCTGAGGAGTGTCCCGGCGACTGTGATGGCATGCTTGCGGTAGGGCAGATGTGCCACCCAAGACACTCTCCTCCTGTAGTCTCCCCTCAGCCCAGGTGTACAGGTGGATAAGCTGACAGCAGCAGCCCTCCCCAGACCTACAGCTACTTCTTTTGTGTGCTCCTGTCTGGCTGACCAGTGGATAAAGAGTGAAAAGACCCTCTCTGCTCAGGGCCCACCGATTGGTAAAGTCTATTCTGCATAGTTTGAGTGGCAGTCGTCAAGCCAGTCCCTAAGGCCTCCCAGGGGCGTAGCTAGGGGGGCGGACCGCCCCAGGCGGCACGAGTTTTGGGGGCGGCCCCCCTCCCCCGCTCTTATCTGCGGCCGTTGCGGCACACCGCCCCCCCCGCTCTTACCTGTGGCCGTCGCGAGCGCATGACTCGCGTGCACCCCCCCTCTTCGATCAGGTCGCCGTGGGCTGCAAACGCAGGGGCCGCCACGGGTGGCCTAAGGCCTAGCTACGCCACTGAGGCCTCCCATGCCCTAGGAGTTGGCCGGGTTCTGGACAGCATACTCCCCCTTCCCCTCCTGCTTGCAGGAACTTTCTGGGAATGTCCCTGATGAAGACAAAGAAGCACCTGGCTGCACTGGTCCATAGGAGACAGTCAGATAGTCCTCCTTTTAATGTCCATTCTCAATTCCTTCCTAGTTCTAGCTTTCCATAGGGCGTCCTATGTCTCACACACGCACCACTCATGCACGCACGTGCATACACACACAAACACACACACAGGGCACAAGTCCTAAAAAAAGAAGTGGGGGGACTAACCTAGTTAATCAGTAAGCAAGTGACATCACGCCGCGTGACATCACGGCGCGTGACATCACAGGAAGTGGCATCACAAAAAGTGACATCAGATCTTAAGCCCTCACATACATATTTAGCAGGTGTATCATGAGTACATTGGAGCACATTTCGAGTATACTTCTCCTGAATTAGGCAGCAGATTCACACTTTTGTACGCTACACATATACACATAAAACAATGTTGCCTTTTGTCAGCGTAAAGCTTCTTCTAGCCATAGTGCTTTAAAATAAAAAATAGTGATATTTAAATTATTACAATGCCTCCTCAGGGGTAGTAAGCCCTATATAAATGCTATTTATTTTGTGCAAATACTGGGAAAGACCAACACATCTGATGTTCTTACACTGCATGCATATCTCCTAAACAGAGCCTGAACAAAGTGAAAAGCTGCCTCTCTTAAGTATGTGTGAAGTGCTAACAAGGTGTGAGCCTTTGTTTCCCCTCTGCTGCATTTGCATCAGGTATGAGGCTCCTGACTGCTGCCAGCCAGGAGACTCGAACAAAAGGAGGCCTGATGACCCCTCAGATTCGGCCTTTGTTAAGAACCAGCAGGAGTTAGAAATAAGAGAGCCCCATCCCCATCCCTGCCTGCACATTGTTGCCGATCGAAAGCAGATAACAACGTGCAGGCGCTGCTGAATGTGTCCCGGTGTTTAGATATTACACTGGGACGAATTCAGCATCTTTATCAGTGGGGCCCAACTTCTTGGCAGGGTGGACGGCGTCCCCCCTGTATTATTGGAAAGAAGGGGACCCCTACCATGACAATAGACTTGCTAATCGTAGGGAAGAGAACTAATTTAGAAAAAGAACAATAGCAAGCTTCTAATTGACCACATGAAACATTCTAGGTGTGTGAAAATAATAACCAACACTTCACAATATGCGTAAAGAGTATAATAGCCACTTTATATTAAATTTATATTTATTTCAGATATAAAAAATATACTTTTTTTGTTCATTCAATTGATTTGTCCTTTATATAAACACAATAATAAATACATTCACATAGAGTAATAGCAGCATCAATATTACAGTGCACAAGGTAGAATGGATGAAGACTTGGTATTGGCATGCGGTAGATAAAAGATGCAGCATCAATATTACAGTGCACAAGATAGAATGGATGAAGACTTGATATTGGCATGCGGTAGATAAAAACTACGCGCGTTTCGGCACTACTGCCTTCATCAGGGAACCGTCTATTGCGAAACAACTATCTAAAACATAAAACAAACCAAAAATTACAAATTTATAAAATATATACACACACCCAAAATAATTACATCATTTGCTAAAAACTTTACATATTAATAAATGGTAATAACGGCAATTCTATAATCCAAAAAACTGATATATATATCTGATAATGCAATACTTGATTCAATCTTTTGTTTTAGCTTTCATTCGTCTAATAAACAAACAATTTATAAACATAAGAAAAAAGATAACTACATACATAATGATACAACATACATTATATATATGAAATAATAAAGTGTGAAAACATCAAAAATTAATAAAGACCAAATATAAGAAAAGAAAAGAAAAGAAAAGAAAGGAAAGAAAAGCCCATTAATTTGAATAGGTATTCCGCTTCTAACTAATTATGGTATCCCTATAAGAAACCCCATGGATAGCTATGGTACAATTGATCTCGGACCCATAGTTAAATTACTAATTAAATTTTAAAAAGTGAAGAAAAAAGAAAGATGAAGGAAAAGAAACAAGTGAACCACTCACATTATATCAAGGAGACTACTTGTCACTCCTGCAGGTAATTAAGTAAGTAGATATGGACATGTGCAAAACTCCATGCTGTATGCAACTAGATAGAGTGCTTTGACACTATAGGAGGAGCAAAAAATATAAAGCCTGCTGTTAGTTTAAGTGTGAACCAACGCTCTATGTTGTACAAAGAAAAGAGAGCCGGAGTACTATACACTTACTTAAAAGAGGGAGCAACTTTCGTTCCCGTAGATAAATCTGTGTGCTATTTGATGCATCATAAATATAGCACAATATGTAGTTCAATGTTTTTTGAAGCTGTATATGGAACACAAAAGATAATCGTAAATAAATATAAAGGTATATAAATATGGCGGGCCAAGAGCCATAATCAAAGACTGTATATTGCTATTGGAGAGGTAGAATTTCTTGAAAACTAAAAGGCACTTACTTCATGCCAGCAGTATTAGTCCTCCCACAAAGATATCTCCGACCTTATTGTGGAGTGGGGGCACGATAAAAACTGGTCATTGTATCACTTTCTGAAGCACCAGCTAAAAACAAAAAGGACAGAAGAGGCAAACATGACCTCATTGAAAATAAAAGGGAGGACACTACATATAACTAGTGGCATAGAAGTACCCCGACTCTATCGTTTACCTTCATATTTCCATATATTTCGGACCAATAATCCTGGATGTCGGCAAAACGTTCTGCTTCTGTGGCGCGACGAGATACAAATGAAGGAATAAGATTCCGTATATAAAGCCTCTAAAAAGCGCGCGTTTTTCATACACAGTGTGGCTGACGAGTGCTAAGTAAAGACGACAGACAGAAACATGATGATGCGGCCGCCATATTGGATTGGGAAATGAATTTATCCTACGAACAAAAAATGTAGTTGTAATGCCGTATATATGGTGAGGAATAGGATAAGATGTCCCTATCGGTGTTTATATCAGATAGTAAATTTAATTTATATGAAGACATTTAGAAGCTAGAAAGTACTAAAAATAGACGACGATGTTCAAATTAAGAATGTGGCTGCCATATTGGAATAGGCAAAACTGTGTACAAAGGTACAGTGATGAATATAATGAAAAAGATCTCATCTTAGTTCTACTTCTTTGGCATAACCAGAAAAAAATGATGGAATAAAGTTCTCTGTAAATACCTATTAAAAAACGCACACTTATCGTACTAAGTCTATTTTACGAGTACTGTGTCGCGACGACGGACAATAATATGGCCGCCATATTGGCATGGACAATGAATTTAAACAATGAACAATGATTTTAATACCATATAGATGGTTCAGGATCAGAAAAAGGGGATTCTGTTCATTTTACACCACACAAACGATATAATAAATTCATCTAAGTGAAAATAAAATGTTGTTATCGGTGTTTATCCCAGATGATAAATTTATTTAAATGAAGGCATTTAAAGATTAAAAAGTACTGAGAATAAACGACGGTCTTCAGATTGTTAATATGGCCACCATATTAGAATAGACAAAACTTTTAACATAAGTACAATAGTGGATATAGTGAAAGGTATATCATCCTAGTTATGCATATATGGCATAACAAGGAACAAATGGTAGAGAGGGGTTCTCTTTTAAAACCCATTGAGAACATACGTTATTCATGCAAACTATAATTTGCAGATACTATGTGGCGATGACGGACATTAAAGTGACCGCCATTTTTGCATGGGCAATAGATTGAAGGAACGAACAATGTTTATGATGCCGTATAGATGGTTCAGGATATGAAAAAATGTTCTATACTTTTTGCATCACACAAAAGATACATTTAAAAGAAAGCATTAAAACACACCAGCTAGACGCTGCTAAATAATGAAGATGGACTTCAAAATAGAAGTGTGACCGCCGTAGTCAGTGGTGGATGTAATAAACTAAATCATACAAATATGAAACATAAAGTAGATTTGAATTGCAGATATGTTTGCATAGGTAAGCCAAATTGCTAAATAATGGCCTGTTCCCAAGGAATGTCCTGGTTCAGACCCTGATTTACTGTATCTAAAAGAAAAATCCATAAAACTTCACGTTTTTTTCTGATAGTATCTGAACACTGACCTTCCTTGCCGAGAATCTTTTCAATGATATACCAACGTATATCGTCAGGGGTATGATTATTGTCTATATAATGTGATACCAAAGGTGATGTCAATTTTTTGGTCCTAATGGCTGATCTATGTTCGGTTAATCTCACATTAAGAGTCCGTGATGTTTCCCCACATATCCTTTATTGCAAGGGCAGATTAATAAATATATAATGTTTTTTGTCTTGCAATTAGTCATACCCTTTGATACAATCGTCTGTCCATTAAAGTTCAGTCTGTTTGTTTCTATCGCAAACGGGCAAACTTTGCAGATACCACACTTATAATTTCCTTCAATTGGAAGCATGCCATCAATACTTCTCTGTATTGGCTCTTTATTTATTATTGGCATACGTGACCTAACAATTAGATCTTTCAGATTTCTATTTTTGCGATACGCAAAGAGAGGTTTCTGCAACATGTCCGTTTGTTCTCTATTAGTATTAAGTAGATGCCAATTAGAGCAAATTATTTGGCGGATTTTTTCATTCATCAAGGAATGCCGGGTCACAAAGACTAACTTAGCCTCTTGCTTTTGGTTTACACCTGTTAGTAAGTGTTGCCGGTCAAAAAACCTTGCTCGTTTATATGACTCTCTAATTAGTCTGTGTGGATAACCTCTATTCAAAAACTTTTTTCTCATTTCTACAGCTCTGAGGTCAAAATCTTCTAATTTAGTGCAATTGCGTCTAAGGCGCAGAAATTGGCCAAAGGGAATACTATTTTTTGTATTGTAGGATGAAAGCTTTTATAGTGTAAAAGGGTATTACGGGCAGTCGGTTTAGTGAATAAATCCACTATCAGCTGTCCACATTCATGCTTAATAGAGATATCCAGAAATTCAATCTTGATATTACTCAGATTAGAGGTGAACTTTAGATTGGGGTCACAAAGATTCAACCATAAAAAGAACTGTGCTAGCGTATCTTCATTATCATCCCATATGAATACAATATCATCTATATAGCGTGACCAATGAAGTATAGACTCGAAAAATGGAGCAACTTCATTTAAGATGAATTGTTGCTCAAAGTATGCCATATAGATATTTGCTATCGTAGGGGCGCAAGATGCACCCATACTTACTCCTTTTACTTGTTTATATAACTGACCTCGAAATTCAAATGTATTGTCTTCAAGGATGATTCGTAGACAATCAATAATAAAATTTGTGTTACAGTCAATGTTCATTAGTTCTATAAACCATTCCACTGCCAGGATTGCTCCATCACATGGGATGTTACTGTATAGACTCTCAACATCCAACGTTACCAACCATTGTCTATTACAGTTAAATGGTATTCCTTCCAATAGATTGATTATCTGACGTGTATCTTGTACAAATCCAGGAATGTCTTGAACATGTGGACAAAGCATTTTGTCAAGATATTTGGATATAGGTTCCGTGACAGATCCTATTGTGGTTACAATCGGTCTGAAAGGAGGATTTCTTTCATCTTTATGGATTTTAGGTGTGCCATACAGGCTAGCTAGCCTGGGATGGTCTAGGTTCATATAATTAAACTCTTTTTCACAAATATAGCCATTTCTTAAGGCCTTAGTGGTTAATCTGTGTATTTTATTTTTAATCTTATCAGTAGGATTTCTTGTTATTTTCATATAGAACCTACTGTCACTTAGCATATCCTCAATTTTAGTTACATAACTTTCAGTATCTAATATGGCTATTCCCCTCCCTTATCACAACTTTTAATTGTGATTTCAGGGGAGCATTTAAGTTTCATTAAAGCTGTATGTTCATCTGTGGTCATATTAAATGGTGTTTTAGGCACATATTTGGTGGCTGTTAATAATTTCTTATAAACCACCTGTTCAAATATTTTGATCTCTGGAGCCACTTGATCTACTGCAGGTGTGAAGGTAGATTTAGGTGCCAATCCTGATTTGTTAATGTCAGTGGAATTATTATATATATTAGAGAAAAAACATTTCAACCTAATTGTAAGAAAAAAATGACATAAGATCATTAAACAACTCAAACCTATTCAAACCTGAATGAGGTATATATGATAACCCTTTAGACAGGAGGGAATAGGTCGCTTCATCTAGACTAGTTGTACTCAGATTAAAAATGGGGATCTCCTTCATTCCCTCCAATAACGAGCATTGCGGGTTTCGAGATATTGATTCTGATTTACTGATTGATGTCCCCGGAATTGCGTTTGGTATTGTGAATGTGGCTGATATTGTGGACGGGGTTGATATGGTGGTCGATACTGTGGTTGGTATTGTGGTCGCCAATTCCCCCTGTTCTGATTGCGTCTCCCTAAAAAGGGCGATATCCTTGATTGTGACGCGGAGTATATCTATTGCCTCTATTTTCAAACGTATTTGATGTTCCTTCGTTATCAGAATCTGATGTGTCAGAGAATGTAGTTACCTTTTGTTATATGATCTATAAGTCTGTGGATAAGATTGTTGGTCTTGTTCAGTTAGGTCGGATTGCATATAGTAGCCGTCCGAGAGATATGGATAGATATTTTCCTTACTAAAGAACCTAATGTCTTTTTTCAGTTTCTCTGTTTTACGTTTTATTAGATAGTCGGTATATGAATTCAATTCCATTTCTAGTTCTTCAAGTTTTTTCTTTGCATCGTCCACAGCTGTGGAACTTTTGATTTTACTTTCTAATTCTAGAATGTCATTCAAAAGCTGTAAAAGCATTTCCTTAGCTGTTTCTACTATCAACATCATTAGATCCCTCGAACACCTATTAGCAATCATGGACCATTTTTCTAAAAATTCCTTAATCTGAACAAATAGACCTGGAATGTTTTTAATTTGTAATCCCTGTGGAATAATCCCAGCTTTTAAGTATTCGAGCATAAATTGTCCATGCAATTCTATTCGTTTTGTTTTTTTCTTAAGTGACATTAGTTTGATTAAATCCTCATTTTTATCTGGATTTAACGTTGTTCTATTGTCAAAATTAGTGGATGTTCCTACCATAGATACGAAATCATCGTCTGTAAACCCAAAGGTTTTAAGGTTAGCCATAATAACCAATAGTCAAATGTTGTTTAGGCTAAACGATAAATATACCAAATAATAATAAATTCAAAAGAAATATAGAAAAAGAAGGAAAGAAGCAGGAAAGGCCACAAAACCTAAGATCAAGAGTGAACCTAAATAACAAAAGTGATAAACTAAAATAATAACAATTAAATACAAATATAATACAATGGACCTAAACATATAAACAACCATGAATTGCCGTAATTGACTAATAAAGTAGGATATTACTAAATGACAATCCCCTCATAGACAGGCTATGAGAACTATATTATTGGAAAGAAGGGGACCCCTACCATGACAATAGACTTGCTAATCGTAGGGAAGAGAACTAATTTAGAAAAAGAACAGTAGCAAGCTTCTAATTGACCACATGAAACATTCTAGGTGTGTGAAAATAATAACCAACACTTCACAATATGCGTAAAGAGTATAATAGCCACTTTATATTAAATTTATATTTATTTCAGATATAAAATATATACTTTTTTTGTTCATTCAATTGATTTGTCCTTTATATAAACACAATAATAAATACATTCACATAGAGTAATAGCAGCATCAATATTACAGTGCACAAGGTAGAATGGATGAAGACTTGGTATTGGCATGCGGTAGATAAAAGATGCAGCATCAATATTACAGTGCACAAGATAGAATGGATGAAGACTTGATATTGGCATGCGGTAGATAAAAAACTACGCGCGTTTCGGCACTACTGCCTTCATCAGGGAACCGTCTATTGCGAAACAACTATCTAAAACATAAAACAAACCAAAAATTACAAATTTATAAAATATATACACACACCCAAAATAATTACATCATTTGCTAAAAACTTTACATATTAATAAATGGTAATAACGGCAATTCTATAATCCAAAAAACTGATATATATATCTGATAATGCAATACTTGATTCAATCTTTTGTTTTAGCTTTCATTCGTCTAATAAACAAACAATTTATAAACATAAGAAAAAAGATAACTACATACATAATGATACAACATACATTATATATATGAAATAATAAAGTGTGAAAACATCAAAAATTAATAAAGACCAAATATAAGAAAAGAAAAGAAAAGAAAAGAAAGGAAAGAAAAGCCCATTAATTTGAATAGGTATTCCGCTTCTAACTAATTATGGTATCCCTATAAGAAACCCCATGGATAGCTATGGTACAATTGATCTCGGACCCATAGTTAAATTACTAATTAAATCTTAAAAAGTGAAGAAAAAAGAAAGATGAAGGAAAAGAAACAAGTGAACCACTCACATTATATCAAGGAGACTACTTGTCACTCCTGCAGGTAATTAAGTAAGTAGATATGGACATGTGCAAAACTCCATGCTGTATGCAACTAGATAGAGTGCTTTGACACTATAGGAGGAGCAAAAAATATAAAGCCTGCTGTTAGTTTAAGTGTGAACCAACGCTCTATGTTGTACAAAGAAAAGAGAGCCGGAGTGCTATACACTTACTTAAAAGAGGGAGCAACTTTCGTTCCCGTGGATAAATCTGTGTGCTATTTGATGCATCATAAATATAGCACAATATGTAGTTCAATGTTTTTTGAAGCTGTATATGGAACACAAAAGATAATCGTAAATAAATATAAAGGTATATAAATATGGCGGGCCAAGAGCCATAATCAAAGACTGTATATTGCTATTGGAGAGGTAGAATTTCTTGAAAACTAAAAGGCACTTACTTCATGCCAGCAGTATTAGTCCTCCCACAAAGATATCTCCGACCTTATTGTGGAGTGGGGGCACGATAAAAACTGGTCATTGTATCACTTTCTGAAGCACCAGCTAAAAACAAAAAGGACAGAAGAGGCAAACATGACCTCATTGAAAATAAAAGGGAGGACACTACATATAACTAGTGGCATAGAAGTACCCCGACTCTATCGTTTACCTTCATATTTCCATATATTTCGGACCGATAATCCTGGATGTCGGCAAAACGTTCTGCTTCTGTGGCGCGACGAGATACAAATGAAGGAATAAGATTCCGTATATAAAGCCTCTAAAAGCGCGCGTTTTTCATACACAGTGTGGCTGACGAGTGCTAAGTAAAGACGACGGACAGAAACATGATGATGCGGCCGCCATATTGGATTGGGAAATGAATTTATCCTACGAACAATAAATGTAGTTTTAATGCCGTATATATGGTGAGGAATAGGATAAGATGTCCCTATCGGTGTTTATATCAGATAGTAAATTTAATTTATATGAAGACATTTAGAAGCTAGAAAGTACTAAAAATAGACGACGATGTTCAAATTAAGAATGTGGCTGCCATATTGGAATAGGCAAAACTGTGTACAAAGGTACAGTGATGAATATAATGAAAAAGATCTCATCTTAGTTCTACTTCTTTGGCATAACCAGAAAAAAATGATGGAATAAAGTTCTCTGTAAATACCTATTAAAAAACGCACACTTATCGTACTAAGTCTATTTTACGAGTACTGTGTCGCGACGACGGACAATAATATGGCCGCCATATTGGCATGGACAATGAATTTAAACAATGAACAATGATTTTAATACCATATAGATGGTTCAGGATCAGAAAAAGGGGATTCTGTTCATTTTACACCACACAAACGATATAATAAATTCATCTAAGTGAAAATAAAATGTTGTTATCGGTGTTTATCCCAGATGATAAATTTATTTAAATGAAGGCATTTAAAGATTAAAAAGTACTGAGAATAAACGACGGTCTTCAGATTGTTAATATGGCCACCATATTAGAATAGACAAAACTTTTAACATAAGTACAATAGTGGATATAGTGAAAGGTATATCATCCTAGTTATGCATATATGGCATAACAAGGAACAAATGGTAGAGAGGGGTTCTCTTTTAAAACCCATTGAGAACATACGTTATTCATGCAAACTATAATTTGCAGATACTATGTGGCGATGACGGACATTAAAGTGACCGCCATTTTTGCATGGGCAATAGATTGAAGGAACGAACAATGTTTATGATGCCGTATAGATGGTTCAGGATATGAAAAAATGTTCTATACTTTTTGCATCACACAAAAGATACATTTAAAAGAAAGCATTAAAACACACCAGCTAGACGCTGCTAAATAATGAAGATGGACTTCAAAATAGAAGTGTGACCGCCGTAGTCAGTGGTGGATGTAATAAAGTAAATCATACAAATATGAAACATAAAGTAGATTTGAATTGCAGATATGTTTGCATAGGTAAGCCAAATTGCTAAATAATGGCCTGTTCCCAAGGAATGTCCTGGTTCAGACCCTGATTTACTGTATCTAAAAGAAAAATCCATAAAACTTCACGTTTTTTTCTGATAGTATCTGAACACTGACCTTCCTTGCCGAGAATCTTTTCAATGATATACCAACGTATATCGTCAGGGGTATGATTATTGTCTATATAATGTGATACCAAAGGTGATGTCAATTTTTTGGTCCTAATGGCTGATCTATGTTCGGTTAATCTCACATTAAGAGTCCGTGATGTTTCCCCACATATCCTTTATTGCAAGGGCAGATTAATAAATATATAATGTTTTTTGTCTTGCAATTAGTCATACCCTTTGATACAATCGTCTGTCCATTAAAGTTCAGTCTGTTTGTTTCTATCGCAAACGGGCAAACTTTGCAGATACCACACTTATAATTTCCTTCAATTGGAAGCATGCCATCAATACTTCTCTGTATTGGCTCTTTATTTATTATTGGCATACGTGACCTAACAATTAGATCTTTCAGATTTCTATTTTTGCGATACGCAAAGAGAGGTTTCTGCAACATGTCCGTTTGTTCTCTATTAGTATTAAGTAGATGCCAATTAGAGCAAATTATTTGGCGGATTTTTTCATTCATCAAGGAATGCCGGGTCACAAAGACTAACTTAGCCTCTTGCTTTTGGTTTACACCTGTTAGTAAGTGTTGCCGGTCAAAAAACCTTGCTCGTTTATATGACTCTCTAATTAGTCTGTGTGGATAACCTCTATTCAAAAACTTTTTCTCATTTCTACAGCTCTGAGGTCAAAATCTTCTAATTTAGTGCAATTGCGTCTAAGGCGCAGAAATTGGCCAAAGGGAATACTATTTTTTTGTATTGTAGGATGAAAGCTTTTATAGTGTAAAAGGGTATTACGGGCAGTCGGTTTAGTGAATAAATCCACTATCAGCTGTCCACATTCATGCTTAATAGAGATATCCAGAAATTCAATCTTGATATTACTCAGATTAGAGGTGAACTTTAGATTGGGGTCACAAAGATTCAACCATAAAAAGAACTGTGCTAGCGTATCTTCATTATCATCCCATATGAATACAATATCATCTATATAGCGTGACCAATGAAGTATAGACTCGAAAAATGGAGCAACTTCATTGAAGATGAATTGTTGCTCAAAGTATGCCATATAGATATTTGCTATCGTAGGGGCGCAAGATGCACCCATACTTACTCCTTTTACTTGTTTATATAACTGACCTCGAAATTCAAATGTATTGTCTTCAAGGATGATTCGTAGACAATCAATAATAAAATTTGTGTTACAGTCAATGTTCATTAGTTCTATAAACCATTCCACTGCCAGGATTGCTCCATCACATGGGATGTTACTGTATAGACTCTCAACATCCAACGTTACCAACCATTGTCTATTACAGTTAAATGGTATTCCTTCCAATAGATTGATTATCTGACGTGTATCTTGTACAAATCCATGAATGTCTTGAACATGTGGACAAAGCATTTTGTCAAGATATTTGGATATAGGTTCCGTGACAGATCCTATTGTGGTTACAATCGGTCTGAAAGGAGGATTTCTTTCATCTTTATGGATTTTAGGTGTGCCATACAGGCTAGCTAGCCTGGGATGGTCTAGGTTCATATAATTAAACTCTTTTTCACAAATATAGCCATTTCTTAAGGCCTTAGTAGTTAATCTGTGTATTTTATTTTTAATCTTATCAGTAGGATTTCTTGTTATTTTCATATAGAACCTACTGTCACTTAGCATATCCTCAATTTTAGTTACATAACTTTCAGTATCTAATATGGCTATTCCCCCTCCCTTATCACAACTTTTAATTGTGATTTCAGGGGAGCATTTAAGTTTCATTAAAGCTGTATGTTCATCTGTGGTCATATTAAATGGTGTTTTAGGCACATATTTGGTGGCTGTTAATAATTTCTTATAAACCACCTGTTCAAATATTTTGATCTCTGGAGCCACTTGATCTACTGCAGGTGTGAAGGTAGATTTAGGTGCCAATCCTGATTTGTTAATGTCAGTGGAATTATTATATATATTAGAGAAAAAACATTTCAACCTAATTGTACGAAAAAATGACATAAGATCATTAAACAACTCAAACCTATTCAAACCTGAATGAGGTATATATGATAACCCTTTAGACAGGAGGGAATAGGTTGCTTCATCTAGACTAGTTGTACTCAGATTAAAAATGGGGATCTCCTTCATTCCCTCCAATAACGAGCATTGCGGGTTTCGAGATATTGATTCTGATTTACTGATTGATGTCCCCGGAATTGCGTTTGGTATTGTGAATGTGGCTGATATTGTGGACGGGGTTGATATGGTGGTCGATACTGTGGTTGGTATTGTGGTCGCCAATTCCCCTGTTCTGATTGCGTCTCCCTAAAAAGGGCGATATCCTTGATTGTGACGCGGAGTATATCTATTGCCTCTATTTTCAAACGTATTTGATGTTCCTTCGTTATCAGAATCTGATGTGTCAGAGAATGTAGTTACCTTTTTGTTATATGATCTATAAGTCTGTGGATAAGATTGTTGGTCTTGTTCAGTTAGGTCGGATTGCATATAGTAGCCGTCCGAGAGATATGGATAGATATTTTCCTTACTAAAGAACCTAATGTCTTTTTTCAGTTTCTCTGTTTTACGTTTTATTAGATAGTCGGTATATGAATTCAATTCCATTTCTAGTTCTTCAAGTTTTTTCTTTGCATCGTCCACAGCTGTGGAACTTTTGATTTTACTTTCTAATTCTAGAATGTCATTCAAAAGCTGTAAAAGCATTTCCTTAGCTGTCTCTACTATCAACATCATTAGATCCCTCGAACACCTATTAGCAATCATGGACCATTTTTCTAAAAATTCCTTAATCTGAACAAATAGACCTGGAATGTTTTTAATTTGTAATCCCTGTGGAATAATCCCAGCTTTTAAGTATTCGAGCATAAATTGTCCATGCAATTCTATTCGTTTTGTTTTTTTCTTAAGTGACATTAGTTTGATTAAATCCTCATTTTTATCTGGATTTAACGTTGTTCTATTGTCAAAATTAGTGGATGTTCCTACCATAGATAAGAAATCATCGTCTGTAAACCCAAAGGTTTTAAGGTTAGCCATAATAACCAATAGTCAAATGTTGTTTAGGCTAAACGATAAATATACCAAATAATAATAAATTCAAAAGAAATATAGAAAAAGAAGGAAAGAAGCAGGAAAGGCCACAAAACCTAAGATCAAGAGTGAACCTAAATAACAAAAGTGATAAACTAAAATAATAACAATTAAATACAAATATAATACAATGGACCTAAACATATAAACAACCATGAATTGCCGTAATTGACTAATAAAGTAGGATATTACTAAATGACAATCCCCTCATAGACAGGCTATGAGAACTATATTATTGGAAAGAAGGGGACCCCTACCATGACAATAGACTTGCTAATCGTAGGGAAGAGAACTAATTTAGAAAAAGAACAATAGCAAGCTTCTAATTGACCACATGAAACATTCTAGGTGTGTGAAAATAATAACCAACACTTCACAATATGCGTAAAGAGTATAATAGCCACTTTATATTAAATTTATATTTATTTCAGATATAAAATATATACTTTTTTTGTTCATTCAATTGATTTGTCCTTTATATAAACACAATAATAAATACATTCACATAGAGTAATAGCAGCATCAATATTACAGTGCACAAGGTAGAATGGATGAAGACTTGGTATTGGCATGCGGTAGATAAAAGATGCAGCATCAATATTACAGTGCACAAGATAGAATGGATGAAGACTTGATATTGGCATGCGGTAGATAAAAAACTACGCGCGTTTCGGCACTACTGCCTTCATCAGGGAACCGTCTATTGCGAAACAACTATCTAAAACATAAAACAAACCAAAAATTACAAATTTATAAAATATATACACACACCCAAAATAATTACATCATTTGCTAAAAACTTTACATATTAATAAATGGTAATAACGGCAATTCTATAATCCAAAAAACTGATATATATATCTGATAATGCAATACTTGATTCAATCTTTTGTTTTAGCTTTCATTCGTCTAATAAACAAACAATTTATAAACATAAGAAAAAAGATAACTACATACATAATGATACAACATACATTATATATATGAAATAATAAAGTGTGAAAACATCAAAAATTAATAAAGACCAAATATAAGAAAAGAAAAGAAAAGAAAAGAAAGGAAAGAAAAGCCCATTAATTTGAATAGGTATTCCGCTTCTAACTAATTATGGTATCCCTATAAGAAACCCCATGGATAGCTATGGTACAATTGATCTCGGACCCATAGTTAAATTACTAATTAAATTTTAAAAAGTGAAGAAAAAAGAAAGATGAAGGAAAAGAAACAAGTGAACCACTCACATTATATCAAGGAGACTACTTGTCACTCCTGTAGGTAATTAAGTAAGTAGATATGGACATGTGCAAAACTCCATGCTGTATGCAACTAGATAGAGTGCTTTGACACTATAGGAGGAGCAAAAAATATAAAGCCTGCTGTTAGTTTAAGTGTGAACCAACGCTCTATGTTGTACAAAGAAAAGAGAGCCGGAGTACTATACACTTACTTAAAAGAGGGAGCAACTTTCGTTCCCGTAGATAAATCTGTGTGCTATTTGATGCATCATAAATATAGCACAATATGTAGTTCAATGTTTTTTGAAGCTGTATATGGAACACAAAAGATAATCGTAAATAAATATAAAGGTATATAAATATGGCGGGCCAAGAGCCATAATCAAAGACTGTATATTGCTATTGGAGAGGTAGAATTTCTTGAAAACTAAAAGGCACTTACTTCATGCCAGCAGTATTAGTCCTCCCACAAAGATATCTCCGACCTTATTGTGGAGTGGGGGCACGATAAAAACTGGTCATTGTATCACTTTCTGAAGCACCAGCTAAAAACAAAAGGACAGAAGAGGCAAACATGACCTCATTGAAAATAAAAGGGAGGACACTACATATAACTAGTGGCATAGAAGTACCCCGACTCTATCGTTTACCTTCATATTTCCATATATTTCGGACCGATAATCCTGGATGTCGGCAAAACGTTCTGCTTCTGTGGCGCGACGAGATACAAATGAAGGAATAAGATTCCGTATATAAAGCCTCTAAAAAGCGCGCGTTTTTCATACACAGTGTGGCTGACGAGTGCTAAGTAAAGACGACGGACAGAAACATGATGATGCGGCCGCCATATTGGATTGGGAAATGAATTTATCCTACGAACAAAAAATGTAGTTTTAATGCCGTATATATGGTGAGGAATAGGATAAGATGTCCCTATCGGTGTTTATATCAGATAGTAAATTTAATTTATATGAAGACATTTAGAAGCTAGAAAGTACTAAAAATAGACGACGATGTTCAAATTAAGAATGTGGCTGCCATATTGGAATAGGCAAAACTGTGTACAAAGGTACAGTGATGAATATAATGAAAAAGATCTCATCTTAGTTCTACTTCTTTGGCATAACCAGAAAAAAATGATGGAATAAAGTTCTCTGTAAATACCTATTAAAAAACGCACACTTATCGTACTAAGTCTATTTTACGTGTACTGTGTC
Organism: Calotriton arnoldi; assembly: GCA_963921515.1. NCBI lineage: Eukaryota > Metazoa > Chordata > Amphibia > Caudata > Salamandridae > Calotriton > Calotriton arnoldi. The sequence continues at coordinate 1,503,946 of CAWUFW010001742.1, read as the reverse complement.
GCGACGACGGACAATAATATGGCCGCCATATTGGCATGGACAATGAATTTAAACAATGAACAATGATTTTAATACCATATAGATGGTTCAGGATCAGAAAAAGGGGATTCTGTTCATTTTACACCACACAAACGATATAATAAATTCATCTAAGTGAAAATAAAATGTTGTTATCGGTGTTTATCCCAGATGATAAATTTATTTAAATGAAGGCATTTAAAGATTAAAAAGTACTGAGAATAAACGACGGTCTTCAGATTGTTAATATGGCCACCATATTAGAATAGACAAAACTTTTAACATAAGTACAATAGTGGATATAGTGAAAGGTATATCATCCTAGTTATGCATATATGGCATAACAAGGAACAAATGGTAGAGAGGGGTTCTCTTTTAAAACCCATTGAGAACATACGTTATTCATGCAAACTATAATTTGCAGATACTATGTGGCGATGACGGACATTAAAGTGACCGCCATTTTTGCATGGGCAATAGATTGAAGGAACGAACAATGTTTATGATGCCGTATAGATGGTTCAGGATATGAAAAAATGTTCTATACTTTTTGCATCACACAAAAGATACATTTAAAAGAAAGCATTAAAACACACCAGCTAGACGCTGCTAAATAATGAAGATGGACTTCAAAATAGAAGTGTGACCGCCGTAGTCAATGGTGGATGTAATAAAGTAAATCATACAAATATGAAACATAAAGTAGATTTGAATTGCAGATATGTTTGCATAGGTAAGCCAAATTGCTAAATAATGGCCTGTTCCCAAGGAATGTCCTGGTTCAGACCCTGATTTACTGTATCTAAAAGAAAAATCCATAAAACTTCACGTTTTTTTCTGATAGTATCTGAACACTGACCTTCCTTGCCGAGAATCTTTTCAATGATATACCAACGTATATCGTCAGGGGTATGATTATTGTCTATATAATGTGATACCAAAGGTGATGTCAATTTTTTGGTCCTAATGGCTGATCTATGTTCGGTTAATCTCACATTAAGAGTCCGTGATGTTTCCCCACATATCCTTTATTGCAAGGGCAGATTAATAAATATATAATGTTTTTTGTCTTGCAATTAGTCATACCCTTTGATACAATCGTCTGTCCATTAAAGTTCAGTCTGTTTGTTTCTATCGCAAACGGGCAAACTTTGCAGATACCACACTTATAATTTCCTTCAATTGGAAGCATGCCATCAATACTTCTCTGTATTGGCTCTTTATTTATTATTGGCATACGTGACCTAACAATTAGATCTTTCAGATTTCTATTTTTGCGATACGCAAAGAGAGGTTTCTGCAACATGTCCGTTTGTTCTCTATTAGTATTAAGTAGATGCCAATTAGAGCAAATTATTTGGCGGATTTTTCATTCATCAAGGAATGCCGGGTCACAAAGACTAACTTAGCCTCTTGCTTTTGGTTTACACCTGTTAGTAAGTGTTGCCGGTCAAAAAACCTTGCTCGTTTATATGACTCTCTAATTAGTCTGTGTGGATAACCTCTATTCAAAAACTTTTTTCTCATTTCTACAGCTCTGAGGTCAAAATCTTCTAATTTAGTGCAATTGCGTCTAAGGCGCAGAAATTGGCCAAAGGGAATACTATTTTTTGTATTGTAGGATGAAAGCTTTTATAGTGTAAAAGGGTATTACGGGCAGTCGGTTTAGTGAATAAATCCACTATCAGCTGTCCACATTCATGCTTAATAGAGATATCCAGAAATTCAATCTTGATATTACTCAGATTAGAGGTGAACTTTAGATTGGGGTCACAAAGATTCAACCATAAAAAGAACTGTGCTAGCGTATCTTCATTATCATCCCATATGAATACAATATCATCTATATAGCGTGACCAATGAAGTATAGACTCGAAAAATGGAGCAACTTCATTGAAGATGAATTGTTGCTCAAAGTATGCCATATAGATATTTGCTATCGTAGGGGCGCAAGATGCACCCATACTTACTCCTTTTACTTGTTTATATAACTGACCTCGAAATTCAAATGTATTGTCTTCAAGGATGATTCGTAGACAATCAATAATAAAATTTGTGTTACAGTCAATGTTCATTAGTTCTATAAACCATTCCACTGCCAGGATTGCTCCATCACATGGGATGTTACTGTATAGACTCTCAACATCCAACGTTACCAACCATTGTCTATTACAGTTAAATGGTATTCCTTCCAATAGATTGATTATCTGACGTGTATCTTGTACAAATCCAGGAATGTCTTGAACATGTGGACAAAGCATTTTGTCAAGATATTTGGATATAGGTTCCGTGACAGATCCTATTGTGGTTACAATCGGTCTGAAAGGAGGATTTCTTTCATCTTTATGGATTTTAGGTGTGCCATACAGGCTAGCTAGCCTGGGATGGTCTAGGTTCATATAATTAAACTCTTTTTCACAAATATAGCCATTTCTTAAGGCCTTAGTGGTTATCTGTGTATTTTATTTTTAATCTTATCAGTAGGATTTCTTGTTATTTTCATATAGAACCTACTGTCACTTAGCATATCCTCAATTTTAGTTACATAACTTTCAGTATCTAATATGGCTATTCCCCTCCCTTATCACAACTTTTAATTGTGATTTCAGGGGAGCATTTAAGTTTCATTAAAGCTGTATGTTCATCTGTGGTCATATTAAATGGTGTTTTAGGCACATATTTGGTGGCTGTTAATAATTTCTTATAAACCACCTGTTCAAATATTTTGATCTCTGGAGCCACTTGATCTACTGCAGGTGTGAAGGTAGATTTAGGTGCCAATCCTGATTTGTTAATGTCAGTGGAATTATTATATATATTAGAGAAAAAACATTTCAACCTAATTGTACGAAAAAATGACATAAGATCATTAAACAACTCAAACCTATTCAAACCTGAATGAGGTATATATGATAACCCTTTAGACAGGAGGGAATAGGTCGCTTCATCTAGACTAGTTGTACTCAGATTAAAAATGGGGATCTCCTTCATTCCCTCCAATAACGAGCATTGCGGGTTTCGAGATATTGATTCTGATTTACTGATTGATGTCCCCAGAATTGCGTTTGGTATTGTGAATGTGGCTGATATTGTGGACGGGGTTGATATGGTGGTCGATACTGTGGTTGGTATTGTGGTCGCCAATTCCCCCTGTTCTGATTGCGTCTCCCTAAAAAAGGGCGATATCCTTGATTGTGACGCGGAGTATATCTATTGCCTCTATTTTCAAACGTATTTGATGTTCCTTCGTTATCAGAATCTGATGTGTCAGAGAATGTAGTTACCTTTTTGTTATATGATCTATAAGTCTGTGGATAAGATTGTTGGTCTTGTTCAGTTAGGTCGGATTGCATATAGTAGCCGTCCGAGAGATATGGATAGATATTTTCCTTACTAAAGAACCTAATGTCTTTTTTCAGTTTCTCTGTTTTACGTTTTATTAGATAGTCGGTATATGAATTCAATTCCATTTCTAGTTCTTCAAGTTTTTTCTTTGCATCGTCCACAGCTGTGGAACTTTTGATTTTACTTTCTAATTCTAGAATGTCATTCAAAAGCTGTAAAAGCATTTCCTTAGCTGTCTCTACTATCAACATCATTAGATCCCTCGAACACCTATTAGCAATCATGGACCATTTTTCTAAAAATTCCTTAATCTGAACAAATAGACCTGGAATGTTTTTAATTTGTAATCCCTGTGGAATAATCCCAGCTTTTAAGTATTCGAGCATAAATTGTCCATGCAATTCTATTCGTTTTGTTTTTTTCTTAAGTGACATTAGTTTGATTAAATCCTCATTTTTATCTGGATTTAACGTTGTTCTATTGTCAAAATTAGTGGATGTTCCTACCATAGATACGAAATCATCGTCTGTAAACCCAAAGGTTTTAAGGTTAGCCATAATAACCAATAGTCAAATGTTGTTTAGGCTAAACGATAAATATACCAAATAATAATAAATTCAAAAGAAATATAGAAAAAGAAGGAAAGAAGCAGGAAAGGCCACAAAACCTAAGATCAAGAGTGAACCTAAATAACAAAAGTGATAAACTAAAATAATAACAATTAAATACAAATATAATACAATGGACCTAAACATATAAACAACCATGAAATAAGTGGGGGGACGCCGTCCACCCGCGTGGACCCCCGACTCGTGCCCTGCACACACACAAACACATGCACACCCCCACACACACATCAGACTGAGGCAAATATAACTGCACTTTTAGTTTTTTAATACACTCGCTCAAAAGTACCTAAACACACTATGGGGACCAGTCCTCACAAAGATAGTGTTTGTCTGGTTCTGTCAGGGTTTACACACACCACCCCTGCTTTTGTCTCTCAATCTTTCACATGCCTCTTTGTAGTGTCCTCTTCCTTTTGTTTTTTGACCTCATTACCCCTCAAAGTCTTTCCACTTTACCCCATCTCTCATGTTTTGGGCGCAGGAGGCAAAGAGACAACTTTTTAAAAGGCGTCTGATCCAATTGCAACAATAAATACGTGTGTAATTGAGGCCAGGGGTCACAAGCATAGTGCTAGGGGTCGCAAGAGGCAAGCCAGGAGTCGCAGCTGCAACCCCTGGTGACTCCTAAATGACGTCCATTAGCGTGTACTAAAATACATGGCGCATTCTCCAGCACCATAGGCGGCTCCTCAGACCTTTGCCCTGGTCATCCAGTGCACGAGGCAGGTCTCAGACCTGGGCAAGGACAAGCCAAGGAGATGCCAGGAGCCAGGCCCATAAAGGCCTCACTCTGTGCACGTGGGGTCACATTTACACCAAAATCAATCGTACCATCAATGCAGAGGAGCTTGAACCATTTTCACAAGGGCCAGTTAGAAACCACAGCTCAAAGTGTACTAAAGTTATGAATGTGAGTTGTTTAGTCACCACAGCACCTGCTTTCCCCAAATCCATTTCCACCATTTGACTTCTGGGTCTACAGCACCCATGTAGGAATCTATGGCGACAGCTTGCAGAAGGCTGCCGTTCCAAGATGGCGCAGTTTGGTTAATTTTGTTAGGAGCATTCGTACTGAGGCCAATGGTTATGCAAAGTGAGTCCAACTTCTTGAGGAACGCTCAGAAGTTGGAGAACTGGTCTTCAGTCGTCAGTTACAGGGTCGCTGGGGATGTTGCTGATGCAAATGAACTCTGCTTGTTCATAGATCACTGAAGCCTTCCCTGATCAGGTGCCTAGTGTTTGTTAGGAAGGTCGGAGGTCAAATCAACTCGCCGCTGGCAATCTTTCAGATTCATAGTAATGCTTTTACCAGGTGCTCTCATAAGGGTAACTATAGATTGGGACTCTTTATTAAGCCAAACAAGAGCAGTTATAGCTTTCTGGCTTGTTTCCTGCATGTTCATTTATCAAAATCGCAAGGGTAGCGGAAATTGCATCATACATCTTTTGACTACAGAAGACATCACATTGTTGACCCCTTGTTCCACCCGTAGCCACTCGTAAGCCTCCAGTTTACTGCTGAGGGTCTGGGGCGGTCAGAGTGGGTACCACAGAGTAGAGCGGGCCGGATGACTTTCTCCTCCTGCTTTGATGAATCCTGAGACCAAAGGCGCCAATACAGAGCTAGGGGTACCACATGGCAAGCAAGGGGCAGCGCCCGCCACCTATGGCCACCCTTAATTGAGATCTTGCGCAAAGGACCTCTGCGCCTAGAAGCAATGATGTCTTGAAATGTGCAACATATAACATATAAGAAAGTAAAAATAAACATAGGATACCCCTAGCATTTTGTTGAATATTCGTCAGTGATGGAGGGGGTTTGGACCCTACGCGAGATGGGGTTAAGACATCAAGGTAGACGCTCTGTACCCTTTGTAGAAATCAAGACATTTCTTGACCAGCTGGTGCCTTCGGAAGGGCAGTAGAGCTGTGGCAGTCACATGTCAGTCTGGGGCAGTAACGTCAGTCTGGGGCAGTGGCAGACACTGTCCAGCAGCAGCACTGCCTCCATAAGGTGAAGTCAGGAAGCAGACTCTAGTGGTGACAACACATCACAGCAAAAGAACCCCAAGTGGTCCTTTTTAGGTCTCGCCTACGCAGCGCGCATGCGTTGCATAGGAGGGCCTTTAGCCGTCGCTCTGCTCATTTTCAAGCACACACTCGTGTGGGAGCGAGCAAGGGCGCGCCACAATCACGAGTGTAGTGGTTGAAAATGAGCAGACTGCGCGCGCACGCACGCACCACTCCCGGGCTTGTTACATTCGGCACTCGCCTTCCCTTCTATTCCAGGCTTTGGATGAAGTTCCATAAAAAAAAAAACGACAAATTAGGTAAGGTTTTCCAAACTTTCCACAGCCTACATCAGTTACTCCAACCGTTTCAGACAGCTGTTCTCATACTTTCAGTCGTTTGTCAACGGCTGCTTTTTAAACTTATTTTTCAGTTGCCCGTTTTGAGTTCAAATATAAATCTACGATTCCTTGTAGGTTTTGAGGCTTTTTCTTGTGTGCGTCGCCTGCTTTTAATGTTAGGTGAAGAAACGTTCCAGTCTAGGGAAGTCAAAGCCGTAGTCTAGCCTTATTGGATCGAAGTTTCGCGTCTCTGCCCTGAATATCTTATAATATGGGCTAGATTTTGCTAAATTGTAGTTGCAGCATGTATACAGCGCTTGATGCTCGTGACGAGGCGTGAAGCAGTTTGCAGGCGAGTAGCACTCTACTCCGTGAGAGTGCTTTGGCTGGAAGTGTATCTGTCATTTCGCATACATCAAAATGGTTTTATTGTCATGTGTGCACCTCAGTTGCGCTCCTGTGGTATTTTCACGCTCCACCTGTGTGTCTGTAAGAGTGAGAAAACGGACACATTAGCATTAAATTCTAGTGTAAGGATGGATATAAAGTTAGTGAGAGCAATTTGGCCTCAGTGGTAAGTGTTTTGGTAAAGAATGGTTAAGCAAGCACCTGTTTATCGAGTACACTGATGACAATGACATGTACTTTATTGTATATGAAGAAACATTGATTTGTGGTCCATCGATTACGTACGTTGTGCTAAAAACGGACTTAAATTGAACTGAAATATTGTGTGAGGGAAAAATGTTCATTTTGAAACATTGAGAGAGAAAGTAAGACTTTTGAAGTGTTCTCAAAAGATATTAGGTACTTTTTCACATACTACATGAAGACAACCTCAAAGTTGTTAACTTGAATTAATATCTAACAAGACTCACAGTATAACAGGCTACAGCAGGTGTGCAGTCTATGACAACTTGGGACCTGTTTCACAACGCTCCGCCCGTGGGGAAGTCAGAGTAACACTTGTTTTCTCTGAAACCACTGCCATCTTTTTGTATATAACTTGTTAAAAGTAGTCAGCCCCCATGCAGACCTGATTCCCGGAGTCAGGGTTGGTTTAACGTAGCGCGCAGTCTTTACACCAAGGGGAGGAGGTGCACTTAAGGAGAATCATGGGAGTGGCCCATTCAAATAAGGTGAAGATTTAAGGAGTCACAATGTATCTGCTTCCACATACAGTTGCAATGCATCTCCACCAAGTAAATGTGCTAGTGACGCGATAAGAGTGGAAACGCGTACAGAATAATGGCAAATAAAGACAACAAATATTTGTGAAATGACAAAAAAATTCCAACTGGACACTTGCAGATTTTCTGCAATGCAGATAATTCGCAGTTGTAGAATTATGGGAGGCAGGCATTTCCCTCACGCTGGCCATGGTCTTCTTTGAATCTGGTTCCCGTCGAAAAGGTGCCGCTGTTTTCTTATTAGAGTCGGTTCGTTTTATAACCTGAAATTTAAACTTGCAGGTGAAGAGAAAATCCTTGTAAAAGGGTGACCTAGGTGTGGTGTCATTTAACAAGAAATAGATAGGTATCAAAAGTGACATCACCTACTCTTTTAACCCAAAAGGACAGTAAAAAACAGAGACATCCCCCAAACTTGACTCAGGTGACGTGCCAGTGAACATTTTATTTCAGGCAATCCTTGCCATGAGTCAGGGATGCAGCATGTCACTAGAGGTTAATAACATGCACCCCTGACAACCACCTGTTCATTGGGTCTGTCTAGTGTCCCTGCAAAGTAAGGACACGTGACCTCTGCTATTTACTTCCACTGTCAAACTCCACACCTTTGAACTAACTGTTAGAGGAACATAAGGACAGCATCATCGTATTGTGTCCCATAGATTTACATCAAAGGCCTCCAATTTCACAGTGATAGTCAAATGATTGGTTACCATAGCACATGCTATTGACTTGAGTTGCAGTGTTTCAGCTCAAACTTGACCAGCATCTCGGAAAAGTAGGGAAACTAGAAGAATATTGGAGGCAAAAAATGAGAAGCAAGGATCAATGTCTCTTTGAATGAGAGCCTTTCTTTGCTGCATGGAGCCCTCTCACCTCACTCTACTCCCCTCCCTAATGGCACCCTTCCTGAAAAGCACCTTTAACTACACTAATTTACTCGACCCTAAGTCAAGTCACATCCTTGGCTTTGTCAAGGGGTCACCACATTAAAATGCCATGTCATAATCACATACCAAGATTCACCAATGGATTCAGTAATCACATTTAAATATATTCCCTATCAATAAGTATTACATTGTTCATCCACACAGTTGTCAATGAAGCATTTGTATTAAAAAACGCATTATACATATGTTAGCCTTTCTTTACCACTTCAGGCCACATAATACATGTATAGGACCAGGGCTCGAGTCGGGGGGTACACGCGGGTGGACGGCGTCCACCCACTTTTTTCACAGCATGGACGCCGTCCACCCTGCCAAGAAGTTGGGCCCCACTGAAAAAGATGCTGAATTCGTCCCGGTGTAATTACTAAACACCGGGACACATTCAGCAGCGCCTGCAAGCTGTTACCTGCTTTCCATACGCAACAACGTGCAGGCTGGGAGGGGGCTTTCTTAGTTAAGACTCCTGCTGGGCCCATGACAAAGGCCGAATCTGAGGGGTCATCAGGCCTCCTTTTGTTGGAGTCTCCTGGCTGGCAGCAGTCAGGAGCCTCGCACCTAGAAGCAAATGCAGCAGAAGGGAAACAAAGGAACTTGTTAGCACTTCACACGTACTTTAAAGAGGCAGCTTTTCACTTTGGTCAGTCCCTGTTTAGGAGATATGCATGCGCTGTAAGAATGTCAGATGTGTTGGTCTTTCCCAGTATTTACACAAAATAAATAGCATTTATATAGTGCTTACTACCCCTGAGGAGGCGTTGTAATAATTTAAATATCAATATTTTTTCTTTTAAAGCACTGTGGGTAGAGGAAGCTTTACGCTGACAAAAGGCAACATTGGGGCATATTAGCAAGACCCTCGTTAAAATTATCGCCGTTTTAGCGGCAGGAAACTGCCGCTAAAACGGCGATAATGGGCTTGGTAATATGCGTTATAGAATTCCAATAGAAGCCCAGGTTAGATGTGCAGGACATCTAACCTGGGCTTCATTGAATTCTATAACGCATATTAGCAAGCCCATTATCGCCGTTTTAGCGGCAGTTTCCTGCCGCTAAAACGGCGATAATTTTAACGAGGTTCTTGCTAATATGCCCCATTGTTTTATGTGTAGCTTACAAAAGTGTGAATCTTCTGCCGAAATCTGGAGGGTTTCCCTGTATACTCAAAATGTGCTCAAATGTACTGATGATAGACATGTTAAACATATATGTGAGGGCTTAAGATCTGATGTCACTTCTTGTGATGCCACTTCCTGTGATGTCACGCGCTGCGATGTCACGCGCTGTGATTTCACTTGCATACTGATTAACTAGGTTAGTCCCCCACTTCTTTTTAGGACTTGTGCCCTATATAGGACCAACCGCCTGGGATCCTTGTACTCCCAAGTTCAACAATATCAAGTTCAAGCTCCAGGAATGCTTGAAAATAGCTAAACAGTCTCACCAGGTCTTGTATCCTATCATGCAATCTATGACCTCAGAGATATAGGTTTAATTTCCTAAAGTCCCGGGGTGCTGTTGCTCATCCTGAATCCCCCGCAACACTTAAACAAGCATTGGCATAGCCAATAGGTCTCGCCTTTGGGACCTGAAAAGTATTTAATTATGCAGCACAATATCCTTGGTGCAACATCAACTGTTGCATAGCTAAACACTTATAAGGTCCCAAAGGCGAGACCTATTGGCTATGCCAATGCTTGTTTCTATGTCTGGCGAGCACTCCAAAGGCAAGGGTGATGAAAACATGGCACCAGTCGTGCACACCATCCTCGACTCCCCAACCCTTGAATCTGTTCTGTATGCTGAGCTTTTTTTGAAAGAAAACAGGACTGGCGCTTTAAACCCACCCCCACCACGAGCGACTCGGAAAAGAAGGGGGAATCCAGCCATTTAAAAACACGGGAGATTCCCTTTCACGGCGACAGGTCCTGAAACATGAACCGAGCACCTGTTAATTGCTTAATGATCTCTGTGCGCGAGAGGCGGGGCTCCTCGAAGGGAGACACACCTCATGGACATGGACGACAGATGTTGGCGCTATCCGGCAGCAGGCATGGCTGGCCGGGCCTGTCTGCCCGATTACTCCTCAGTGGGGTGACTGGGGCGAGCTGTGCCCCAACGAGGCTTAGCTGAGCCCTTCTCTCGACTCATTAACAAGGCAGCGCGTTCTGTGTGCCTTGGCCGGGCGCCCTGCCTCGCCGGTTCACCTTGAGGCGGGTGTCGGTGCCTCATTAGAGAAGCGCCTGGGTAATTTTACACCGGCACCAGGGCGGCGCTGTCGGTGAAGAGGGACTCCTCTAGACAGGGTGGGCTGCCAAGTTTTCCACATGGGGTGCCAGGGGCCTGTTACACAAACAACAACCTCAGCGCCTTGAATGCCAGCGAGACCCTTTAAGGTGGCATGTGTGCCTGAGACCGAAGCCAAACCCCGGTGCAATCCAGGGTCAAAAACAAGGTTCTAGTTTAATTGCCCATTGTTGGCCATACATGAACGGTTTATAACTGTAGCTTGTGAATGGTCTTAAAAACAGGGCGATTCGTAAAGCTTTTACGCATCAAATTGTCCCAGAGTAGCGCAAAACAAGCCATTCATGTAACCAAAATCCAATGCTTGGTCGAATCAGGGTTTGAGGACTTTTGGAGCACAAAGTGCGCACCGTTTGCCAGAACTGTGTATTTCCCCCCATTGTAAGTCTGGAGTTAGGGGGGCCTAAGGGGGTCCGGCGGAAGCGGAGCCTGCAGCACGGGTCTACAAACGAGTAATGTTACTCGGCAGCATTTACTTTGCGGCTGCCCGCGGCCCCCGCAGGGGGCCACCCTGAACGGGCGGCCCCTTTAGTGCCATTTGGGCACTTCCCCACCGCCCAATGATGTGCGGGACTCAAGGAGGAGTCCCCCTACCAGACGCGTCACTTCCGGCACGCAGAGGAGGTGGGAGGTATTTATGCCTCCCCCGGCCATCTTGGCGTCCTCTTTGCGCCGGACACGCCGTCTCCCACCCTACCGCTTACCCGGCGTGGGGTTGGCAGGCGAAATACATAGAACGTTGTAATGTTTTCTTTCTCGTTGCAGGAGGAGTTACAGGGCGATCTGGAAGCAAATGGGTACAGAAGAGTACCTCTGCAAGAGCACAATAGGGGTGCCAGAGCCAAATCCCAGGAGCCTCATGGGAGGGTCCTGGAACAATTACGTCGGCGCCCCGTTAGTCCTTCGGGCGGTTGTGGGCCTGAACAACCGGGGGCTTGCCTTGCTACGCTCCGCCCTGAAAGGGGCGTGAGTAATAGGGACCAATGTGTCACGTGATCCAGTAAGGGGATCACCCCCATAAGGGTAGCGCTGATTGGTTACTCCACAGTGCTTGGCTCATCAGGCGGGCAGGGCAGCATAGGTTGGTACAGCTGCCTGCCCTTGGATCGCCCGTAAGATAACCCACCATATTGCATACTTTTGTATGGAATAAACCTGCAGCACTAATTTTCCCAAACAAAAGGTGTTGTGTATTTATTTATGCATGCATACTCTGTTGTGGTGTGGGTGGGGTGTGTTGCCAATAATGGGACTAATCAAATGAAACAGCCAGAAAGGGTCACACAGTGCTGCTCATCAGCATTAAAGGCTGGTAGAATGGACAATTGTAATAACCAAGTCACCATTAGACGCGGGAGTTTGCAGAACCTGCAAGTACAGGCAGAGCCCAGGTGGGTTTTCAATCCAGGGGCTTAGAGCTCCCGCCAGAATGTTTTAGTTACAACTTGGTCACAATCGGTGCATTTTTAACATGTGACGAGTGACATTGTCCACAGCTTTGTATGTTTTACACCCCGTTGTAGAGGTGTGCTTGGGGGTTCTCCCGCAAAACCACTGTTGCGAATCTGCAAATGGTGGAGTTGTAAACACATGTTTAAATCCTGCCAGGTTTGGACCAAGGGTACAGAGTGACATTGGGCAGAACTGTTTTGGATTTATTTTCCATTTTGTGGGGTTGTGGCTGGGGGTTCACCCTCAAAACAACTTTGTAAATCTGGATGCCAATGGTGCAGTTATGATCACAGGGGTTCGGCGTTTCCTCCCAAAGGAAGTTTACCAAATGAAGCTGCAGATCGTGAATTTCTAAGCACACGAGGTCAATGCGGTTGATCACAATTTGGTATGAGATAAATAACCATTTACGGGGGTGGGTGTGGGGGGGGGGTTGAGAATTCCCTCCTAAAAAGATCTTTGAAAGCTGTAGTTGCAAATTGTGTATTTTAAGCATGTGGCCAGTGATATTAGGTATTACTTAGAGCATGGGTCTCCAACGAGTAGCTGAGGAGTTACTTGTAGCTCACCAGCGCCCTTGAGTAGCTTTCCAAGGCGAAGCTCAGCACGGTACGTCATTCAGAGAGTGTATGCACATTAAAGAAGACAGCACTGCTCATGTCAACACTGTTAGACCTGGCACCATTGGCGTGGGTCTCCCTTCCATTTTTCGCTGTTGTCTCCTCTGTTTTTGCTGGTGTTAGATGCTCTGGGCGCTGTGCCACTGCCCTTCAGTGCCACCGCGCGAATGCTCCCTGTGTAAATATGACATGTGAATTGGTATATCCATGATTGGCTTATTTGGTTTACCTGTTAGTCCCAAGTAGAGTGGCCGGTGTGTGCCCAGGGCTGGTAAACCAAATGCTGCTGGTGGGCCTGCAGCGCTGGTTTGCGCCACCCACAGAAGCAGCTTGTAAAGTGTGTCTCAGGCCTGCCACTGCAGAGTCTGTGTGCAGTCCAGAACTGCCATCTTGGCTGTGAAGTGCACCCACTTCCCAGCCCCTGAACCTTCCCTTGGCATCATGTAAGTCACCCCTATGGTAGGGTGCATTGTATGTGTAAGGTAGGACATGCCTTGGTGTGTGTAGCATGTCCTGGTAGTGAATTACACCCAATTTCGTTTTTCACTACTGTAAGGCTACCTGTTCCCCATAGGCCAGAATGGGCAGTTTGACTATTACTACATTCTATAGTCCTAATTGGCCCCAGGAACATGGTAGAAAAACGAATTTAGTATGCCTGAGCTCAGAATAATAAAATACATATTTTAGTGAGGTTTATTTTTATATTCTGTGTTTGAAAATACCACTTTTAGAAAGTAGGTATTTTCTTGCCTAAGCCTTCCAGTGTGCTCTGCTGTTATGTGTATTGGCTGTCTGGTTTTGGAGGGACAGGGCAGGCTGAGTCAGACCTGGGTTGAATAGAGAGATCTGCATTTAGAGTATGGGGAGGGGTGGCTCCTTGACCTGAATAGGGCTGTACCTGGCAAGGTGAATGCTGGCTCCACCTCCTACTGTGCGTCTGATGGCAGACCCCCTCTTTCTGAAAGGAAGGATGCAGCCCGGTAAACAAAGTGCTCCAGGACTGAGCAGAACTGGTTCTGGCTGGGTTCAGTGACTTGTAGCTTTTGAGAACAAAGACTTTTGGGGTATAAATATCTGTGCTGAAACCCCTACAATTTGTATTGCTCCTGGAAATCAAGACGAACCTCTGTCCGTGTAACTGAAGGAATCTGCAGGAGGTGACTAACCTTGTGCTTGTGTGCTGTTTCTTGGATTGGCCTGCAGTGGTTACCATTGGACTTGGAAGAAGAGGGAAAAGGACTTTGAGAGAACTTTTATTAATCTTGCTAAAGCAATCACCCAAGGGCTAGGAGAGAGCTAGCCTCCTGTTGAAGTCTCAGGCACATCAGACTTCACCACCAGCCTCCTGATTCCTCCCAGCGAGGATTTCTATCTGCAGGTGAGGCTCCTGTGAGTTCCAAGGGCCTCTAGTTCTACTACAGAGAAGAGAGTGCTGAAATCGTCGCTAACGCACGTTTGCGAGCCGCTGCAGCCGAGAGCGCCCGAAAAATCATCGCGCTGCTGCCGCTGAGTGCTCGCAACCCAAGATCGACGCCTCGCACGTTTGCAGGCCGCCAAGTGCTCGCTAACTCCAAAGATCATCGCACCGCACGTTTGCGGGCTTCCAAGTGCTCGCTAACTCCGAGAGATCCTCGCTTCACGACATCGCAGCGCGGACGCCGGGCGTCCGCCATTTTCATCGCATCGCATCAGGATCGTCGCTCCCTCGTGGAGCGCCATTTCTTCGCATCGCAACCTGATCGCACACGCAACAGGATCGTCGCATCGTCTCCTCCCTCGCGGCAAGGAGTCATCGCATCAACGGCCTAGCGGGCAGAAGTTTGTCGCATCGTCTCCGCACGCATCAGCAGATCGGTGCATCATCCTCCCTCGCGGCAAGGATTTATCGCATCGCCGGCCTCGCGTGCCGAAAATCATCGCTACAGCTTCTTTGCGACAATTTGTTGGTTTTGCTACGAAATCCAGGTACTTTGTAAGTAAAACGGTCGCAGAGACCACTGCTTTGAACTGAACTCCTCTTGGCACACCTTGAACTATTTTTGTAGCATTTCAAGAGTAATCCTATTTTACAGTATTGTGGCTTTTTATCGTTATTGGTCTTGTGTTAAGTCTATATATAAAGATACTTATTTTTGATAACTACTAGTGTGGTGTCCCTTTGTAGTGTTCCTCACTGTGTTACTGTGTATGGTCATAAATGCTTCACACACTGCCTCTGAGATAAGCCTAGCTGCTCGTGCTACGTTACCACAGGGTTGAGCAGGGGTTATCAAAGGGTGTAGCCCTCTTACTCTGACTTAGGAAGAAGGGTCCCTACTTGGACAGTGGCCAGCCATTGCCAACTAGAGACCCCCATTTCTAACAAACACCCTTAGAGCAGCCGCCGGCCAAACCAACATAGGCCTCATGCTACCACACCAACACTCTATTGGCCTATGAGGAATGCAAAGTGTCCATCTGTATCTGCTCTCAGTCTGTCAAAGACACACGGAATGTGGACATGTTGTAGACCCCACTCTATCAATCACATTACGTGTGTGAACAATGGGCCAGGAAAGCAGAGGGCCAGAAGTAGCCCCAGGAGGAGCCAGAGTAGTGTCACCTCAGGTGGGCCGGCCGGAGTGTGTGAGTTGGATGCGTGATCCTCCCAGGATCCACAGAGAGAAGGGGCTGGATCTAGAGGTGAGATCCACTTATGAGCCTCACTGTGCATTCATCTTTGTGTGTCTATACATCAAGCAGGGCCGGCGCTAGGCATGGGCAGCATGGGCAGCTGCCCAGGGCCCCGCTCTCAGCCCGCCAACATGGGGCCTCGCAAAAGTATTTCCCTGTTTTAGGCCTCACACCTATGCTGCAGCACTGCGAGGCCCAGGGAAGGGATGTCTCCCCTGGGCCTCGCAGGCATGTGTAGCGCTGCGAGGAATAGGGGAAGAGGCCCACCTCCCCTGTGGCTGCTAAACCCCAGGGAGGGGCCCCTTCTCCCCTGGGCCTTAAAGCCCCAGACGTAGCTGTGAGGCCCGTCTGCATTTGGTAGGTTTGGCCTGCGAATGAAGATCCCGACCACTTCTTACTCAAAGGCAAAACGTGATGCCCATAATCCCGCATTTTGGCACCTGGCAGTTCTAACCAGTTAAAAAGACTAGCAACTCTCTTTCAGCTGCTGATGAGCTGTGAAAGAGATGCCTGTCAGTGGCAGAAAGGAAGGCGTTGCAGCACAGGAGGGGGTCATGCTCCTTGTGGGGTCAAGAGCACCTTCCGTTATTTTGATGCAAATAGCCTTGAACGAGTAAATTAAACCCATTTTTCCCCGCAGTTTTTATATAGAGCAAACTCAACCCAAACGTATTGAAGTGCTTCACATGAGCACCAATTACATTTCATAAGGACATATTCCTTTTTAGGTCTCGCAGACCTGCGTTGCAGCGCGCATGCGCTGCTCGCTCTGCAAGGCTTTTTGTAATCGAGTAGATTTCAGAAGGAGACTTGAAGCCCCGCCCATCATTCCTATTGGCTGGCGTCATCGTTTATGCTAAACGCTGGCTTCCCATTGAAAACGAGGCTACTTTGTTACCGCCCTGTCTCCTTTTGGGCTCGCCCATCCGGACTGGATCTTTTACTTGCGGCCTGACACGGTCTCCTTCATAAGTCGGTAGGCACTACATTTTTATCATTCGGCTAAACAAGCGGCTGCCTCGGTATCATGTCCTAAACGACTCTCATATATTTTTTTTAAATCATTTGCAGTATTCTTTGCACGCAGGAATTTTTACACGCACTGCGTGGCTGAAAGGAGGAGCAAAGGGTGCTAGGTGTTAAGGAGGGAGGCGCTCACTGTTGGCCATCTGGATTTAAAACGTGCAGAAACGACCTGGACTACAAAAATATGAGAAAACTGTAAATCGATCCTCGATTTTCTCCCTCCATGTGTGAGACTTCTGAAACGCCAGTGGGGTTGGGTCAGAGTCAATCGCATGTTCGGATTTGAATGCTGGCCGTTGTCCGCGTTTTTCCTTCTATGCCAGGCCGTTATCATGTCTGTGTTCCTAAGCGACTCTCATATATTTTTTAAAATCATTTGCAGTTTTCTTTTTATCAGTAGGGTAGCCAGTGTGACATGGCTTGATCACACACTGGCTCCCAACCATGCCCTTTCGCACTGACCTTGCCTCCAAATAGCACGCAGGAATTTTTACATGCACTGCGCGGCTTAAAGGAGGAGCAAAGGGCGCTGGGTGTTAAGGAGGGAGGCAGTCATTGTTGGCCATCTGGATTTACAACGTGCAGAAACGACCTGGACTCCAAAAATATACGAGAAAACTGTAAACCGATCCTCGATTTTCTCCCTCCATGTGGGAGACTTCTGAAACGCCAGTGGGGTTGGGTCAGAGTCAGTCGCATGTTGGGATTTGAATGCTGGCCGTTGTCCGCGTTTTTCCTTCTATGCCAGGCCGTTATCATGTCTGTGTTCCTAAACGACTCTCATATATTTTTTAAAATCATTTGGAGTTTTCTTTGCACGCAAAAAATTTTACACGCACTGCGCGGCTGAAAGGAGGAGCAAAGGGCACTGCTCTAGAGCCACAGAACCAGGTCAGCAGAGCTGCTCTAGGGCCAGAGAGCCAGGTCAGCAGAGCTGCTCTAGGGCCAGAGAGCCAGGTCAGCAGAGCTGCTCTAGAGCCAGAGAACTAGGTCAGCAGAGCTGTTGTAGAGCCAGAGAACCAGGTCAGCAGAGCCGCTCTAGAGCCAGAGAACTAGGTCAGCAGAGCCGCTCTAGAGCCAGAGAACCAGGTCAGCATAGCTGCTCTAGAGCCAGAGAACCAGGTCAGCATAGCTGCTCTAGAGCCAGAGAACCAGGTCAGCAGAGCTGCTCTAAAGCCAGAGACCCAGGTCAGCAGAGCTGCTGTAGAGCTAGAGAACCAGGTCAGCAGAGCAGAGCCGCTCTAGAGCCAGAGAACCAGGTCAGCAGAGCTGCTCTAGACCCAGAGAACCAGGTCAGCAGAGCTGATGTAGAGCCAGAGAACCAGGTCAGCAGAGCTGCTGTAGAGCCAGAGAACCAGGTCAGCAGAGTCGCTCTAAAGCCAGAGAACCAGGTCAGCAGAGCTGCTCTAGAGCCAGAGAACCAGGTCAGCCGAGCTGCTCTAGAGCCAGAGAACCAGGTCAGCAGAGCTGCTGTAGAGCCAGAGAATCAGGTCAGCAGAGCTGCTCTAGAGCCAGAGAACCAGGTCAGCAGAGCTGCTATAGAGCCAGAGAACCAGGTCAGCAGAGTTGCTCTAGAGCCAGAGAACCAGCTCAGCAGAGCTGCTGTAGAGCCAGAGAACCAGGTCAGCAGAGCCGCTGTATAGCCAGAGAACCAGGTCAGCAGAGCCGCTGTATAGCCAGAGAACCAGGTCAGCAGAGCTGCTGTAGAGCCAGAAAACGAGGTCAGCAGAGCAGCTCTAGAGCCTGAGAACCAGGTCAGCAGAGCTGCTGAAGAGCCAGAGAACCAGGTCAGCAGAGCTGTTGTAGAGCCAGAGAACCAGGTCAGCAGAGCTGTTGTAGAGCCAGAGAACCAGGTCAGCAGAGCTGCTGTAGAGCCAGAAAACCAGGTCAGCAGAGCTGTTGTAGAGCCAGAGAACCAGGTCAGCAGAGCTGCTCTAGAGCCAGAGAACCAGGTCAGCAGAGCGGCTGTAGAGCCAGAGAACCAGGTCAGCAGAGCCGCTCTAGAGCCTGAGAACCAGATCAGCAGAGCCATTGTAGAGCCAGAGAACCAGGTCAGCAGAGCCGTTGTAGAGCCAGAGAACCAGGTCAGCAGAGCCGCTCTAGAGCCAGAGAACTAGGTCAGCAGAGCCGCTCTAGAGCCTGAGAACCAGGTCAGCAGAGCTGCTCTAGAGCCAGAGAACCAGGTCAGCAGAGCTGCTCTAGAGCCAGAGAACCAGGTCAGCAGAGCGGCTGTAGAGCCTGAGAACCAGGTCAGCAGAGCCGTTGTAGAGCCAGAGAACCAGGTCAGCAGAGCCGCTCTAGAGCCAGAGTACCAGGTCAGCAGAGCTGCTCTAGAGCCAGAGAACCAGGTCAGCAGAGCTGCTCTTGAACCAGAGAACCAGGTCAGCAGAGCTGCTCTTGTGCCAGAGAACCAGGTCAGCAGAGCTGCTGTAGAGCCAGAGAACCAGGTCAGCAGAGCTGCTCTAGAGCCAGAGAACCAGGTCATCAAGCTGCTCTAGAGCCTGAGAACCAGGTCAGCAGAGCTGCTCTAGGGCCTGAGAACCAGGTCAGCAGAGCTGCTGTAGAGCCAGAGAACCAGGTCAGCAGAGTTGCTGTATAGCCAGAGAACCAGGTCAGCAGAGCCGCTGTATAGCCAGAGAACCAGGTCAGCAGAGCTGCTGTAGAGCCAGAAAACCAGGTCAGCAGAGCTGTTCTAGAGCCTGAGAACCAGGACAGCAGAGCTGCTGAAGAGCCAGAGAACCAGGTCAGCAGAGCTGCTGTAGAGCCAGAGAACTAGTTCAGCAGAGCTGCTGTAGAGCCGGAGAACCAGGTCAGCAGAGCGGCTGTAGAGCCTAAGAACCAGGTCAGCAGAGCCGTTGTAGAGCCAGAGAACCAGGTCAGCAGAGCCGTTGTAGAGCCAGAGAACCAGGTCAGCAGAGCTGTTGTAGAGCCAGAGAACCAGGTCAGCAGACCTGTTCTAGAGCCAGAGAACCAGGTCAGCAGAGCTGCTCTAGAGCCAGAGAACCAGGTCAGCAGAGCCTGAGAACCAGGTCAGCAGAGCCGTTCTAGAGCCAGAGAACCATGTCAGCAGAGCCGCTCTAGAGCCAGAGTACCAGGTCAGCAGAGCTGCTCTTGAGCCAGAGAACCAGGTCAGCAGAGCTGCTCTTGAGCCAGAGAACCAGGTCAGCAGAGCTGCTCTGGAGCCTGAGAACCAGGTCAGCAGAGCTGCTCTGGAGCCTGAGAACCAGTTCAGCAGAGCTGCTCTAGAGCCAGAGAACCAAGTCAGCAAGCTGCTCTAGAGCCTGAGAACCAGGTCAGCCGAGCTGCTGTAGAGCCAGAGAACCAGGTCAGCAGAGCTGCTGTAGAGCACCAGATCAGCAGAGCCGCTGTAGAGCCAGAGAACCAGGTCAGCAGAGCCGCTGTAGAGCCAGAGAACCAATCTTCATTATCATCCCATATGAATACAATATCATCTATATAGCGTGACCAATGAAGTATAGACTCGAAAAATGGAGCAACTTCATTGAAGATGAATTGTTGCTCAAAGTATGCCATATAGATATTTGCTATCGTAGGGGCGCAAGATGCACCCATACTTACTCCTTTTACTTGTTTATATAACTGACCTCGAAATTCAAATGTATTGTCTTCAAGGATGATTCGTAGACAATCAATAATATAATTTGTGTTACAGTCAATGTTCATTAGTTCTATAAACCATTCCACTGCCAGGATTGCTCCATCACATGGGATGTTACTGTATAGACTCTCAACATCCAACGTTACCAACCATTGTCTATTACAGTTAAATGGTATTCCTTCCAATAGATTGATTATCTGACGTGTATCTTGTACAAATCCAGGAATGTCTTGAACATGTGGACAAAGCATTTTGTCAAGATATTTGGATATAGGTTCCGTGACAGATCCTATTGTGGTTACAATCGGTCTGAAAGGAGGATTTCTTTCATCTTTATGGATTTTAGGTGTGCCATACAGGCTAGCTAGCCTGGGATGGTCTAGGTTCATATAATTAAACTCTTTTTCACAAATATAGCCATTTCTTAAGGCCTTAGTGGTTAATCTGTGTATTTTATTTTTAATCTTATCAGTAGGATTTCTTGTTATTTTCATATAGAACCTACTGTCACTTAGCATATCCTCAATTTTAGTTACATAACTTTCAGTATCTAATATGGCTATTCCCCTCCCTTATCACAACTTTTAATTGTGATTTCAGGGGAGCATTTAAGTTTCATTAAAGCTGTATGTTCATCTGTGGTCATATTAAATGGTGTTTTAGGCACATATTTGGTGGCTGTTAATAATTTCTTATAAACCACCTGTTCAAATATTTTGATCTCTGGAGCCACTTGATCTACTGCAGGTGTGAAGGTAGATTTAGGTGCCAATCCTGATTTGTTAATGTCAGTGGAATTATTATATATATTAGAGAAAAACATTTCAACCTAATTGTACGAAAAAATGACATAAGATCATTAAACAACTCAAACCTATTCAAACCTGAATGAGGTATATATGATAACCCTTTAGACAGGAGGAATAGGTCGCTTCATCTAGACTAGTTGTACTCAGATTAAAAATGGGGATCTCCTTCATTCCCTCCAATAACGAGCATTGCGGGTTTCGAGATATTGATTCTGATTTACTGATTGATGTCCCCAGAATTGCGTTTGGTATTGTGAATGTGGCTGATATTGTGGACGGGGTTGATATGGTGGTCGATACTGTGGTTGGTATTGTGGTCGCCAATTCCCCTGTTCTGATTGCGTCTCCCTAAAAAGGGCGATATCCTTGATTGTGACGCGGAGTATATCTATTGCCTCTATTTTCAAACGTATTTGATGTTCCTTCGTTATCAGAATCTGATGTGTCAGAGAATGTAGTTACCTTTTTGTTATATGATCTATAAGTCTGTGGATAAGATTGTTGGTCTTGTTCAGTTAGGTCGGATTGCATATAGTAGCCGTCCGAGAGATATGGATAGATATTTTCCTTACTAAAGAACCTAATGTCTTTTTTCAGTTTCTCTGTTTTACGTTTTATTAGATAGTCGGTATATGAATTCAATTCCATTTCTAGTTCTTCAAGTTTTTCTTTGCATCGTCCACAGCTGTGGAACTTTTGATTTTACTTTCTAATTCTAGAATGTCATTCAAAAGCTGTAAAAGCATTTCCTTAGCTGTCTCTACTATCAACATCATTAGATCCCTCGAACACCTATTAGCAATCATGGACCATTTTTCTAAAAATTCCTTAATCTGAACAAATAGACCTGGAATGTTTTTAATTTGTAATCCCTGTGGAATAATCCCAGCTTTTAAGTATTCGAGCATAAATTGTCCATGCAATTCTATTCGTTTTGTTTTTTCTTAAGTGACATTAGTTTGATTAAATCCTCATTTTTATCTGGATTTAACGTTGTTCTATTGTCAAAATTAGTGGATGTTCCTACCATAGATACGAAATCATCGTCTGTAAACCCAAAGGTTTTAAGGTTAGCCATAATAACCAATAGTCAAATGTTGTTTAGGCTAAACGATAAATATACCAAATAATAATAAATTCAAAAGAAATATAGAAAAAGAAGGAAAGAAGCAGGAAAGGCCACAAAACCTAAGATCAAGAGTGAACCTAAATAACAAAAGTGATAAACTAAAATAATAACAATTAAATACAAATATAATACAATGGACCTAAACATATAAACAACCATGAAATAAGTGGGGGGACGCCGTCCACCCGCGTGGACCCCCGACTCGCGCCCTGCACACACACAAACACATGCACACCCCCACACACACATCAGACTGAGGCAAATATAACTGCACTTTTAGTTTTTTAATACACTCGCTCAAAAGTACCTAAACACACTATGGGGACCAGTCCTCACAAAGATAGTGTTTGTCTGGTTCTGTCAGGGTTTACACACACCACCCCTGCTTTTGTCTCTCAATCTTTCACATGCCTCTTTGTAGTGTCCTCTTCCTTTTGTTTTTTGACCTCATTACCCCTCAAAGTCTTTCCACTTTACCCCATCTCTCATGTTTTGGGCGCAGGAGGCAAAGAGACAACTTTTTAAAAGGCGTCTGATCCAATTGCAACAATAAATACGTGTGTAATTGAGGCCAGGGGTCACAAGCATAGTGCTAGGGGTCGCAAGAGGCAAGCCAGGAGTCGCAGCTGCAACCCCTGGTGACTCCTAAATGACGTCCATTAGCGTGTACTAAAATACATGGCGCATTCTCCAGCACCATAGGCGGCTCCTCAGACCTCTGCCCTGGTCATCCAGTGCACGAGGCAGGTCTCAGACCTGGGCAAGGACAAGCCAAGGAGATGCCAGGGAGCCAGGCCCATAAAGGCCTCACTCTGTGCACGTGGGGTCACATTTACACCAAAATCAATCGTACCATCAATGCAGAGGAGCTTGAACCATTTTCACAAGGGCCAGTTAGAAACCACAGCTCAAAGTGTACTAAAGTTATGAATGTGAGTTGTTTAGTCACCACAGCACCTGCTTTCCCCAAATCCATTTCCACCATTTGACTTCTGGGTCTACAGCACCCATGTAGGAATCTATGGCGACAGCTTGCAGAAGGCTGCCGTTCCAAGATGGCGCAGTTTGGTTAATTTTGTTAGGAGCATTCGTACTGAGGCCAATGGTTATGCAAAAGTGAGTCCAACTTCTTGAGGAACGCTCAGAAGTTGGAGAACTGGTCTTCAGTCGTCAGTTACAGGGTCGCTGGGGATGTTGCTGATGCAAATGAACTCTGCTTGTTCATAGATCACTGAAGCCTTCCTGATCAGGTGCCTAGTGTTTGTTAGGAAGGTCGGAGGTCAAATCAACTCGCCGCTGGCAATCTTTCAGATTCATAGTAATGCTTTTACCAGGTGCTCTCATAAGGGTAACTATAGATTGGGACTCTTTATTAAGCCAAACAAGAGCAGTTATAGCTTTCTGGCTTGTTTCCTGCATGTTCATTTATCAAAATCGCAAGGGTAGCGGAAATTGCATCATACATCTTTTGACTACAGAAGACATCACATTGTTGACCCCTTGTTCCACCCGTAGCCACTCGTAAGCCTCCAGTTTACTGCTGAGGGTCTGGGGCGGTCAGAGTGGGTACCACAGAGTAGAGCGGGCCGGATGACTTTCTCCTCCTGCTTTGATGAATCCTGAGACCAAAGGCGCCAATACAGAGCTAGGGGTACCACATGGCAAGCAAGGGGCAGCGCCCGCCACCTATGGCCACCCTTAATTGAGATCTTGCGCAAAGGACCTCTGCGCCTAGAAGCAATGATGTCTTGAAATGTGCAACATATAACATATAAGAAAGTAAAAATAAACATAGGATACCCCTAGCATTTTGTTGAATATTCGTCAGTGATGGAGGGGTTTGGACCCTACGCGAGATGGGGTTAAGACATCAAGGTAGACGCTCTGTACCCTTTGTAGAAATCAAGACATTTCTTGACCAGCTGGTGCCTTCGGAAGGGCAGTAGAGCTGTGGCAGTCACATGTCAGTCTGGGGCAGTAACGTCAGTCTGGGGCAGTGGCAGACACTGTCCAGCAGCAGCACTGCCTCCATAAGGTGAAGTCAGGAAGCAGACTCTAGTGGTGACAACACATCACAGCAAAAGAACCCCAAGTGGTCCTTTTAGGTCTCGCCTACGCAGCGCGCATGCGTTGCATAGGAGGGCCTTTAGCCGTCGCTCTGCTCATTTTCAAGCACACACTCGTGTGGGAGCGAGCAAGGGCGCGCCACAATCACGAGTGTAGTGGTTGAAAATGAGCAGACTGCGCGCGCACGCACGCACCACTCCCGGGCTTGTTACATTCGGCACTCGCCTTCCCTTCTATTCCAGGCTTTGGATGAAGTTCCATAAAAAAAAACGACAAATTAGGTAAGGTTTTCCAAACTTTCCACAGCCTACATCAGTTACTCCAACCGTTTCAGACAGCTGTTCTCATACTTTCAGTCGTTTGTCAACGGCTGCTTTTTAAACTTATTTTTCAGTTGCCCGTTTTGAGTTCAAATATAAATCTACGATTCCTTGTAGGTTTTGAGGCTTTTTCTTGTGTGCGTCGCCTGCTTTTAATGTTAGGTGAAGAAACGTTCCAGTCTAGGGAAGTCAAAGCCGTAGTCTAGCCTTATTGGATCGAAGTTTCGCGTCTCTGCCCTGAATATCTTATAATATGGGCTAGATTTTGCTAAATTGTAGTTGCAGCATGTATACAGCGCTTGATGCTCGTGACGAGGCGTGAAGCAGTTTGCAGGCGAGTAGCACTCTACTCCGTGAGAGTGCTTTGGCTGGAAGTGTATCTGTCATTTCGCATACATCAAAATGGTTTTATTGTCATGTGTGCACCTCAGTTGCGCTCCTGTGGTATTTTCACGCTCCACCTGTGTGTCTGTAAGAGTGAGAAAACGGACACATTAGCATTAAATTCTAGTGTAAGGATGGATATAAAGTTAGTGAGAGCAATTTGGCCTCAGTGGTAAGTGTTTTGGTAAAGAATGGTTAAGCAAGCACCTGTTTATCGAGTACACTGATGACAATGACATGTACTTTATTGTATATGAAGAAACATTGATTTGTGGTCCATCGATTACGTACGTTGTGCTAAAAACGGACTTAAATTGAACTGAAATATTGTGTGAGGGAAAAATGTTCATTTTTGAAACATTGAGAGAGAAAGTAAGACTTTTTGAAGTGTTCTCAAAAGATATTAGGTACTTTTTCACATACTACATGAAGACAACCTCAAAGTTGTTAACTTGAATTAATATCTAACAAGACTCACAGTATAACAGGCTACAGCAGGTGTGCAGTCTATGACAACTTGGGACCTGTTTCACAACGCTCCGCCCGTGGGGAAGTCAGAGTAACACTTGTTTTCTCTGAAACCACTGCCATCTTTTTGTATATAACTTGTTAAAAGTAGTCAGCCCCCCATGCAGACCTGATTCCCGGAGTCAGGGTTGGTTTAACGTAGCGCGCAGTCTTTACACCAAGGGGAGGAGTGGGTGCACTTAAGGAGAATCATGGGAGTGGCCCATTCAAATAAGGTGAAGATTTAAGGAGTCACAATGTATCTGCTTCCACATACAGTTGCAATGCATCTCCACCAAGTAAATGTGCTAGTGACGCGATAAGAGTGGAAACGCGTACAGAATAATGGCAAATAAAGACAACAAATATTTGTGAAATGACAAAAAATTCCAACTGGACACTTGCAGATTTTCTGCAATGCAGATAATTCGCAGTTGTAGAATTATGGGAGGCAGGCATTTCCCTCACGCTGGCCATGGTCTTCTTTGAATCTGGTTCCCGTCGAAAAGGTGCCGCTGTTTTCTTATTAGAGTCGGTTCGTTTTATAACCTGAAATTTAAACTTGCAGGTGAAGAGAAAATCCTTGTAAAAAGGGTGACCTAGGTGTGGTGTCATTTAACAAGAAATAGATAGGTATCAAAAGTGACATCACCTACTCTTTTAACCCAAAAGGACAGTAAAAAACAGAGACATCCCCCAAACTTGACTCAGGTGACGTGCCAGTGAACATTTTATTTCAGGCAATCCTTGCCATGAGTCAGGGATGCAGCATGTCACTAGAGGTTAATAACATGCACCCCTGACAACCACCTGTTCATTGGGTCTGTCTAGTGTCCCTGCAAAGTAAGGACACGTGACCTCTGCTATTTACTTCCACTGTCAAACTCCACACCTTTGAACTAACTGTTAGAGGAACATAAGGACAGCATCATCGTATTGTGTCCCATAGATTTACATCAAAGGCCTCCAATTTCACAGTGATAGTCAAATGATTGGTTACCATAGCACATGCTATTGACTTGAGTTGCAGTGTTTCAGCTCAAACTTGACCAGCATCTCGGAAAAGTAGGGAAACTAGAAGAATATTGGAGGCAAAAAATGAGAAGCAAGGATCAATGTCTCTTTGAATGAGAGCCTTTCTTTGCTGCATGGAGCCCTCTCACCTCACTCTACTCCCTCCCTAATGGCACCCTTCCTGAAAAGCACCTTTAACTACACTAATTTACTCGACCCTAAGTCAAGTCACATCCTTGGCTTTGTCAAGGGGTCACCACATTAAAATGCCATGTCATAATCACATACCAAGATTCACCAATGGATTCAGTAATCACATTTAAATATATTCCCTATCAATAAGTATTACATTGTTCATCCACACAGTTGTCAATGAAGCATTTGTATTAAAAACGCATTATACATATGTTAGCCTTTCTTTACCACTTCAGGCCACATAATACATGTATAGGACCAGGGCTCGAGTCGGGGGTACACGCGGGTGGACGGCGTCCACCCACTTTTTCACAGCATGGACGCCGTCCACCCTGCCAAGAAGTTGGGCCCCACTGAAAAAGATGCTGAATTCGTCCCGGTGTAATTACTAAACACCGGGACACATTCAGCAGCGCCTGCAAGCTGTTACCTGCTTTCCATACGCAACAACGTGCAGGCTGGGAGGGGCTTTCTTAGTTAAGACTCCTGCTGGGCCCATGACAAAGGCCGAATCTGAGGGGTCATCAGGCCTCCTTTTGTTGGAGTCTCCTGGCTGGCAGCAGTCAGGAGCCTCGCACCTAGAAGCAAATGCAGCAGAAGGGAAACAAAGGAACTTGTTAGCACTTCACACGTACTTTAAAGAGGCAGCTTTTCACTTTGGTCAGTCCCTGTTTAGGAGATATGCATGCGCTGTAAGAATGTCAGATGTGTTGGTCTTTCCCAGTATTTACACAAAATAAATAGCATTTATATAGTGCTTACTACCCCTGAGGAGGCGTTGTAATAATTTAAATATCAATATTTTTTCTTTTAAAGCACTGTGGGTAGAGGAAGCTTTACGCTGACAAAAGGCAACATTGGGGCATATTAGCAAGACCCTCGTTAAAATTATCGCCGTTTTAGCGGCAGGAAACTGCCGCTAAAACGGCGATAATGGGCTTGGTAATATGCGTTATGAATTCAATAGAAGCCCAGGTTAGATGTGCAGGACATCTAACCTGGGCTTCTATTGGAATTCTATAACGCATATTAGCAAGCCCATTATCGCCGTTTTAGCGGCAGTTTCCTGCCGCTAAAACGGCGATAATTTTAACGAGGTTCTTGCTAATATGCCCCATTGTTTTATGTGTAGCTTACAAAAGTGTGAATCTTCTGCCGAAATCTGGAGGGTTTCCCTGTATACTCAAAATGTGCTCAAATGTACTGATGATAGACATGTTAAACATATATGTGAGGGCTTAAGATCTGATGTCACTTCTTGTGATGCCACTTCCTGTGATGTCACGCGCTGCGATGTCACGCGCTGTGATTTCACTTGCATACTGATTAACTAGGTTAGTCCCCCCACTTCTTTTTTTTAGGACTTGTGCCCTATATAGGACCAACCGCCTGGGATCCTTGTACTCCCAAGTTCAACAATATCAAGTTCAAGCTCCAGGAATGCTTGAAAATAGCTAAACAGTCTCACCAGGTCTTGTATCCTATCATGCAATCTATGACCTCAGAGATATAGGTTTAATTTCCTAAAGTCCTGGGGTGCTGTTGCTCATCCTGAATCCCCTGCAACACTTAAACAAGCATTGGCATAGCCAATAGGTCTCGCCTTTGGGACCTGAAAAGTATTTAATTATGCAGCACAATATCCTTGGTGCAACATCAACTGTTGCATAGCTAAACACTTATAAGGTCCCAAAGGCGAGACCTATTGGCTATGCCAATGCTTGTTTCTATGTCTGGCGAGCACTCCAAAGGCAAGGGTGATGAAAACATGGCACCAGTCGTGCACACCATCCTCGACTCCCCAACCCTTGAATCTGTTCTGTATGCTGAGCTTTTTTTGAAAGAAAACAGGACTGGCGCTTTAAACCCACCCCCACCTCGAGCGACTCGGAAAAGAAGGGGGAATCCAGCCATTTAAAAACACGGGAGATTCCCTTTCACGGCGACAGGTCCTGAAACATGAACCGAGCACCTGTTAATTGCTTAATGATCTCTGTGCGCGAGAGGCGGGGCTCCTCGAAGGGAGACACACCTCATGGACATGGACGACAGATGTTGGCGCTATCCGGCAGCAGGCATGGCTGGCCGGGCCTGTCTGCCCGATTACTCCTCAGTGGGGTGACTGGGGCGAGCTGTGCCCCAACGAGGCTTAGCTGAGCCCTTCTCTCGACTCATTAACAAGGCAGCGCGTTCTGTGTGCCTTGGCCGGGCGCCCTGCCTCGCCGGTTCACCTTGAGGCGGGTGTCGGTGCCTCATTAGAGAAGCGCCTGGGTAATTTTACACCGGCACCAGGGCGGCGCTGTCGGTGAAGAGGGACTCCTCTAGACAGGGTGGGCTGCCAAGTTTTCCACATGGGGTGCCAGGGGCCTGTTACACAAACAACAACCTCAGCGCCTTGAATGCCAGCGAGACCCTTTAAGGTGGCATGTGTGCCCGAGACCGAAGCCAAACCCCCGGTGCAATCCAGGGTCAAAAACAAGGTTCTAGTTTAATTGCCCATTGTTGGCCATACATGAACGGTTTATAACTGTAGCTTGTGAATGGTCTTAAAAACAGGGCGATTCGTAAAGCTTTTTACGCATCAAATTGTCCCAGAGTAGCGCAAAACAAGCCATTCATGTAACCAAAATCCAATGCTTGGTCGAATCAGGGTTTGAGGACTTTTGGAGCACAAAGTGCGCACCGTTTGCCAGAACTGTGTATTTCCCCCCATTGTAAGTCTGGAGTTAGGGGGGCCTAAGGGGGTCCGGCGGAAGCGGAGCCTGCAGCACGGGTCTACAAACGAGTAATGTTACTCGGCAGCATTTACTTATCAAATGAAACAGCCAGAAAGGGTCACACAGTGCTGCTCATCAGCATTAAAGGCTGGTAGAATGGACAATTGTAATAACCAAGTCACCATTAGACGCGGGAGTTTGCAGAACCTGCAAGTACAGGCAGAGCCCAGGTGGGTTTTCAATCCAGGGGCTTAGAGCTCCCGCCAGAATGTTTTAGTTACAACTTGGTCACAATCGGTGCATTTTTAACATGTGACGAGTGACATTGTCCACAGCTTTGTATGTTTTACACCCCGTTGTAGAGGTGTGCTTGGGGGTTCTCCCGCAAAACCACTGTTGCGAATCTGCAAATGGTGGAGTTGTAAACACATGTTTAAATCCTGCCAGGTTTGGACCAAGGGTACAGAGTGACATTGGGCAGAACTGTTTTGGATTTATTTTCCATTTTGTGGGGTTGTGGCTGGGGGTTCACCCTCAAAACAACTTTGTAAATCTGGATGCCAATGGTGCAGTTATGATCACAGGGGTTCAGCGTTTCCTCCCAAAGGAAGTTTACCAAATGAAGCTGCAGATCGTGAATTTCTAAGCACACGAGGTCAATGCGGTTGATCACAATTTGGTATGAGATAAATAACCATTTACGGGGGTGGGTGTGGGGGGTTGAGAATTCCCTCCTAAAAGATCTTTGAAAGCTGTAGTTGCAAATTGTGTATTTTAAGCATGTGGCCAGTGATATTAGGTATTACTTAGAGCATGGGTCTCCAACGAGTAGCTGAGGAGTTACTTGTAGCTCACCAGCGCCCTTGAGTAGCTTTCCAAGGCGAAGCTCAGCACGGTACGTCATTCAGAGAGTGTATGCACATTAAAGAAGACAGCACTGCTCATGTCAACACTGTTAGACCTGGCACCATTGGCGTGGGTCTCCCTTCCATTTTTCGCTGTTGTCTCCTCTGTTTTTGCTGGTGTTAGATGCTCTGGGCGCTGTGCCACTGCCCTTCAGTGCCACCGCGCGAATGCTCCCTGTGTAAATATGACATGTGAATTGGTATATCCATGATTGGCTTATTTGGTTTACCTGTTAGTCCCAAGTAGAGTGGCCGGTGTGTGCCCAGGGCTGGTAAACCAAATGCTGCTGGTGGGCCTGCAGCGCTGGTTTGCGCCACCCACAGAAGCAGCTTGTAAAGTGTGTCTCAGGCCTGCCACTGCAGAGTCTGTGTGCAGTCCAGAACTGCCATCTTGGCTGTGAAGTGCACCCACTTCCCAGCCCCTGAACCTTCCCTTGGCATCATGTAAGTCACCCCTATGGTAGGGTGCATTGTATGTGTAAGGTAGGACATGCCTTGGTGTGTGTAGCATGTCCTGGTAGTGAATTACACCCAATTTCGTTTTTCACTACTGTAAGGCTACCTGTTCCCCATAGGCCAGAATGGGCAGTTTGACTATTACTACATTCTATAGTCCTAATTGGCCCCAGGAACATGGTAGAAAAACGAATTTAGTATGCCTGAGCTCAGAATAATAAAATACATATTTTAGTGAGGTTTATTTTTATATTCTGTGTTTGAAAATACCACTTTTAGAAAGTAGGTATTTTCTTGCCTAAGCCTTCCAGTGTGCTCTGCTGTTATGTGTATTGGCTGTCTGGTTTTGGAGGGACAGGGCAGGCTGAGTCAGACCTGGGTTGAATAGAGAGATCTGCATTTAGAGTATGGGGAGGGGTGGCTCCTTGACCTGAATAGGGCTGTACCTGGCAAGGTGAATGCTGGCTCCACCTCCTACTGTGCGTCTGATGGCAGACCCCTCTTTCTGAAAGGAAGGATGCAGCCCGGTAAACAAAGTGCTCCAGGACTGAGCAGAACTGGTTCTGGCTGGGTTCAGTGACTTGTAGCTTTTGAGAACAAAGACTTTTGGGGTATAAATATCTGTGCTGAAACCCCTACAATTTGTATTGCTCCTGGAAATCAAGACGAACCTCTGTCCGTGTAACTGAAGGAATCTGCAGGAGGTGACTAACCTTGTGCTTGTGTGCTGTTTCTTGGATTGGCCTGCAGTGGTTACCATTGGACTTGGAAGAAGAGGGAAAAGGACTTTGAGAGAACTTTTATTAATCTTGCTAAAGCAATCACCCAAGGGCTAGGAGAGAGCTAGCCTCCTGTTGAAGTCTCAGGCACATCAGACTTCACCACCAGCCTCCTGATTCCTCCCAGCGAGGATTTCTATCTGCAGGTGAGGCTCCTGTGAGTTCCAAGGGCCTCTAGTTCTACTACAGAGAAGAGAGTGCTGAAATCGTCGCTAACGCACGTTTGCGAGCCGCTGCAGCCGAGAGCGCCCGAAAAATCATCGCGCTGCTGCCGCTGAGTGCTCGCAACCCAAGATCGACGCCTCGCACGTTTGCAGGCCGCCAAGTGCTCGCTAACTCCAAAGATCATCGCACCGCACGTTTGCGGGCTTCCAAGTGCTCGCTAACTCCGAGAGATCCTCGCTTCACGACATCGCAGCGCGGACGCCGGGCGTCCGCCATTTTCATCGCATCGCATCAGGATCGTCGCTCCCTCGTGGAGCGCCATTTCTTCGCATCGCAACCTGATCGCACACGCAACAGGATCGTCGCATCGTCTCCTCCCTCGCGGCAAGGAGTCATCGCATCAACGGCCTAGCGGGCAGAAGTTTGTCGCATCGTCTCCGCACGCATCAGCAGATCGGTGCATCATCCTCCTCGCGGCAAGGATTTATCGCATCGCCGGCCTCGCGTGCCGAAAATCATCGCTACAGCTTCTTTGCGACAATTTGTTGGTTTTGCTACGAAATCCAGGTACTTTGTAAGTAAAACGGTCGCAGAGACCACTGCTTTGAACTGAACTCCTCTTGGCACACCTTGAACTATTTTTGTAGCATTTCAAGAGTAATCCTATTTTACAGTATTGTGGCTTTTTATCGTTATTGGTCTTGTGTTAAGTCTATATATAAAGATACTTATTTTTGATAACTACTAGTGTGGTGTCCCTTTGTAGTGTTCCTCACTGTGTTACTGTGTATGGTCATAAATGCTTCACACACTGCCTCTGAGATAAGCCTAGCTGCTCGTGCTACGTTACCACAGGGTTGAGCAGGGGTTATCAAAGGGTGTAGCCCTCTTACTCTGACTTAGGAAGAAGGGTCCCTACTTGGACAGTGGCCAGCCATTGCCAACTAGAGACCCCCATTTCTAACAAACACCCTTAGAGCAGCCGCCGGTCAAACCAACATAGGCCTCATGCTACCACACCAACACTCTATTGGCCTATGAGGAATGCAAAGTGTCCATCTGTATCTGCTCTCAGTCTGTCAAAGACACACGGAATGTGGACATGTTGTAGACCCCACTCTATCAATCACATTACGTGTGTGAACAATGGGCCAGGAAAGCAGAGGGCCAGAAGTAGCCCCAGGAGGAGCCAGAGTAGTGTCACCTCAGGTGGGCCGGCCGGAGTGTGTGAGTTGGATGCGTGATCCTCCCAGGATCCACAGAGAGAAGGGGCTGGATCTAGAGGTGAGATCCACTTATGAGCCTCACTGTGCATTCATCTTTGTGTGTCTATACATCAAGCAGGGCCGGCGCTAGGCATGGGCAGCATGGGCAGCTGCCCAGGGCCCCGCTCTCAGCCCGCCAACATGGGGCCTCGCAAAAGTATTTCCCTGTTTTAGGCCTCACACCTATGCTGCAGCACTGCGAGGCCCAGGGAAGGGATGTCTCCCCTGGGCCTCGCAGGCATGTGTAGCGCTGCGAGGAATAGGGGAAGAGGCCCACCTCCCCTGTGGCTGCTAAACCCCAGGGAGGGGCCCCTTCTCCCCTGGGCCTTAAAGCCCCAGACGTAGCTGTGAGGCCCGTCTGCATTTGGTAGGTTTGGCCTGCGAATGAAGATCCCGACCACTTCTTACTCAAAGGCAAAACGTGATGCCCATAATCCCGCATTTTGGCACCTGGCAGTTCTAACCAGTTAAAAAGACTAGCAACTCTCTTTCAGCTGCTGATGAGCTGTGAAAGAGATGCCTGTCAGTGGCAGAAAGGAAGGCGTTGCAGCACAGGAGGGGGTCATGCTCCTTGTGGGGTCAAGAGCACCTTCCGTTATTTTGATGCAAATAGCCTTGAACGAGTAAATTAAACCCATTTTTCCCCGCAGTTTTTATATAGAGCAAACTCAACCCAAACGTATTGAAGTGCTTCACATGAGCACCAATTACATTTCATAAGGACATATTCCTTTTTAGGTCTCGCAGACCTGCGTTGCAGCGCGCATGCGCTGCTCGCTCTGCGAGGCTTTTTGTAATCGAGTAGATTTCAGAAGGAGACTTGAAGCCCCGCCCATCATTCCTATTGGCTGGCGTCATCGTTTATGCTAAACGCTGGCTTCCCATTGAAAACGAGGCTACTTTGTTACCGCCCTGTCTCCTTTTGGGCTCGCCCATCCGGACTGGATCTTTTACTTGCGGCCTGACACGGTCTCCTTCATAAGTCGGTAGGCACTACATTTTTATCATTCGGCTAAACAAGCGGCTGCCTCGGTATCATGTCCTAAACGACTCTCATATATTTTTTTTAAATCATTTGCAGTATTCTTTGCACGCAGGAATTTTTACACGCACTGCGTGGCTGAAAGGAGGAGCAAAGGGTGCTAGGTGTTAAGGAGGGAGGCGCTCACTGTTGGCCATCTGGATTTAAAACGTGCAGAAACGACCTGGACTACAAAAA
This sequence comes from Calotriton arnoldi, assembly GCA_963921515.1. Lineage (NCBI taxonomy): Eukaryota > Metazoa > Chordata > Amphibia > Caudata > Salamandridae > Calotriton > Calotriton arnoldi. The sequence continues at coordinate 1,469,835 of CAWUFW010001742.1, read as the reverse complement.
TATGAGAAAACTGTAAATCGATCCTCGATTTTCTCCCTCCATGTGTGAGACTTCTGAAACGCCAGTGGGGTTGGGTCAGAGTCAATCGCATGTTCGGATTTGAATGCTGGCCGTTGTCCGCGTTTTTCCTTCTATGCCAGGCCGTTATCATGTCTGTGTTCCTAAGCGACTCTCATATATTTTTTAAAATCATTTGCAGTTTTCTTTTTATCAGTAGGGTAGCCAGTGTGACATGGCTTGATCACACACTGGCTCCCAACCATGCCCTTTCGCACTGACCTTGCCTCCAAATAGCACGCAGGAATTTTTACATGCACTGCGCGGCTTAAAGGAGGAGCAAAGGGCGCTGGGTGTTAAGGAGGGAGGCAGTCATTGTTGGCCATCTGGATTTACAACGTGCAGAAACGACCTGGACTCCAAAAATATACGAGAAAACTGTAAACCGATCCTCGATTTTCTCCCTCCATGTGGGAGACTTCTGAAACGCCAGTGGGGTTGGGTCAGAGTCAGTCGCATGTTGGGATTTGAATGCTGGCCGTTGTCCGCGTTTTCCTTCTATGCCAGGCCGTTATCATGTCTGTGTTCCTAAACGACTCTCATATATTTTTTAAAATCATTTGGAGTTTTCTTTGCACGCAAAATTTTTACACGCACTGCGCGGCTGAAAGGAGGAGCAAAGGGCACTGCTCTAGAGCCACAGAACCAGGTCAGCAGAGCTGCTCTAGGGCCAGAGAGCCAGGTCAGCAGAGCTGCTCTAGGGCCAGAGAGCCAGGTCAGCAGAGCTGCTCTAGAGCCAGAGAACTAGGTCAGCAGAGCTGTTGTAGAGCCAGAGAACCAGGTCAGCAGAGCCGCTCTAGAGCCAGAGAACTAGGTCAGCAGAGCCGCTCTAGAGCCAGAGAACCAGGTCAGCATAGCTGCTCTAGAGCCAGAGAACCAGGTCAGCATAGCTGCTCTAGAGCCAGAGAACCAGGTCAGCAGAGCTGCTCTAAAGCCAGAGACCCAGGTCAGCAGAGCTGCTGTAGAGCTAGAGAACCAGGTCAGCAGAGCAGAGCCGCTCTAGAGCCAGAGAACCAGGTCAGCAGAGCTGCTCTAGACCCAGAGAACCAGGTCAGCAGAGCTGATGTAGAGCCAGAGAACCAGGTCAGCAGAGCTGCTGTAGAGCCAGAGAACCAGGTCAGCAGAGTCGCTCTAAAGCCAGAGAACCAGGTCAGCAGAGCTGCTCTAGAGCCAGAGAACCAGGTCAGCCGAGCTGCTCTAGAGCCAGAGAACCAGGTCAGCAGAGCTGCTGTAGAGCCAGAGAATCAGGTCAGCAGAGCTGCTCTAGAGCCAGAGAACCAGGTCAGCAGAGCTGCTATAGAGCCAGAGAACCAGGTCAGCAGAGTTGCTCTAGAGCCAGAGAACCAGCTCAGCAGAGCTGCTGTAGAGCCAGAGAACCAGGTCAGCAGAGCCGCTGTATAGCCAGAGAACCAGGTCAGCAGAGCCGCTGTATAGCCAGAGAACCAGGTCAGCAGAGCTGCTGTAGAGCCAGAAAACGAGGTCAGCAGAGCAGCTCTAGAGCCTGAGAACCAGGTCAGCAGAGCTGCTGAAGAGCCAGAGAACCAGGTCAGCAGAGCTGTTGTAGAGCCAGAGAACCAGGTCAGCAGAGCTGTTGTAGAGCCAGAGAACCAGGTCAGCAGAGCTGCTGTAGAGCCAGAAAACCAGGTCAGCAGAGCTGTTGTAGAGCCAGAGAACCAGGTCAGCAGAGCTGCTCTAGAGCCAGAGAACCAGGTCAGCAGAGCGGCTGTAGAGCCAGAGAACCAGGTCAGCAGAGCCGCTCTAGAGCCTGAGAACCAGATCAGCAGAGCCATTGTAGAGCCAGAGAACCAGGTCAGCAGAGCCGTTGTAGAGCCAGAGAACCAGGTCAGCAGAGCCGCTCTAGAGCCAGAGAACTAGGTCAGCAGAGCCGCTCTAGAGCCTGAGAACCAGGTCAGCAGAGCTGCTCTAGAGCCAGAGAACCAGGTCAGCAGAGCTGCTCTAAAGCCAGAGACCCAGGTCAGCAGAGCTGCTGTAGAGCCAGAGAACCAGGTCAGCAGAGCACAGCCGCTCTAGAGCCAGAGAACCAGGTCAGGAATTTTTACACACACTGCGCGGCTGAAAGGAGGAGCAAAGGGCACTGCTCTAGAGCCACAGAACCAGGTCAGCAGAGCTGCTCTAGGGCCAGAGAGCCAGGTCAGCAGAGCTGCTCTAGGGCCAGAGAGCCAGGTCAGCAGAGCTGCTCTAGTGCCAGAGAGCCAGGTCAGCAGAGCTGCTCTAGAGCCAGAGAACTAGGTCAGCAGAGCTGCTATAGAGCCAGAGAACCAGGTCAGCAGAGCCGTTGTAGAGCCAGAGAACCAGGTCAGCAGAGCCGCTCTAGAGCCAGAGAACTAGGTCAGCAGAGCCGCAGAACCAGGTCAGCAGAGCCGCTCTAGAGCCAGAGAACCAGGTCAGCATAGCTGCTCTAGAGCCAGAGAACCAGGTCAGCAGAGCCGCTCTAGAGCCAGAGAACTAGGTCAGCAGAGCCGCTCTAGAGCCAGAGAACCAGGTCAGCATAGCTGCTCTAAAGCCAGAGAACCAGGTCAGCAGAGCCGTTGTAGAGCCAGAGAACCAGGTCAGCAGAGCCGCTCTAGAGCCAGAGAACTAGGTCAGCAGAGCTGCTCTAGGGCCAGAGAGCCAGGTCAGCAGAGCTGCTCTAGGGCCAGAGAGCCAGGTCAGCAGAGCTGCTCTAGAGCCAGAGAACCAGGTCAGCAGAGCTGCTGTAGAGCCAGAGAACCAGGTTAGCAGAGCTGTTGTAGAGCCAGACAACCAGGTCAGCACAGCCGCTCTAGAGCCAGAGAACTAGGTCAGCAGAGCCGCTCTAGAGCCAGAGAACCAGTTCAGCAGAGCTGCTCTAGAGCCAGAGAACCAGGTCAGCAGAGCTGCTCTAAAGCCAGAGACCCAGGTCAGCAGAGCTGCTGTAGAGCCAGAGAACCAGGTCAGCAGAGCAGAGCTGCTCTAGAGCCAGAGAACCAAGTCAGCAGAGCTGCTCTAGAGCCAGAGAACCAGGTCAGCAGAGCTGCTCTAGAGCCAGAGAACCAGGTCAGCAGAGCTGCTGTAGAGCCAGAGAACCAGGTCAGCAGAGCCGCTCTAGAGCCAGGGAACCAGATCAGCAGAGCTGCTCTAGAGCCAGAGAACCAGGTCAGCAGAGCTGCTCTAGAGCCAGAGAACCAGGTCAGCAGAGCTGCTGTAGAGCCAGAGAACCAGTCAGCAGAGCTGCTCTAGAGCCAGAGAACCAGGTCAGCAGAGTTGCTCTAGAGCCAGAGAACCAGGTCAGCAGAGCTGCTGTAGAGCCAAAGAACCAGGTCAGCAGAGCCGCTGTATAGCCAGAGAACCAGGTCAGCAGAGCCGCTGTATAGCCAGAGAAACAGGTCAGCAGAGCTGCTGTAGAGCCAGAAAACCAGGTCAGCAGAGCCGCTCTAGAGCCTGAGAACCAGGTCAGCAGAGCTGCTGAAGAGCCAGAGAACCAGGTCAGCAGAGCTGCTGTAGAGCCAGAGAACCAAGTCAGCAGAGCTGCTGTAGAGCCGGAGTACCAGGTCAGCAGAGCGGCTGTAGAGCCTGAGAACCAGGTCAGCAGAGCTGTTGTACAGCCAGAGAACCAGGTCAGCAGAGCCGTTGTAGAGCCAGAGAACCAGGTCAGCAGAGCTCCTCTAGAGCCAGAGAACCAGGTCAGCAGAGCTGTTGTAGAGCCAGAGAACCAGGTCAGCAGAGCGGCTGTAGAGCCTGAGAACCAGGTCAGCAGAGCCGTTGTAGAGCCAGAGAAATAGGTCAGCAGAGCCGCTCTAGAGCCAGAGAACCAGGTCAGCAGAGCTGCTCTAGAGCCAGAGAACCAGGTCAGCAGAGCTGCTCTAGAGCCAGAGAACCAGGTCAGCAGAGCGGCTGTAGAGCCTGAGAACCAGGTCAGCAGAGCCGTTGTAGAGCCAGAGAACCAGGTCAGCAGAGCCGCTCTAGAGCCAGAGTACCAGGTCAGCAGAGCTGCTCTAGAGCCAGAGAACCAGGTCAGCAGAGCTGCTCTTGAACCAGAGAACCAGGTCAGCAGAGCTGCTCTTGTGCCAGAGAACCAGGTCAGCAGAGCTGCTGTAGAGCCAGAGAACCAGGTCAGCAGAGCTGCTCTAGAGCCAGAGAACCAGGTCATCAAGCTGCTCTAGAGCCTGAGAACCAGGTCAGCAGAGCTGCTCTAGGGCCTGAGAACCAGGTCAGCAGAGCTGCTGTAGAGCCAGAGAACCAGGTCAGCAGAGTTGCTGTATAGCCAGAGAACCAGGTCAGCAGAGCCGCTGTATAGCCAGAGAACCAGGTCAGCAGAGCTGCTGTAGAGCCAGAAAACCAGGTCAGCAGAGCTGTTCTAGAGCCTGAGAACCAGGACAGCAGAGCTGCTGAAGAGCCAGAGAACCAGGTCAGCAGAGCTGCTGTAGAGCCAGAGAACTAGTTCAGCAGAGCTGCTGTATAGCCGGAGAACCAGGTCAGCAGAGCGGCTGTAGAGCCTAAGAACCAGGTCAGCAGAGCCGTTGTAGAGCCAGAGAACCAGGTCAGCAGAGCCGTTGTAGAGCCAGAGAACCAGGTCAGCAGAGCTGTTGTAGAGCCAGAGAACCAGGTCAGCAGACCTGTTCTAGAGCCAGAGAACCAGGTCAGCAGAGCTGCTCTAGAGCCAGAGAACCAGGTCAGCAGAGCCTGAGAACCAGGTCAGCAGAGCCGTTCTAGAGCCAGAGAACCAGGTCAGCAGAGCCGCTCTAGAGCCAGAGTACCAGGTCAGCAGAGCTGCTCTTGAGCCAGAGAACCAGGTCAGCAGAGCTGCTCTTGAGCCAGAGAACCAGGTCAGCAGAGCTGCTCTGGAGCCTGAGAACCAGGTCAGCAGAGCTGCTCTGGAGCCTGAGAACCAGGTCAGCAGAGCTGCTCTAGAGCCAGAGAACCAAGTCAGCAAGCTGCTCTAGAGCCTGAGAACCAGGTCAGCCGAGCTGCTGTAGAGCCAGAGAACCAGGTCAGCAGAGCTGCTGTAGAGCACCAGATCAGCAGAGCCGCTGTAGAGCCAGAGAACCAGGTCAGCAGAGCCGCTGTAGAGCCAGAGAACCAGGTCAGCAGAGCCGTTGTAGAGCCTGAGACCCAGGTTAGCAGAGCCGTTGTAGAGCCTGAGACCCAGGTCAGGAGAGCCGTTGTAGAGCTAGAGAACCAGGTCAGCAGAGCCGCTCTAGAGCCAGAGATCCAGGTCAGCAGAGCTGCTGTAGAGCCAGAGAACTAGGTCAGCAGAGCTGCCCTAAAGCCGGAGAACCAGGTCAGCAGAGCTGCTGTAGAGCCAGAGAACCAGGTCAGCAGAGCTGCTTTAGAGCCAGAGAACCAGGTCAGCAGAGCCGTTGTAGAGCCAGAGAACCAGGTCAGCAGAGCTGCTCTAGAGCCTGAGAACCAGGTCAGCAGAGCTGCTGTAGAGCGAGAGATGCAGGTCAGCAGAGCTTGTGAAGAGCCAGAGAACCAGGTCAGCAGAGCTGCTGAAGAGCCAGAGAACCAGGTCAGCAGAGCTGCTGTAGAGCCAGAGAACCAGGTCAGCAGAACTGCTGTAGAGCCAGAGAACCAGGTCAGCAAAGCGGCTGTAGAGCCAGAGAACCAGGTCAGCAGAGCGGCTGTAGAGCCTGAGAACCAGGTCAGCAGAGCTGCTGTAGAGCCTGAGAACCAGGTCAGCAGAGCGGCTGTAGAGCCTGAGAAGTAGGTCAGCACAGCCGTTGTAGAGCCAGAGAACCAGGTCAGCAGAGCTGTTGTAGAGCCAGAGAACCAGGTCAGCAGAGCTGCTCTAGAGCCAGAGAACCAGGTCAGCAGAGCGGCTGTAGAGCCTGAGAACCAGGTCAGCAGAGCTGCTGTAGAGCCAGAGAACCAGGTCAGCAGAGCGGCTGTAGAGCCTGAGAAGTAGGTCAGCAGAGCTGTTGTAGAGCCAGAGAACCAGGTCAGCAGAGCTGTTGTAGAGCCAGAGAACCAGGTCAGCAGAGCTGTTCTAGAGCCAGAGAACCAGGTCAGCAGAGCGTCTGTAGAGCCTGAGAACCAGGTCAACAGAGCAGTTGTAGAGCCAGAGAACCAGGTCACCAGAGCTGTTGTAGAGCCAGAGAACCAGGTCACCAGAGCTGTTGTAGAGCCAGAGAACCAGGTCAGCAGAGCTGCTCTAGAGCCAGAGAACCAGGTCAGCAGAGCGGCTGTAGAGCCTGAGAACCAGGTCAGCAGAGCCGTTGTAGAGCCAGAGAAATAGGTCAGCAGAGCAGCTCTAGAGCCAGAGAACCAGGTCAGCAGAACTGCTCTAGAGCCAGAGAACCAGGTCAGCAGAGCTGCTCTAGAGCCAGAGTACCAGGTCAGCAGAGCTGCTCTAGAGCCAGAGAACCAGGTCAGCAGAGCTGCTCTTGAGCCAGAGAACCAGGTCAGCAGAGCTGCTCTAGAGCCAAAGAACCAGGTCAGCAGAGCGGCTGTAGAGACTGAGAACCAGGTCAGCAGAGCCGCTGTTGAGCCAGAGAAATAGGTCAGCAGAGCAGCTCTAGAGCCTGAGAACCAGGTCAGCAGAGCCGCTCTAGAGCCAGAGTACCAGGTCAGCAGAGCTGCTCTAGAGCCAGAGAACCAGGTCAGCAGAGCTGCTTTAGAGCCAGAGAACCAGGTCAGCAGAGCGGCTGTAGAGCCTGAGAACCAGGTCAGCAGAGCCGCTGTAGAACCAGAGAACCAGGTCAGCAGAGCCGCTCTAGAGCCTGAGAACCAGGTCAGCAGAGCCATTGTAGAGCTAGAGAACCAGGTCAGCAGAGCCGTTGTGGAGCCAGAGAACCAGGTCAGCAGAGCCGCTCTAGAGCCAGAGAACTAGGTCAGCAGAGCCGCTCTAGAGGCTGAGAACCAGGTCAGCAGCGCTGCTCTAGAGCCAGAGAACCAGGTCAGCAGAGCTGCTCTAAAGCCAGAGACCCAGGTCAGCAGAGCTGCTGTAGAGCCAGAGAACCAGGTCAGCAGAGCCGTTGTAGAGCCAGAGAACCAGGTCAGCAGAGCCGCTCTAGAGCCAGAGTACCAGGTCAGCAGACCTGCTCTAGAGCCAGAGAACCAGGTCAGCAGAGCTGCTCTAGAGCCAGAGAACCAGGTCAGCAGAGCTGCTCTAAAGCCAGAGACCCAGGTCAGCAGAGCTGCTGTAGAGCCAGAGAACCAGGTCAGCAGAGCACAGCCGCTCTAGAGCCAGAGAACCAGGTCAGGAATTTTTACACGCACTGCGCGGCTGAAAGGAGGAGCAAAGGGCACCGCTCTAGAGCCACAGAACCAGGTCAGCAGAGCTGCTCTAGGGCCAGAGAGCCAGGTCAGCAGAGCTGCTCTAGGACCAGAGAGCCAGGTCAGCAGAGCTGCTCTAGAGCCAGAGAAGTAGGTCAGCAGAGCTGCTATAGAGCCAGAGAACCAGGTCAGCAGAGCCGTTGTAGAGCCAGAGAACCAGGTCAGCAGAGCCGCTCTAGAGCCAGAGAACTAGGTCAGCAGAGCCGCTCTAGAGCCAGAGAACCAGGTCAGCAGAGCCGCTCTAGAGCCAGAGAACCAGGTCAGCATAGCTGCTCTAGAGCCAGAGAACCAGGTCAGCAGAGCCGCTCTAGAGCCAGAGAACTAGGTCAGCAGAGCCGCTCTAGAGCCAGAGAACCAGGTCAGCATAGCTGCTCTAAAGCCAGAGAACCAGGTCAGCAGAGCCGTTGTAGAGCCAGAGAACCAGGTCAGCAGAGCCGCTCTAGAGCCAGAGAACTAGGTCAGCAGAGCTGCTCTAGGGCCAGAGAGCCAGGTCAGCAGAGCTGCTCTAGGGCCAGAGAGCCAGGTCAGCAGAGCTGCTCTAGAGCCAGAGAACCAGGTCAGCAGAGCTGCTGTAGAGCCAGAGAACCAGGTCAGCAGAGCTGTTGTAGAGCCAGACAACCAGGTCAGCACAGCCGCTCTAGAGCCAGAGAACTAGGTCAGCAGAGCCGCTCTAGAGCCAGAGAACCAGTTCAGCAGAGCTGCTCTAGAGCCAGAGAACCAGGTCAGCAGAGCTCCTCTAAAGCCAGAGACCCAGGTCAGCAGAGCTGCTGTAGAGCCAGAGAACCAGGTCAGCAGAGCAGAGCTGCTCTAGAGCCAGAGAACCAAGTCAGCAGAGCTGCTCTAGAGCCAGCGAACCAGGTCAGCAGAGCTGCTCTAGAGCCAGAGAACCAGGTCAGCAGAGCTGCTGTAGAGCCAGAGAACCAGGTCAGCAGAGCCGCTCTAGAGCCAGGGAACCAGATCAGCAGAGCTGCTCTAGAGCCAGAGCACCAGGTCAGCAGAGCTGCTCTAGAGCCAGAGAACCAGGTCAGCAGAGCTGCTGTAGAGCCAGAGAACAAGTCAGCAGAGCTGCTCTAGAGCCAGAGAACCAGGTCAGCAGAGCTGCTCTAGAGCCAGAGAACCAGGTCAGCAGAGCTGCTCTAAAGCCAGAGACCCAGGTCAGCAGAGCTGCTGTAGAGCCAGAGAACCAGGTCAGCAGAGCACAGCCGCTCTAGAGCCAGAGAACCAGGTCAGGAATTTTTACACGCACTGCGCGGCTGAAAGGAGGAGCAAAGGGCACTGCTCTAGAGCCACAGAACCAGGTCAGCAGAGCTGCTCTAGGGCCAGAGAGCCAGGTCAGCAGAGCTGCTCTAGGACCAGAGAGCCAGGTCAGCAGAGCTGCTCTAGAGCCAGAGAACTAGGTCAGCAGAGCTGCTATAGAGCCAGAGAACCAGGTCAGCAGAGCCGTTGTAGAGCCAGAGAACCAGGTCAGCAGAGCCGCTCTAGAGCCAGAGAACTAGGTCAGCAGAGCCGCTCTAGAGCCAGAGAACCAGGTCAGCAGAGCCGCTCTAGAGCCAGAGAACCAGGTCAGCATAGCTGCTCTAGAGCCAGAGAACCAGGTCAGCAGAGCCGCTCTAGAGCCAGAGAACTAGGTCAGCAGAGCCGCTCTAGAGCCAGAGAACCAGGTCAGCATAGCTGCTCTAAAGCCAGAGAACCAGGTCAGCAGAGCCGTTGTAGAGCCAGAGAACCAGGTCAGCAGAGCCGCTCTAGAGCCAGAGAACTAGGTCAGCAGAGCTGCTCTAGGGCCAGAGAGCCAGGTCAGCAGAGCTGCTCTAGGGCCAGAGAGCCAGGTCAGCAGAGCTGCTCTAGAGCCAGAGAACCAGGTCAGCAGAGCTGCTGTAGAGCCAGAGAACCAGGTCAGCAGAGCTGTTGTAGAGCCAGACAACCAGGTCAGCACAGCCGCTCTAGAGCCAGAGAACTAGGTCAGCAGAGCCGCTCTAGAGCCAGAGAACCAGTTCAGCAGAGCTGCTCTAGAGCCAGAGAACCAGGTCAGCAGAGCTGCTCTAAAGCCAGAGACCCAGGTCAGCAGAGCTGCTGTAGAGCCAGAGAACCAGGTCAGCAGAGCAGAGCTGCTCTAGAGCAAGAGAACAAAGTCAGCAGAGCTGCTCTAGAGCCAGCGAACCAGGTCAGCAGAGCTGCTCTAGAGCCAGAGAACCAGGTCAGCAGAGCTGCTGTAGAGCCAGAGAACCAGGTCAGCAGAGCCGCTCTAGAGCCAGGGAACCAGATCAGCAGAGCTGCTCTAGAGCCAGAGCACCAGGTCAGCAGAGCTGCTCTAGAGCCAGAGAACCAGGTCAGCAGAGCTGCTGTAGAGCCAGAGAACAAGTCAGCAGAGCTGCTCTAGAGCCAGAGAACCAGGTCAGCAGAGTTGCTCTAGAGCCAGAGAACCAGGTCAGCAGAGCCGCTGTATAGCCAGAGAACCAGGTCAGCAGAGCCGCTGTATAGCCAGAGAACCAGGTCAGCAGAGCTGCTGTAGAGCCAGAAAACCAGGTCAGCAGAGCCGCTCTAGAGCCTGAGAACCAGGTCAGCAGAGCTGCTGAAGAGCCAGAGAACCAGGTCAGCAGAGCTGCTGTAGAGCCAGAGAACCAGGTCAGCAGAGCTGCTGTAGAGCCGGAGAACCAGGTCAGCAGAGCGGCTGTAGAGCCTGAGAAACAGGTCAGCAGAGCTGTTGTACAGCCAGAGAACCAGGTCAGCAGAGCTGTTGTGGAGCCAGAGAACCAGGTCAGCAGAGCTCCTCTAGAGCCAGAGAACCAGGTCAGCAGAGCTGCTCTAGAGCCAGAGAACCAGGTCAGCAGAGCGGCTGTAGAGCCTGAGAACCAGGTCAGCAGAGCCGTTGTAGAGCCAGAGAAATAGGGCAGCAGAGCCGCTCTAGAGCCAGAGAACCAGGTCAGCAGAGCTGCTCTAGAGCCAGAGAACCAGGTCAGCAGAGCTGCTCTAGAGCCAGAGAACCAGGTCAGCAGAGCGGCTGTAGAGCGTGAGAACCAGGTCAGCAGAGCCGTTGTAGAGCCAGAGAACCAGGTCAGCAGAGCCGCTCTAGAGCCAGAGTACCAGGTCAGCAGAGCTGCTGTAGAGCCAGAGACCCAGGTCAGCAGAGCTGCTCTAGAGCCAGAGAACCAGGTCATCAAGCTGCTCTAGAGCCTGAGAACCAGGTCAGCAGAGCTGCTCTAGGGCCTGAGAACCAGGTCAGCAGAGCTGCTGTAGAGCCAGAGAACCAGGTCAGCAGAGTTGCTGTATAGCCAGAGAACCAGGTCAGCAGAGCCGCTGTATAGCCAGAGAACCAGGTCAGCAGAGATGCTGTATAGCCAGAGAACTAGGTCAGCAGAGCTGCTATAGAGCCAGAGAACCAGGTCAGCAGAGCCGTTGTAGAGCCAGAGAACCAGGTCAGCAGAGCCGCTCTAGAGCCAGAGAACTAGGTCAGCAGAGCCGCTCTAGAGCCAGAGAACCAGGTCAGCAGAGCCGCTCTAGAGCCAGAGAACCAGGTCAGCATAGCTGCTCTAGAGCCAGAGAACCAGGTCAGCAGAGCCGCTCTAGAGCCAGAGAACTAGGTCAGCAGAGCCGCTCTAGAGCCAGAGAACCAGGTCAGCATAGCTGCTCTAAAGCCAGAGAACCAGGTCAGCAGAGCCGTTGTAGAGCCAGAGAACCAGGTCAGCAGAGCCGCTCTAGAGCCAGAGAACTAGGTCAGCAGAGCTGCTCTAGGGCCAGAGAGCCAGGTCAGCAGAGCTGCTCTAGGGCCAGAGAGCCAGGTCAGCAGAGCTGCTCTAGAGCCAGAGAACCAGGTCAGCAGAGCTGCTGTAGAGCCAGAGAACCAGGTCAGCAGAGCTGTTGTAGAGCCAGACAACCAGGTCAGCACAGCCGCTCTAGAGCCAGAGAACTAGGTCAGCAGAGCCGCTCTAGAGCCAGAGAACTAGTTCAGCAGAGCTGCTCTAGAGCCAGAGAACCAGGTCAGCAGAGCTGCTCTAAAGCCAGAGACCCAGGTCAGCAGAGCTGCTGTAGAGCCAGAGAACCAGGTCAGCAGAGCAGAGCTGCTCTAGAGCCAGAGAACCAAGTCAGCAGAGCTGCTCTAGAGCCAGCGAACCAGGTCAGCAGAGCTGCTCTAGAGCCAGAGAACCAGGTCAGCAGAGCTGCTGTAGAGCCAGAGAACCAGGTCAGCAGAGCCGCTCTAGAGCCAGGGAACCAGATCAGCAGAGCTGCTCTAGAGCCAGAGCACCAGGTCAGCAGAGCTGCTCTAGAGCCAGAGAACCAGGTCAGCAGAGCTGCTGTAGAGCCAGAGAACAAGTCAGCAGAGCTGCTCTAGAGCCAGAGAACCAGGTCAGCAGAGTTGCTCTAGAGCCAGAGAACCAGGTCAGCAGAGCCGCTGTATAGCGAGAGAACCAGGTCAGCAGAGCCGCTGTATAGCCAGAGAACCAGGTCAGCAGAGCTGCTGTAGAGCCAGAAAACCAGGTCAGCAGAGCCGCTCTAGAGCCTGAGAACCAGGTCAGCAGAGCTGCTGTAGAGCCAGAGAACCAGGTCAGCAGAGCGGCTGTAGAGCCTGAGAACCAGGTCAGCAGAGCTGTTGTAGAGCCAGAGAACCAGGTCAGCAGAGCTGTTGTAGAGCCAGAGAACCAGGTCAGCAGAGCTCCTCTAGAGCCAGAGAACCAGGTCAGCAGAGCTGCTCTAGAGCCAGAGAACCAGGTCAGCAGAGCGGCTGTAGAGCCTGAGAACCAGGTCAGCAGAGCCGTTGTAGAGCCAGAGAAATAGGTCAGCAGAGCCGCTCTAGAGCCAGAGAACCAGGTCAGCAGAGCTGCTCTAGAGCCAGAGAACCAGGTCAGCAGAGCTGCTCTAGAGCCAGAGAACCAGGTCAGCAGAGCGGCTGTAGAGCCTGAGAACCAGGTCAGCAGAGCCGTTGTAGAGCCAGAGAACCAGGTCAGCAGAGCCGCTCTAGAGCCAGAGTACCAGGTCAGCAGAGCTGCTCTAGAGCCAGAGAACCAGGTCAGCAGAGCTGCTCTTGAACCAGAGAACCAGGTCAGCAGAGCTGCTCTTGTGCCAGAGAACCAGGTCAGCAGAGCTGCTGTAGAGCCAGAGACCCAGGTCAGCAGAGCTGCTCTAGAGCCAGAGAACCAGGTCATCAAGCTGCTCTAGAGCCTGAGAACCAGGTCAGCAGAGCTGCTCTAGGGCCTGAGAACCAGGTCAGCAGAGCTGCTGTAGAGCCAGAGAACCAGGTCAGCAGAGTTGCTGTATAGCCAGAGAACCAGGTCAGCAGAGCCGCTGTATAGCCAGAGAACCAGGTCAGCAGAGCCTCTCTAGAGCCAGAGTACCAGGTCAGCAGAGCTGCTCTAGAGCCAGAGAACCAGGTCAACAGAGCTGCTCTTGAGCCAGAGAACCAGGTCAGCAGAGCTGCTCTTGAGCCAGAGAACCAGGTCAGCAGAGCTGCTCTGGAGCCTGAGAACCAGGTCAGCAAGCTGCTCTAGAGCCTGAGAACCAGGTCAGCCGAACTGCTGTAGAGCCAGAGAACCAGGTCAGCAGAGCTGCTGTAGAGCACCAGGTCAGCAGAGCCGCTGTAGAGCCAGAGAACCAGGTCAGCAGAGCCGCTGTAGAGCCAGAGAACCAGGTCAGCAGAGCCGTTGTAGAGCCTGAGACCCAGGTTAGCAGAGCCGTTGTAGAGCCTGAGACCCAGGTCAGGAGAGCCGTTGTAGAGCTAGAGAACCAGGTCAGCAGAGCCGCTCTAGAGCCAGAGATCCAGGTCAGCAGAGCTGCTGTAGAGCCAGAGAACTAGGTCAGCAGAGCTGCCCTAAAGCCGGAGAACCAGGTCAGCAGAGCTGCTGTAGAGCCAGAGAACCAGGTCAGCAGAGCTGCTTTAGAGCCAGAGAACCAGGTCAGCAGAGCCGTTGTAGAGCCAGAGAACCAGGTCAGCAGAGCTGCTCTAGAGCCTGAGAACCAGGTCAGCAGAGCTGCTGTAGAGCGAGAGATGCAGGTCAGCAGAGCTGCTGAAGAGCCAGAGAACCAGGTCAGCAGAGCTGCTGTAGAGCCAGAGAACCAGGTCAGCAGAGCTGCTGTAGAGCCAGAGAACCAGGTCAGCAAAGCGGCTGTAGAGCCTGAGAACCAGGTCAGCAGAGCTGCTCTAGAGCCAGAGAACCAGGTCAGCAGAGCGGCTGTAGAGCCTGAGAACCAGGTCACAGAGCTGCTGTAGAGCCTGAGAACCAGGTCAGCAGAGCGGCTGTAGAGCCTGAGAAGTAGGTCAGCACAGCCGTTGTAGAGCCAGAGAACCAGGTCAGCAGAGCTGTTGTAGAGCCAGAGAACCAGGTCAGCAGAGCTGCTCTAGAGCCAGAGAACCAGGTCAGCAGAGCGGCTGTAGAGCCTGAGAACCAGGTCAGCAGAGCTGCTGTAGAGCCAGAGAACCAGGTCAGCAGAGCGGCTGTAGATCCTGAGAAGTAGGTCAGCAGAGCTGTTGTAGAGCCAGAGAACCAGGTCAGCAGAGCTGTTGTAGAGCCAGAGAACCAGATCAGCAGAGCTGTTCTAGAGCCAGAGAACCAGGTCAGCAGAGCGTCTGTAGAGCCTGAAAACCAGGTCAGCAGAGCAGTTGTAGAGCCAGAGAACCAGGTCACCAGAGCTGTTGTAGAGCCAGAGAACCAGGTCAGCAGAGCTGCTCTAGAGCCAGAGAACCAGGTCAGCAGAGCGGCTGTAGAGCCTGAGAACCAGGTCAGCAGAGCCGTTGTAGAGCCAGAGAAATAGGTCAGCAGAGCAGCTCTAGAGCCAGAGAACCAGGTCAGCAGAACTGCTCTAGAGCCAGAAAACCAGGTCAGCAGAGCTGCTCTAGAGCCAGAGTACCAGGTCAGCAGAGCTGCTTTAGAGCCAGAGAACCAGGTCAGCAGAGCGGCTGTAGAGCCTGAGAACCAGGTCAGCAGAGCCGCTGTAGAACCAGAGAACCAGGTCAGCAGAGCCGCTCTAGAGCCTGAGAACCAGGTCAGCAGAGCCATTGTAGAGCTAGAGGACCAGGTCAGCAGAGCCGTTGTGGAGCCAGAGAACCAGGTCAGCAGAGCCGCTCTAGAGCCAGAGAACTAGGTCAGCAGAGCCGCTCTAGAGGCTGAGAACCAGGTCAGCAGGGCTGCTCTAGAGCCAGAGAACCAGGTCAGCAGAGCTGCTCTAAAGCCAGAGACCCAGGTCAGCAGAGCTGCTGTAGAGCCAGAGAACCAGGTCAGCAGAGCCGTTGTAGAGCCAGAGAACCAGGTCAGCAGAGCCGCTCTAGAGCCAGAGTACCAGGTCAGCAGAGCTGCTCTAGAGCCAGAGAACCAGGTCAGCAGAGCTGCTCTTGAGCCAGAGAACCAGGTCAGCAGAGCTGCTCTTGAGCCAGAGAACCAGGTCAGCAGAGCTGCTGTAGAGCCAGAGAACCAGGTCAGCAGAGCTGCTCTGGAGCCTGAGAACCAGGTCAGCAGAGCTGCTCTAGAGCCAGAGAACCAGGTCAGCAAGCTGCTCTAGAGCCTGAGAACCAGGTCAGCAGAGCTGCTGTAGAGCCAGAGAACCAGGTCAGCAGAGCCGCTGTAGAGCCAGAGAACCAGGTCAGCAGAGCTGCTGTAGAGCCAGAGAACCAGGTCAGCAGAGCTGCTGTAGAGCCAGAGCACCAGGTCAGCAGAGCTGCTGTAGAGCCAGAGAACCAGGTCAGCAGAGCCGCTGTAGAGCCAGAGAACCAGGTCAGCAGAGCCGTTGTAGAGCCTGAGACCCAGGTCAGCAGAGCTGTTGAAGAGCCTGAGACCCAGGTCAGCAGAGCCGTTGTAGACCTAGAGAACCAGGTCAGCAGAGCCGCTCTAGAGCCAGAGAACCAGGTCAGCAGAGCTGCTGTAGAGCCAGAGAACTAGGTCAGCAGAGCCGCTCTAGAGCCAGAGAACCAGGTCCGCAGAGTTGCTCTAGAGCCAGAGATCCAGGTCAGCAGAGCTGCCCCAGAGCCAGAGAACCAGGTCAGCATAGCTGCTGGAGAGCCAGAGAACCAGGTCTGCAGAGCTGCTTTAGAGACAGAGAACCGGGTCGGCAGAGCTGCTGTAGAGCCAAAGAACCAGGTCAGCAGAGCCGCTCTAGAGCCAGAGAACCAGGTCAGCAGAGCCGTTGTAGAGGCAGAGAACCAGGTCAGCAGAGCTGCTCTAGAGCGTGAGAACCAGTTCAGCAGAGCTGCTGTAGAGCGAGAGATGCAGGTCAGCAGAGCTGCTGAAGAGCCAGAGAACCAGGTCAGCAGAGCTGCTGTAGAGCCAGAGAACCAGGTCATCAGAGCTGCTGTAGTGCCAGAGAACCAGGTCAGCAAAGCGGCTGTAGAGCCTGAGAACCAGGTCAGCAGAGCAGCTGTAGAGCCAGAGAACCAGGTCAGCAGAGCGGCTGTAGAGCCTGAGAAGTAGGTCAGCAGAACCGTTGTAGAGCCAGAGAACCAGGTCAGCAGAGCTGTTGTAGAGCCAGAGAACCAGGTCAGCAGAGCTGCTCTAGAGCCAGAGAACCAGGTCAGCAGAGCGGCTGTAGAGCCTGAGAACCAGGTCAGCAGAGCTGCTGTAGAGCCAGAGAACCAGGTCAGCAGAGCTGCTGTAGAGCCAGAGAACCAGGTCAGCAGAGCTGTTGTAGAGCCAGAGAACCAGGTCAGCAGAGCTGCTCTTGAGCCAGAGAACCAGGTCAGCAGAGCTGCTCTAGAGCCAAAGAACCAGGTCAGCAGAGCGGCTGTAGAGACTGAGAACCAGGTCAGCAGAGCCGCTGTTGAGCCAGAGAAATAGGTCAGCAGAGCAGCTCTAGAGCCTGAGAACCAGGTCAGCAGAGCCGCTCTAGAGCCAGAGTACCAGGTCAGCAGAGCTGCTCTAGAGCCAGAGAACCAGGTCAGCAGAGCTGCTTTAGAGCCAGAGAACCAGGTCAGCAGAGCGGCTGTAGAGCCTGAGAACCAGGTCAGCAGAGCCGCTGTAGAACCAGAGAACCAGGTCAGCAGAGCCGCTCTAGAGCCTGAGAACCAGGTCAGCAGAGCCATTGTAGAGCTAGAGAACCAGGTCAGCAGAGCCGTTGTGGAGCCAGAGAACCAGGTCAGCAGAGCCGCTCTAGAGCCAGAGAACTAGGTCAGCAGAGCCGCTCTAGAGGCTGAGAACCAGGTCAGCAGCGCTGCTCTAGAGCCAGAGAACCAGGTCAGCAGAGCTGCTCTAAAGCCAGAGACCCAGGTCAGCAGAGCTGCTGTAGAGCCAGAGAACCAGGTCAGCAGAGCCGTTGTAGAGCCAGAGAACCAGGTCAGCAGAGCCGCTCTAGAGCCAGAGTACCAGGTCAGCAGACCTGCTCTAGAGCCAGAGAACCAGGTCAGCAGAGCTGCTCTAGAGCCAGAGAACCAGGTCAGCAGAGCTGCTCTAAAGCCAGAGACCCAGGTCAGCAGAGCTGCTGTAGAGCCAGAGAACCAGGTCAGCAGAGCACAGCCGCTCTAGAGCCAGAGAACCAGGTCAGGAATTTTTACACGCACTGCGCGGCTGAAAGGAGGAGCAAAGGGCACCGCTCTAGAGCCACAGAACCAGGTCAGCAGAGCTGCTCTAGGGCCAGAGAGCCAGGTCAGCAGAGCTGCTCTAGGACCAGAGAGCCAGGTCAGCAGAGCTGCTCTAGAGCCAGAGAAGTAGGTCAGCAGAGCTGCTATAGAGCCAGAGAACCAGGTCAGCAGAGCCGTTGTAGAGCCAGAGAACCAGGTCAGCAGAGCCGCTCTAGAGCCAGAGAACTAGGTCAGCAGAGCCGCTCTAGAGCCAGAGAACCAGGTCAGCAGAGCCGCTCTAGAGCCAGAGAACCAGGTCAGCATAGCTGCTCTAGAGCCAGAGAACCAGGTCAGCAGAGCCGCTCTAGAGCCAGAGAACTAGGTCAGCAGAGCCGCTCTAGAGCCAGAGAACCAGGTCAGCATAGCTGCTCTAAAGCCAGAGAACCAGGTCAGCAGAGCCGTTGTAGAGCCAGAGAACCAGGTCAGCAGAGCCGCTCTAGAGCCAGAGAACTAGGTCAGCAGAGCTGCTCTAGGGCCAGAGAGCCAGGTCAGCAGAGCTGCTCTAGGGCCAGAGAGCCAGGTCAGCAGAGCTGCTCTAGAGCCAGAGAACCAGGTCAGCAGAGCTGCTGTAGAGCCAGAGAACCAGGTCAGCAGAGCTGTTGTAGAGCCAGACAACCAGGTCAGCACAGCCGCTCTAGAGCCAGAGAACTAGGTCAGCAGAGCCGCTCTAGAGCCAGAGAACCAGTTCAGCAGAGCTGCTCTAGAGCCAGAGAACCAGGTCAGCAGAGCTCCTCTAAAGCCAGAGACCCAGGTCAGCAGAGCTGCTGTAGAGCCAGAGAACCAGGTCAGCAGAGCAGAGCTGCTCTAGAGCCAGAGAACCAAGTCAGCAGAGCTGCTCTAGAGCCAGCGAACCAGGTCAGCAGAGCTGCTCTAGAGCCAGAGAACCAGGTCAGCAGAGCTGCTGTAGAGCCAGAGAACCAGGTCAGCAGAGCCGCTCTAGAGCCAGGGAACCAGATCAGCAGAGCTGCTCTAGAGCCAGAGCACCAGGTCAGCAGAGCTGCTCTAGAGCCAGAGAACCAGGTCAGCAGAGCTGCTGTAGAGCCAGAGAACAAGTCAGCAGAGCTGCTCTAGAGCCAGAGAACCAGGTCAGCAGAGCTGCTCTAGAGCCAGAGAACCAGGTCAGCAGAGCTGCTCTAAAGCCAGAGACCCAGGTCAGCAGAGCTGCTGTAGAGCCAGAGAACCAGGTCAGCAGAGCACAGCCGCTCTAGAGCCAGAGAACCAGGTCAGGAATTTTTACACGCACTGCGCGGCTGAAAGGAGGAGCAAAGGGCACTGCTCTAGAGCCACAGAACCAGGTCAGCAGAGCTGCTCTAGGGCCAGAGAGCCAGGTCAGCAGAGCTGCTCTAGGACCAGAGAGCCAGGTCAGCAGAGCTGCTCTAGAGCCAGAGAACTAGGTCAGCAGAGCTGCTATAGAGCCAGAGAACCAGGTCAGCAGAGCCGTTGTAGAGCCAGAGAACCAGGTCAGCAGAGCCGCTCTAGAGCCAGAGAACTAGGTCAGCAGAGCCGCTCTAGAGCCAGAGAACCAGGTCAGCAGAGCCGCTCTAGAGCCAGAGAACCAGGTCAGCATAGCTGCTCTAGAGCCAGAGAACCAGGTCAGCAGAGCCGCTCTAGAGCCAGAGAACTAGGTCAGCAGAGCCGCTCTAGAGCCAGAGAACCAGGTCAGCATAGCTGCTCTAAAGCCAGAGAACCAGGTCAGCAGAGCCGTTGTAGAGCCAGAGAACCAGGTCAGCAGAGCCGCTCTAGAGCCAGAGAACTAGGTCAGCAGAGCTGCTCTAGGGCCAGAGAGCCAGGTCAGCAGAGCTGCTCTAGGGCCAGAGAGCCAGGTCAGCAGAGCTGCTCTAGAGCCAGAGAACCAGGTCAGCAGAGCTGCTGTAGAGCCAGAGAACCAGGTCAGCAGAGCTGTTGTAGAGCCAGACAACCAGGTCAGCACAGCCGCTCTAGAGCCAGAGAACTAGGTCAGCAGAGCCGCTCTAGAGCCAGAGAACCAGTTCAGCAGAGCTGCTCTAGAGCCAGAGAACCAGGTCAGCAGAGCTGCTCTAAAGCCAGAGACCCAGGTCAGCAGAGCTGCTGTAGAGCCAGAGAACCAGGTCAGCAGAGCAGAGCTGCTCTAGAGCAAGAGAACAAAGTCAGCAGAGCTGCTCTAGAGCCAGCGAACCAGGTCAGCAGAGCTGCTCTAGAGCCAGAGAACCAGGTCAGCAGAGCTGCTGTAGAGCCAGAGAACCAGGTCAGCAGAGCCGCTCTAGAGCCAGGGAACCAGATCAGCAGAGCTGCTCTAGAGCCAGAGCACCAGGTCAGCAGAGCTGCTCTAGAGCCAGAGAACCAGGTCAGCAGAGCTGCTGTAGAGCCAGAGAACAAGTCAGCAGAGCTGCTCTAGAGCCAGAGAACCAGGTCAGCAGAGTTGCTCTAGAGCCAGAGAACCAGGTCAGCAGAGCCGCTGTATAGCCAGAGAACCAGGTCAGCAGAGCCGCTGTATAGCCAGAGAACCAGGTCAGCAGAGCTGCTGTAGAGCCAGAAAACCAGGTCAGCAGAGCCGCTCTAGAGCCTGAGAACCAGGTCAGCAGAGCTGCTGAAGAGCCAGAGAACCAGGTCAGCAGAGCTGCTGTAGAGCCAGAGAACCAGGTCAGCAGAGCTGCTGTAGAGCCGGAGAACCAGGTCAGCAGAGCGGCTGTAGAGCCTGAGAAACAGGTCAGCAGAGCTGTTGTACAGCCAGAGAACCAGGTCAGCAGAGCTGTTGTGGAGCCAGAGAACCAGGTCAGCAGAGCTCCTCTAGAGCCAGAGAACCAGGTCAGCAGAGCTGCTCTAGAGCCAGAGAACCAGGTCAGCAGAGCGGCTGTAGAGCCTGAGAACCAGGTCAGCAGAGCCGTTGTAGAGCCAGAGAAATAGGGCAGCAGAGCCGCTCTAGAGCCAGAGAACCAGGTCAGCAGAGCTGCTCTAGAGCCAGAGAACCAGGTCAGCAGAGCTGCTCTAGAGCCAGAGAACCAGGTCAGCAGAGCGGCTGTAGAGCGTGAGAACCAGGTCAGCAGAGCCGTTGTAGAGCCAGAGAACCAGGTCAGCAGAGCCGCTCTAGAGCCAGAGTACCAGGTCAGCAGAGCTGCTGTAGAGCCAGAGACCCAGGTCAGCAGAGCTGCTCTAGAGCCAGAGAACCAGGTCATCAAGCTGCTCTAGAGCCTGAGAACCAGGTCAGCAGAGCTGCTCTAGGGCCTGAGAACCAGGTCAGCAGAGCTGCTGTAGAGCCAGAGAACCAGGTCAGCAGAGTTGCTGTATAGCCAGAGAACCAGGTCAGCAGAGCCGCTGTATAGCCAGAGAACCAGGTCAGCAGAGATGCTGTATAGCCAGAGAACTAGGTCAGCAGAGCTGCTATAGAGCCAGAGAACCAGGTCAGCAGAGCCGTTGTAGAGCCAGAGAACCAGGTCAGCAGAGCCGCTCTAGAGCCAGAGAACTAGGTCAGCAGAGCCGCTCTAGAGCCAGAGAACCAGGTCAGCAGAGCCGCTCTAGAGCCAGAGAACCAGGTCAGCATAGCTGCTCTAGAGCCAGAGAACCAGGTCAGCAGAGCCGCTCTAGAGCCAGAGAACTAGGTCAGCAGAGCCGCTCTAGAGCCAGAGAACCAGGTCAGCATAGCTGCTCTAAAGCCAGAGAACCAGGTCAGCAGAGCCGTTGTAGAGCCAGAGAACCAGGTCAGCAGAGCCGCTCTAGAGCCAGAGAACTAGGTCAGCAGAGCTGCTCTAGGGCCAGAGAGCCAGGTCAGCAGAGCTGCTCTAGGGCCAGAGAGCCAGGTCAGCAGAGCTGCTCTAGAGCCAGAGAACCAGGTCAGCAGAGCTGCTGTAGAGCCAGAGAACCAGGTCAGCAGAGCTGTTGTAGAGCCAGACAACCAGGTCAGCACAGCCGCTCTAGAGCCAGAGAACTAGGTC
This sequence comes from Calotriton arnoldi, assembly GCA_963921515.1. NCBI lineage: Eukaryota > Metazoa > Chordata > Amphibia > Caudata > Salamandridae > Calotriton > Calotriton arnoldi. The sequence continues at coordinate 1,449,081 of CAWUFW010001742.1, read as the reverse complement.
AGCAGAGCCGCTCTAGAGCCAGAGAACTAGTTCAGCAGAGCTGCTCTAGAGCCAGAGAACCAGGTCAGCAGAGCTGCTCTAAAGCCAGAGACCCAGGTCAGCAGAGCTGCTGTAGAGCCAGAGAACCAGGTCAGCAGAGCAGAGCTGCTCTAGAGCCAGAGAACCAAGTCAGCAGAGCTGCTCTAGAGCCAGCGAACCAGGTCAGCAGAGCTGCTCTAGAGCCAGAGAACCAGGTCAGCAGAGCTGCTGTAGAGCCAGAGAACCAGGTCAGCAGAGCCGCTCTAGAGCCAGGGAACCAGATCAGCAGAGCTGCTCTAGAGCCAGAGCACCAGGTCAGCAGAGCTGCTCTAGAGCCAGAGAACCAGGTCAGCAGAGCTGCTGTAGAGCCAGAGAACAAGTCAGCAGAGCTGCTCTAGAGCCAGAGAACCAGGTCAGCAGAGTTGCTCTAGAGCCAGAGAACCAGGTCAGCAGAGCCGCTGTATAGCGAGAGAACCAGGTCAGCAGAGCCGCTGTATAGCCAGAGAACCAGGTCAGCAGAGCTGCTGTAGAGCCAGAAAACCAGGTCAGCAGAGCCGCTCTAGAGCCTGAGAACCAGGTCAGCAGAGCTGCTGTAGAGCCAGAGAACCAGGTCAGCAGAGCGGCTGTAGAGCCTGAGAACCAGGTCAGCAGAGCTGTTGTAGAGCCAGAGAACCAGGTCAGCAGAGCTGTTGTAGAGCCAGAGAACCAGGTCAGCAGAGCTCCTCTAGAGCCAGAGAACCAGGTCAGCAGAGCTGCTCTAGAGCCAGAGAACCAGGTCAGCAGAGCGGCTGTAGAGCCTGAGAACCAGGTCAGCAGAGCCGTTGTAGAGCCAGAGAAATAGGTCAGCAGAGCCGCTCTAGAGCCAGAGAACCAGGTCAGCAGAGCTGCTCTAGAGCCAGAGAACCAGGTCAGCAGAGCTGCTCTAGAGCCAGAGAACCAGGTCAGCAGAGCGGCTGTAGAGCCTGAGAACCAGGTCAGCAGAGCCGTTGTAGAGCCAGAGAACCAGGTCAGCAGAGCCGCTCTAGAGCCAGAGTACCAGGTCAGCAGAGCTGCTCTAGAGCCAGAGAACCAGGTCAGCAGAGCTGCTCTTGAACCAGAGAACCAGGTCAGCAGAGCTGCTCTTGTGCCAGAGAACCAGGTCAGCAGAGCTGCTGTAGAGCCAGAGACCCAGGTCAGCAGAGCTGCTCTAGAGCCAGAGAACCAGGTCATCAAGCTGCTCTAGAGCCTGAGAACCAGGTCAGCAGAGCTGCTCTAGGGCCTGAGAACCAGGTCAGCAGAGCTGCTGTAGAGCCAGAGAACCAGGTCAGCAGAGTTGCTGTATAGCCAGAGAACCAGGTCAGCAGAGCCGCTGTATAGCCAGAGAACCAGGTCAGCAGAGCCTCTCTAGAGCCAGAGTACCAGGTCAGCAGAGCTGCTCTAGAGCCAGAGAACCAGGTCAACAGAGCTGCTCTTGAGCCAGAGAACCAGGTCAGCAGAGCTGCTCTTGAGCCAGAGAACCAGGTCAGCAGAGCTGCTCTGGAGCCTGAGAACCAGGTCAGCAAGCTGCTCTAGAGCCTGAGAACCAGGTCAGCCGAACTGCTGTAGAGCCAGAGAACCAGGTCAGCAGAGCTGCTGTAGAGCACCAGGTCAGCAGAGCCGCTGTAGAGCCAGAGAACCAGGTCAGCAGAGCCGCTGTAGAGCCAGAGAACCAGGTCAGCAGAGCCGTTGTAGAGCCTGAGACCCAGGTTAGCAGAGCCGTTGTAGAGCCTGAGACCCAGGTCAGGAGAGCCGTTGTAGAGCTAGAGAACCAGGTCAGCAGAGCCGCTCTAGAGCCAGAGATCCAGGTCAGCAGAGCTGCTGTAGAGCCAGAGAACTAGGTCAGCAGAGCTGCCCTAAAGCCGGAGAACCAGGTCAGCAGAGCTGCTGTAGAGCCAGAGAACCAGGTCAGCAGAGCTGCTTTAGAGCCAGAGAACCAGGTCAGCAGAGCCGTTGTAGAGCCAGAGAACCAGGTCAGCAGAGCTGCTCTAGAGCCTGAGAACCAGGTCAGCAGAGCTGCTGTAGAGCGAGAGATGCAGGTCAGCAGAGCTGCTGAAGAGCCAGAGAACCAGGTCAGCAGAGCTGCTGTAGAGCCAGAGAACCAGGTCAGCAGAGCTGCTGTAGAGCCAGAGAACCAGGTCAGCAAAGCGGCTGTAGAGCCTGAGAACCAGGTCAGCAGAGCTGCTCTAGAGCCAGAGAACCAGGTCAGCAGAGCGGCTGTAGAGCCTGAGAACCAGGTCACAGAGCAGCTGTAGAGCCGGGTAACCAGGTCAGCCGAGCGGCGGTAGAGCCAGAGAAGTAGGTCAGCACAGCCGTTGTAGAGCCAGAGAACCAGGTCAGCAGAGCTGTTGTAGAGCCAGAGAACCAGGTCAGCAGAGCTGCTCTAGAGCCAGAGAACCAGGTCAGCAGAGCGGCTGTAGAGCCTGAGAACCAGGTCAGCAGAGCTGCTGTAGAGCCAGAGAACCAGGTCAGCAGAGCGGCTGTAGATCCTGAGAAGTAGGTCAGCAGAGCTGTTGTAGAGCCAGAGAACCAGGTCAGCAGAGCTGTTGTAGAGCCAGAGAACCAGGTCAGCAGAGCTGTTCTAGAGCCAGAGAACCAGGTCAGCAGAGCGTCTGTAGAGCCTGAAAACCAGGTCAGCAGAGCAGTTGTAGAGCCAGAGAACCAGGTCACCAGAGCTGTTGTAGAGCCAGAGAACCAGGTCAGCAGAGCTGCTCTAGAGCCAGAGAACCAGGTCAGCAGAGCGGCTGTAGAGCCTGAGAACCAGGTCAGCAGAGCCGTTGTAGAGCCAGAGAAATAGGTCAGCAGAGCAGCTCTAGAGCCAGAGAACCAGGTCAGCAGAACTGCTCTAGAGCCAGAAAACCAGGTCAGCAGAGCTGCTCTAGAGCCAGAGTACCAGGTCAGCAGAGCTGCTTTAGAGCCAGAGAACCAGGTCAGCAGAGCGGCTGTAGAGCCTGAGAACCAGGTCAGCAGAGCCGCTGTAGAACCAGAGAACCAGGTCAGCAGAGCCGCTCTAGAGCCTGAGAACCAGGTCAGCAGAGCCATTGTAGAGCTAGAGGACCAGGTCAGCAGAGCCGTTGTGGAGCCAGAGAACCAGGTCAGCAGAGCCGCTCTAGAGCCAGAGAACTAGGTCAGCAGAGCCGCTCTAGAGGCTGAGAACCAGGTCAGCAGGGCTGCTCTAGAGCCAGAGAACCAGGTCAGCAGAGCTGCTCTAAAGCCAGAGACCCAGGTCAGCAGAGCTGCTGTAGAGCCAGAGAACCAGGTCAGCAGAGCCGTTGTAGAGCCAGAGAACCAGGTCAGCAGAGCCGCTCTAGAGCCAGAGTACCAGGTCAGCAGAGCTGCTCTAGAGCCAGAGAACCAGGTCAGCAGAGCTGCTCTTGAGCCAGAGAACCAGGTCAGCAGAGCTGCTCTTGAGCCAGAGAACCAGGTCAGCAGAGCTGCTGTAGAGCCAGAGAACCAGGTCAGCAGAGCTGCTCTGGAGCCTGAGAACCAGGTCAGCAGAGCTGCTCTAGAGCCAGAGAACCAGGTCAGCAAGCTGCTCTAGAGCCTGAGAACCAGGTCAGCAGAGCTGCTGTAGAGCCAGAGAACCAGGTCAGCAGAGCCGCTGTAGAGCCAGAGAACCAGGTCAGCAGAGCTGCTGTAGAGCCAGAGAACCAGGTCAGCAGAGCTGCTGTAGAGCCAGAGCACCAGGTCAGCAGAGCTGCTGTAGAGCCAGAGAACCAGGTCAGCAGAGCCGCTGTAGAGCCAGAGAACCAGGTCAGCAGAGCCGTTGTAGAGCCTGAGACCCAGGTCAGCAGAGCTGTTGAAGAGCCTGAGACCCAGGTCAGCAGAGCCGTTGTAGACCTAGAGAACCAGGTCAGCAGAGCCGCTCTAGAGCCAGAGAACCAGGTCAGCAGAGCTGCTGTAGAGCCAGAGAACTAGGTCAGCAGAGCCGCTCTAGAGCCAGAGAACCAGGTCCGCAGAGTTGCTCTAGAGCCAGAGATCCAGGTCAGCAGAGCTGCCCCAGAGCCAGAGAACCAGGTCAGCATAGCTGCTGGAGAGCCAGAGAACCAGGTCTGCAGAGCTGCTTTAGAGACAGAGAACCGGGTCGGCAGAGCTGCTGTAGAGCCAAAGAACCAGGTCAGCAGAGCCGCTCTAGAGCCAGAGAACCAGGTCAGCAGAGCCGTTGTAGAGGCAGAGAACCAGGTCAGCAGAGCTGCTCTAGAGCGTGAGAACCAGTTCAGCAGAGCTGCTGTAGAGCGAGAGATGCAGGTCAGCAGAGCTGCTGAAGAGCCAGAGAACCAGGTCAGCAGAGCTGCTGTAGAGCCAGAGAACCAGGTCATCAGAGCTGCTGTAGTGCCAGAGAACCAGGTCAGCAAAGCGGCTGTAGAGCCTGAGAACCAGGTCAGCAGAGCAGCTGTAGAGCCAGAGAACCAGGTCAGCAGAGCGGCTGTAGAGCCTGAGAAGTAGGTCAGCAGAACCGTTGTAGAGCCAGAGAACCAGGTCAGCAGAGCTGTTGTAGAGCCAGAGAACCAGGTCAGCAGAGCTGCTCTAGAGCCAGAGAACCAGGTCAGCAGAGCGGCTGTAGAGCCTGAGAACCAGGTCAGCAGAGCTGCTGTAGAGCCAGAGAACCAGGTCAGCAGAGCTGCTGTAGAGCCAGAGAACCAGGTCAGCAGAGCTGTTGTAGAGCCAGAGAAGAAGGTCAGCAGAGCTGTTGTAGAGCCAGAGAACCAGGTCAGCAGAGCTGTTGTAGAGCCAGAGAACCAGGTCAGCAGAGCTGTTCTAGAGCCAGAGAACCAGGTCAGCAGAGCGTCTGTAGAGCCTGAGAACCAGGTCAGCAGAGCCGTTGTAGAGCCAGAGAACCAGGTCACGAGAGCTGTTGTAGAGCCAGAGAACCAGGTCAGCAGAGTTGCTCTAGAGCCAGAGAACCAGGTCAGCAGAGCGGCTGTAGAGCCTGAGAACAAGGTCAGCAGAGCCGTTGTAGAGCCAGAGAAATAGGTCAGCAGAGCAGCTCTAGAGCCAGAGAACCAGGTCAGCAGAGCTGCTCTAGAGCCTGAGAACCAGGTCAGCAGAGCTCCTGTAGAGCGAGAGATGCAGGTCTGCAGAGCTGCTGAAGTGCCAGAGAACCAGGTCAGCAGAGCTGCTGTAGAGCCAGAGAACCAAGTCAGCAGAGCTGCTGTAGAGCCGGAGAACCAGGTCAGCAGAGCGGCTCTAGAGCCTGAGAACCAGGTCAGCAGAGCTGCTGTAGAGCCAGAGAACCAGGTCAGCAGAGCGGCTGTAGAGCCTGAGAAGTAGGTCAGCTGAGCCGTTGTAGAGCCAGAGAACCAGGTCAGCAGAGCTGTTGTAGAGCCAGAGAACCAGGTCATCAGAGCTGCTCTAGAGCCAGAGAACCAGGTCAGCAGAGCGGCTGTAGAGCCAGAGAACCAGGTCAGCAGAGCCACTGTAGAGCCTGAGAACCAGGTCAGCAGAGCCGCTATAGAGCCTGAGAACCAGGTCAGCAGAGCTGCTCTAGAGCCAGAGAACCAGGTCAGCAGAGCGGCTGTAGAGCCTGAGAACCAGGTCAGCAGAGCTGCTGTAGAGCCTGAGAACCAGGTCAGCAGAGCGGCTGTAGAGCCTGAGAACCAGGTCAGCAGAGCTGCTGTAGAGCCTGAGAACCAGGTCAGCAGAGCGGCTGTAGAGCCTGAGAAGTAGGTCAGCACAGCCGTTGTAGAGCCAGAGAACCAGGTCAGCAGAGCTGTTGTAGAGCCAGAGAACCAGGTCAGCAGAGCTGCTCTAGAGCCAGAGAACCAGGTCAGCAGAGCGGCTGTAGAGCCTGAGAACCAGGTCAGCAGAGCTGCTGTAGAGCCAGAGAACCAGGTCAGCAGAGCGGCTGTAGAGCCTGAGAAGTAGGTCAGCAGAGCTGTTGTAGAGCCAGAGAACCAGGTCAGCAGAGCTGTTGTAGAGCCAGAGAACCAGGTCAGCAGAGCTGTTCTAGAGCCAGAGAACCAGGTCAGCAGAGCGTCTGTAGAGCCTGAAAACCAGGTCAGCAGAGCAGTTGTAGAGCCAGAGAACCAGGTCACCAGAGCTGTTGTAGAGCCAGAGAACCAGGTCAGCAGAGCTGCTCTAGAGCCAGAGAACCAGGTCAGCAGAGCAGCTGTAGAGCCTGAGAACCAGGTCAGCAGAGCCGTTGTAGAGCCAGAGAAATAGGTCAGCAGAGCAGCTCTAGAGCCAGAGAACCAGGTCAGCAGAACTGCTCTAGAGCCAGAGAACCAGGTCAGCAGAGCTGCTCTAGAGCCAGAGTACCAGGTCAGCAGAGCTGCTTTAGAGCCAGAGAACCAGGTCAGCAGAGCCGCTGTAGAACCAGAGAACCAGGTCAGCAGAGCCGCTCTAGAGCCTGAGAACCAGGTCAGCAGAGCCATTGTAGAGCTAGAGGACCAGGTCAGCAGAGCCGTTGTGGAGCCAGAGAACCAGGTCAGCAGAGCCGCTCTAGAGCCAGAGAACTAGGTCAGCAGAGCCGCTCTAGAGGCTGAGAACCAGGTCAGCAGGGCTGCTCTAGAGCCAGAGAACCAGGTCAGCAGAGCTGCTCTAAAGCCAGAGACCCAGGTCAGCAGAGCTGCTGTAGAGCCAGAGAACCAGGTCAGCAGAGCCGTTGTAGAGCCAGAGAACCAGGTCAGCAGAGCCGCTCTAGAGCCAGAGTACCAGGTCAGCAGAGCTGCTCTAGAGCCAGAGAACCAGGTCAGCAGAGCTGCTCTTGAGCCAGAGAACCAGGTCAGCAGAGCTGCTCTTGAGCCAGAGAACCAGGTCAGCAGAGCTGCTGTAGAGCCAGAGAACCAGGTCAGCAGAGCTGCTCTGGAGCCTGAGAACCAGGTCAGCAGAGCTGCTCTAGAGCCAGAGAACCAGGTCAGCAAGCTGCTCTAGAGCCTGAGAACCAGGTCAGCAGAGCTGCTGTAGAGCCAGAGAACCAGGTCAGCAGAGCCGCTGTAGAGCCAGAGAACCAGGTCAGCAGATCTGCTGTAGAGCCAGAGAACCAGGTCAGCAGAGCTGCTGTAGAGCCAGAGCACCAGGTCAGCAGAGCTGCTGTAGAGCCAGAGAACCAGGTCAGCAGAGCTGCTGTAGAGCCAGAGAACCAGGTCAGCAGAGCCGTTGTAGAGCCTGAGACCCAGGTCAGCAGAGCTGTTGAAGAGCCTGAGACCCAGGTCAGCAGAGCCGTTGTAGACCTAGAGAACCAGGTCAGCAGAGCCGCTCTAGAGCCAGAGAACCAGGTCAGCAGAGCTGCTGTAGAGCCAGAGAACTAGGTCAGCAGAGCCGCTCTAGAGCCAGAGAACCAGGTCAGCAGAGTTGCTCTAGAGCCAGAGATCCAGGTCAGCAGAGCTGCCCCAGAGCCAGAGAACCAGGTCAGCATAGCTGCTGGAGAGCCAGAGAACCAGGTCTGCAGAGCTGCTTTAGAGACAGAGAACCGGGTCGGCAGAGCTGCTGTAGAGCCAAAGAACCAGGTCAGCAGAGCCGCTCTAGAGCCAGAGAACCAGGTCAGCAGAGCCGTTGTAGAGGCAGAGAACCAGGTCAGCAGAGCTGCTCTAGAGCGTGAGAACCAGTTCAGCAGAGCTGCTGTAGAGCGAGAGATGCAGGTCAGCAGAGCTGCTGAAGAGCCAGAGAACCAGGTCAGCAGAGCTGCTGTAGAGCCAGAGAACCAGGTCATCAGAGCTGCTGTAGTGCCAGAGAACCAGGTCAGCAAAGCGGCTGTAGAGCCTGAGAACCAGGTCAGCAGAGCAGCTGTAGAGCCAGAGAACCAGGTCAGCAGAGCGGCTGTAGAGCCTGAGAAGTAGGTCAGCAGAACCGTTGTAGAGCCAGAGAACCAGGTCAGCAGAGCTGTTGTAGAGCCAGAGAACCAGGTCAGCAGAGCTGCTCTAGAGCCAGAGAACCAGGCCAGCAGAGCGGCTGTAGAGCCTGAGAACCAGGTCAGCAGAGCTGCTGTAGAGCCAGAGAACCAGGTCAGCAGAGCTGCTGTAGAGCCAGAGAACCAGGTCAGCAGAGCTGTTGTAGAGCCAGAGAAGTAGGTCAGCAGAGCTGTTGTAGAGCCAGAGAACCAGGTCAGCAGAGCTGTTGTAGAGCCAGAGAACCAGGTCAGCAGAGCTGTTCTAGAGCCAGAGAACCAGGTCAGCAGAGCGTCTGTAGAGCCTGAGAACCAGGTCAGCAGAGCCGTTGTAGAGCCAGAGAACCAGGTCACGAGAGCTGTTGTAGAGCCAGAGAACCAGGTCAGCAGAGTTGCTCTAGAGCCAGAGAACCAGGTCAGCAGAGCGGCTGTAGAGCCTGAGAACAAGGTCAGCAGAGCCGTTGTAGAGCCAGAGAAATAGGTCAGCAGAGCAGCTCTAGAGCCAGAGAACCAGGTCAGCAGAGCTGCTCTAGAGCCTGAGAACCAGGTCAGCAGAGCTCCTGTAGAGCGAGAGATGCAGGTCTGCAGAGCTGCTGAAGTGCCAGAGAACCAAGTCAGCAGAGCTGCTGTAGAGCCAGAGAACCAAGTCAGCAGAGCTGCTGTAGAGCCGGAGAACCAGGTCAGCAGAGCGGCTCTAGAGCCTGAGAACCAGGTCAGCAGAGCTGCTGTAGAGCCAGAGAACCAGGTCAGCAGAGCGGCTGTAGAGCCTGAGAAGTAGGTCAGCTGAGCCGTTGTAGAGCCAGAGAACCAGGTCAGCAGAGCTGTTGTAGAGCCAGAGAACCAGGTCATCAGAGCTGCTCTAGAGCCAGAGAACCAGGTCAGCAGAGCGGCTGTAGATGTCAGGATTCGTTCCGTGTAGCGCCTACCCAACCATTTCTGCCTACAACTCCCATGAGGCATAGGGGGGAGGAGCCACGCGTCTATTTGAAGACGCGTTGGGCGCGCATCCAGCGTGCGTAATTCCGACTGATTCATTTCAGTGTCAGTTTCTTTTTCCCGTATTCAGCACTGAGGCACGCTGCGGGAATTTTGGCTGCTGGAGGAAATCGAAGATTGTAAGAAGCACGGTGCAGGCGGCGGTGTGCGATACCGCGGAAGCCCGTCGTTGCGGGAAACATCAAAACTTTTGTAGGACTCAGAAGAGTGTTTGCCATAAACTCGCCTGGTCAGAGGAGGTCAGGTGAGAGTCTTCACGGTGCGGGCGGCGGTGTACTATACCGCGGAAGCCCTAGAACCGTGCGCATACTTGGTTGTTTGTGTGGTAATTAGGCGGCGGTGTACTATACCGTGGAAGCCTTCTACTATTACCGAACCTAATTAACTACTGGCTCTATTGTAACAACTTAGGCGGCGGTGCCTTAAACCGTTATTTACGTCTTGAATTATGTTTTGAGTAGTTTACTTTTTGGTTAAGCAGCTTTCAGGAACCGATAGTTTGAGTAATTCAGCCATTATACATTCGTAACGACTACCAAGGGCTGAATCATTTGTCATTTGGGGGTCAGGATTACCCCGTGAATGGTGAGCCGACAGGTTGGGAATGTCCAAAAGAAGACCCCCACTGTCGTGTTTGGTTTTCTTTAGTTTTCTTTCAAGGAAGGAGTGTGATATTTCCGTTAAAAGGTATACAAAAGGTTCTTTAGCGAGAACTGTTGAGAGTAGAGATGTATTAACACCTGTGAAGTAATTTGGTGTTGTTTTTTTTCCAGGTTCTCATCCCTGCTGTTCCCACCCCTTCCTATCCCTCACTTGATCGCCCTACTACTCTATAACTTGTATGTTGGAGTATGGGGATGTCAGGGGGTGGAACCATTATTGCTTCATCCGGACCCTGAGGAGTACCAGAATCTGACAGAATTACGCACCCACGATACGATGCTCCTCCCGGTCAGGTGTTAGCAATAGATGGCGTCCTTAGACGATGTTGTACAGGCCTTGGCATTAGTTCAACAAGAACTTGCGGCATCCAGGCTGGAGACAGCAGCCTTACGAGAAAGGGTAGATAGGCTTACTAGAAACCCTTTTGATGTAACGGCCCCTAGTACATCCCAAATTCAAGTAACTGTTCCTCCTCCCATACCGCTAGCTAGTCCGGAGAGGTATGCAGGGGATCCACAGAAAATACAAGTATTTCTCACACAAATATTGCTTCATTTCTCCTGCAGGCCTTCGTCGTTTCCCAATAACCATTCCAGGGTGGCCTTTGCGATCTCGTATCTGATCGGAGACGCCGCCAATTGGGCAGTTCCTTTAGTGAGAAATAACGACCCGGTCTTGTCTGATTGGGAAGCGTTCAGATCCGCGTTCGAAGGAGTGTTCGACAGACGAACCACTACTTTCAGTGCGGATCGGGAACTCCTGGAACTACGACAAGGGAAACATGATCTAGTCACTTACCTCACTTCCTTCAATCGTTTGGTGGCTGAAGCTGCGTGGCCTGAGGAAAATAGAATGTCTCTTTTCTATCAGGGGTTGCGAGAGGAATTGAAAGATGTTATAGCCCAAATTGATCCTCAGCCTGGCACCTGCGCTGATCTTATCAGTTTGACGTTGCGTTTGGATGGTAGGATGTCTGAGAGAAGTGGTGAAAGGCCCAGAGGGGAGAGGTCGCTTTACAAGTCAGACAATACCTCCAGGAAGGGAGACGGCCACCGCTGACACTCATGGCGAACCCATGGAGGTGGGGGCCATCAGAACACCTTCTCGCGGGGTGAGAGAGAGAGCCGGAGATCCCAAGGGTTATGTATGTATTGTGGGAGAAGAAGACATTTCGTACGTGACTGTCCCTCTAAACCAAAGACACAAGGATCTTCGTACAGGAACAAGAAGGCAGTTGTGTCGGTGTTGAGCACGGAGTCAGGGCCGTCGGTAGTGCCTCCTTCCCTTGGTTTGGGTGAACGGGAATGGAAAATCCCGTCTTTGTCAAGTGCTACTGTAAAGGACACCGAATCCCACATTGTGGTGGCGGTGGGGCTAGAATACCAACAGCAGGTACACCAGGTGTTGGCCATGCTAGATTTGGGTGCCACGGGGAATTTCATGGATAGTGGGTTGGTGAGACGACTAGCTATTGGTAGTGTACCTCGTGAAACCCCTGAGGAGGTATTTGCGGTGGATGGGAAGCCGCTTAAATCAGGTCTTGTTACGGAGCAAACCGAAACCCTAACAATCTCAATAGATGATGGGGTGAGACAACACATGGAGGAGCTGTCATTAAATATCATAGACGCCCCACAATATGAGGTGATACTGGGCATGCCCTGGTTCTGGCGGCACAACCCTACAGTTGATTGGAGACATAAGACAGTCAGGTTTTTGTCTCAGGAATGTGAGGAACACTGTTTACAGAAGTACAGGTCTCAAGCTGCGGCTTTGTCACACCAGTTTTGCGTAGCCACAGCAGCAGAGAAGGAGGTAGCGTTGCCAGAAGAGTACGCGCAGTTTTCAGATGTGTTCAGTAAGACACAGGCAGAACAGCTCCCACCCCATAGGACGTATGACTGTCAAATTGATTTGATTGAGGGAGCCACCATTCCGGCTTGTAGGGTTTATGCTTTGTCGGAGCCGGAAACCCTACACCTTAGGGAATACCTGGACCATTTCCTAGATATTGGTTTCATTAGACCCTCACGTTCTCCTGCAGCTTCCCCTCTTTTCTTTATAGCTAAAGCGAGTGGAGAGCTCAGAGCGTGTTGCGATTACAGAATGCTGAATAAGAACACAGTCCGTAACAGATACCCCTTGCCTCTGATTCCTGTTCTACTAGATCAGGTGCGGGAAGCCACCATCTACAGCAGATTAGACCTGAGAGGGGCGTATCATTTGGTGCGCATTAGAGAAGGTGATGAGTGGAAGACGGCGTTTAAAACGCGTTACGGGTTGTTTGAGAATACTGTGATGCCGTTCGGGCTGTGTAACGCCCCGGCGGCCTTCCAGTATTTCTTAAATGACGTTCTGAAGGAATTTGTGGACCACTTTGTGGTCGTGTATATTGATGACATCCTCATATACTCTGTGTCGGCAGAAGTACATAACAGTCATGTCATATTGGTCTTGGAGAGACTAGGTGAGCACCGTCTGTTTTGTAAACTTAGCAAGTGCGAGTTTGGGGTGCGTGAAGTGGAGTTCCTAGGGGTGATTCTGTGTCCAGATGGGTTGAGCATGGCAGGACGCAAGGTACAAGCAGTACAGGAGTGGCCCATCCCAAAGTGCACTAGGGACGTCCAATGTTTCTTGGGTTTTGCGAACTATTATCGCCGATTCATCCTGAACTTCTCACAGGTGGCTGTCCCGATCACCCGGCTGCTTCGTAAGGGGGTTCCCCTTTAGATGGACACCTGAGGCCTCTGCGGCTTTTGATCACTTGAAAAAGGCGTTCACCACAGCCCCTGTGCTAACCCATCCTGTAATAGGGGCTCTGATCATAGTTGAAGCCGACGCATCAGATGAAGCCATCGGAGCCATACTGTCTCAGAGAGATAAAGACACCGGACAGCTCCACCCTGTGGCTTATCTCTCCAAGAAGCTCAGTGCGACCGAAAAGAACTATACTATTGTGGAGAAGGAACTGTTATCCATCAAAAAGGCTTTCCAGGAATGGCGGCATTATCTGATGGGAGCACGCTATCCGATCACAGTGTACTCAGACCACCGCAACCTGCAGTATATGAAGACGGCACGCCATCTCACACAGAGGCAAATGAGATGGACTCTTTTCTTTGCTGAGTATGATTTCGTCATTACCTTCCGGCCTGGTACCGACAATCGCAAGGCTGACTCCCTTTCTAGACAGGAATCTGTGATGGAAAGACAAGCCAGCACCCCCGAAGCTATCATACATCCAGCGAAGGTCATCTGTGTAATGCGAGTTGAGCGGTTTCTGGCGGATGTAAGGAAGAATAGATCCACTGATTGGTGGGAGAGGTGGGCCCAGGAGGACGAAGCTCGTAGCATTAAACAAGGGCTGCCTTTCCAGAACGATAAACTGTACCTCTCCAATAAGATCCTACAGAAAGCAGCGTATGAATGGTGCCATGTGTCCCCTTTGGCCGGACATCCAGGAATCCGTAAAACAATTGATCTGGTACAACGGCACTTCTGGTGGAAATCGTTGGTCACCGATGTTCGTGCTTGGGTAGCGCAATGTGAGGTTTGTGCCAGATGCAAGGGAGATAACTCGGGGAAAAAGGGAAAGCTCAGGCCAATGCCAACACCACAACAACCCTGGCAACACATGAGTCTGGACTTCATCACAGGTCTGCCTATGGATCAGGGATATTCAGCTATTTTGGTGGTAGTGGATAGCCTTACCAAAATGGGTCATTTTATACCGTGCAAGAACTTACCGACCGCAGGCCAGACTGCCCAACTACTGATGGACAGAGTAATTAGACTACACGGATTGCCCAAAGTGATCGTGTCGGATAGGGGACCCCAATTTATTGCCAGCTTTTGGAAGTCATGGTGTAAAGCCCTGCAGATTGAGTCGGCAGTTTCAACGAGTTTCCATCCACAAACTGATGGACAGACCGAAAGGTTAAATCAGACTTTGAAGAAATATCTGCGATGTTACGCCATGGAGGCACAGGAATCCTGGGTGTCATTACTATGGATGGCGGAGTTAGCCTACAACAACGCTCTGCACAGTTCCATCGGGGTCTCACCTTTCGAAGCTACTTTTGGATACAGCGCAAAGACACTGCCCATTGATCTGCCAGTTGACCTTGCTAACCAACCATCTGTTTTAGCACACATAAGGAAACTACGGTCTGTCCACAAGAAAGCAAGGGAACACCTGGTGGAGGCCAAGCTGCAGTATAAGAAGTGGGAGGACAGACACAGAACCGATGGTCCTATCTATCAGGTCGGGGACAGAGTTTGGTTGTCCACCAAAAACATTAAGTTCAAGTTGCACAGTGTGTTCCATCCCAAGTACATTGGTCCTTATAAGGTGGTGCGACAGGTGAACCCGGTGGCCTTTAAGCTGCAGTTGCCTGCCAGCCTCCGTATCCATCCGGTGTTCCACTGCAGTCTCCTGAAACCAGCTGGGAACGTTAGGAGGCGGTCGCCTCCCCCGGTCTCCTGTGAGGGAGGGCTGGAGTACGAAGTGAGAAGAATACTGGATGCGCAGTATCGCAGGGGCAGATTGTGGTATCTTGTCTCCTGGAAGGGGTACACCTCCGAGGACGATTCCTGGGAACCGTGTGTCAATGTACAAGCTCCTGCGGTTGTGGCCGCCTTTTATCGCAGAAACCCCGGTAAGCTGGGGTCTAGGAGGCGCAGGTAGGGGGGGCCTACTGTCAGGATTCGGGCCGTGTAGCGCCTACCCAACCATTTCTGCCTACAACTTCCATGAGGCATAGGGGGGAGGAGCCACGCGTCTATTTGAAGACGCGTTGGGCGCGCATCCAGCGTGCGTAATTCCGACTGATTCATTTCAGTGTCAGTTTCTTTTTCCCGTATTCAGCACCGAGGCACGCTGCGGGAATTTTGGCTGCTGGAGGAAATCGAAGATTGTAAGAAGCACGGCGCAGGCGGCGGTGTGCGATACCGCGGAAGCCCGTCGTTGCGGGAAACATCAAATCTTTTGTAGGACTCAGAAGAGTGTTTGCCATAAACTCGCCTGGTCAGAGGAGGTCAGGTGAGAGTCTTCACGGTGCGGGCGGCGGTGTACTATACCGCGGAAGCCCTACAACCGTGCGCATACTTGGTTGTTTATGTGGTAATTAGGCGGCGGTGTACTATACCGTGGAAGCCTTCTACTATTACCGAACCTAATTAACTACTGGCTCTATTGTAACAACTTAGGCCGCGGTGCCTTAAACCGTTATTTACGTCTTGAATTATGTTTTGAGTAGTTTACTTTTTGGTTAAGCAGCTTTCAGGAACCGAGGGTTTGAGTAATTCAGCCATTATACATTCGTAACGACTACCAAGGGCTGAATCATTTGTCATTTGGGGGTCAGGATTACCCCGTGAATGGTGAGCCGACAGGTTGGGAATGTCCAAAAGAAGACCCCCACTGTCGTGTTTGGTTTTCTTTCGTTTTCTTTCAAGGAAGGAGTGTGATATTTCCGTTAAAAGGTATACAAAAGGTTCTTTAGCGAGAACTGTTGAGAGTAGAGATGTATTAACACCTGTGAAGTAATTTGGTGTTGTTTTCTTTTCCAGGTTCTCATCCCTGCTGTTCCCACCCCTTCCTATCCCTCACTTGATCGCCCTACTACTCTATAACTTGTATGTTGGAGTGTGGGGATGTCAGGGGGTGGAACCATTATTGCTTCATCCGGACCCTGAGGAGTACCAGAATCTGACAGTAGAGCCTGAGAACCAGGTCAGCAGAGCCGTTGTAGAGCCGGAGAACCAGATCACCAGAGCCGCTCTAGAGCCAGAGAACCAGGTCAGCAGAGCTGCTCTAGAGCTAGAGAACCAGGTCAGCAGAGCTGCTGTAGAGCCCGCGAACCAGGTCAGCAGAGCTGCTCTGGAGCCTGAGAACCAGGTCAGCAGAGCTGCTCTAGAGCCAGAGAACCAGGTCAGCACAGCTGCTCTAGAGCCAGAGAACCAGGTCAGCAGAGCTGCTGTAGTGCCAGAGAACCAGGTCAGCAGAGCTGCTGTAGTGCCAGTGAACCAGGTCAGCAGAGCTGCTGTAGAGCCAGAGAACCAGGTCAGCAAGCTTCTCTAGAGCCTGAGAACCAAGTCAGCAGAGCTGCTGTACAGCCAGAGAACCAGGTCAGCAGAGCTGCTGTAGAGCCAGAGAACCAGGTCAGCAGAGCTGCTGTAGAGCCAGAGAACCAGGTCAGCAGAGCTGCTGTAGAGCCAGAGAACCAGGTCAGCAGAGCCACTGTAGAGCCTGAGAACCAGGTCAGCAGAGCCGCTATAGAGCCTGAGAACCAGGTCAGCAGAGCTGCTGTAGAGCCTGAGAACCAGGTCAGCATAGCTGCTGTAGAGCCAGAGAACCAGGTCAGCAGAGCTGCTGTAGAGCCAGAGAGCCAGGTCAGCAGAGCCGCTGTAGAGCCAGAGAACCAGGTCAGCAGAGCTGCTATAGAGCCAGAAAACCAGGTCAGCAGAGCCGCTCCAGAGCCTGAGAACCAGGTCAGCAGAGCTACTGTAGAGCCAGAGAACCAGGTCAGCAGAGCTGCTGTAGAGCCAGAGAACCAGGTCAGCAAGCTGCTGTAGAGCCTGAGAACCAGATCAGCAGAGCTGCTGTAGAGCCAGAGAACCAGGTCAGCAGAGCTGCTGTAGAGCCAAAGAACCAGGTCAGGAGAGCCGCTGTAGAGCCAGAGAACCAGGTCAGCAGAGCTGCTATAGAGCCAGAAAACCAGGTCAGCAGAGCCGCTCTAGAGCCTGAGAACCAGGTCAGCAGAGCTGCTGTAGAGCCAGAGAACTAGGTCAGCAGAGCTGCTGTAGAGCCAGAGAACAAGGGCAGCAGAGCTGTTGTAGAGCCTGAGACCCAGGTCAGAACAGGTGCTGCAGGGACTGGAGAGGTACAAACGTAATCGGACACAGAAGAGGTGCAATGATGCAGCGTAATATGGCACATTCTGTCGCAATATTTTGCTATTTTGTCATTATACAACACAGTAGTACTGTCTGGGCAAACGTTTCACCTCATTAGCAGCACTCTAACACCCGAATACAGCTGTCAGCAACGAAATGGTGACAGTTAATCTTTGCAAAGCGTCTGTCCCCCCGGGGGAGCACGGCTGATGCGTTTTAAAGCCTCTTTTGATCCATCTGAGCTAGAATCAATGTTTGCAACTGATACAGAAGATCTGAATCATGCGGCAAGTGTGGAAAATATGTAAATACTCCGAGAACGCGGCGGCCACAATATTGCGTTATTCCAGTGGTCCTGCCTATGAGCAAAGACTTGTAGTGTAATGGCCTTTATTTACTGACTGTGTTGTAAATCCATGGAACTGTCCCCCAGAAGAATATTTGGGCAAAAAATAACCTCGAAGTACTGATTCTGTGGTACTGATAAAGTAAGGGTAAAAGTGGAGGCCATGCATGGTCACTGAAGTCAGGAAGGAATGGGCAGTTCTGGACAGCATTGTCATTCTCCAGGTAGGAATACCCATGCAGGGCAGCGCCAAGTAGCTGGGATGAAACAAGCATTTGCAATGCAATAGGTCTCTCATTTACGCAAGTTGAAGCTATTGGCATTGTAAATGACAATGTCTTTTATTTATGTTTTAAAAACCAAAACATAAATAAAAGGCATTGTCATTTACAATGCCAATAGCTCAAACGTGCGTAAATGCGAGACCTATTGCATTGCAAATGCTTGTTTAGATAGGGAGAGAGGATCACAGGATGTTGAGCCAAGACCAGACTCGAGACTGATTCCTCAGTTCCAAAGTCGGCAGCTCGTACCTCAAGCTCCATCTTCTCCCCTCCTCTACCCATGCTCAGGACCTGTCCAGGGAGTACACTCTTAATATCTATTTCATACATGAAGCCTGTTTCAAAGTGCTGCCATATTGTCAAATCAGTGGATGAGGCACAGGGAAAGAATTATCTGCCCAGGATCAAACAGTTGGTTACATTAGTAGACCCAGGACTGCATTGCACTCCTACTTGGGGAAAGACTATATATTTACCATTGTATTGCTTTTACTTGACTATACCAAGCGACTGGGCACCCTATATTGTCTAAGGTAATATTCAGCCATTTTTAAAAATCACACTGACTAGTAGTTTTTACATTGAATCCAAATACTCCCAATCTTGCCAGAAAAGGAACAGCAGCAAAATAAGTTCAGAAAAGTGTTTGCCCATGAGCACACAATTTGGCCAAATGGGAGGCCGGGATTAAAAACTCAGGGGCATATTATCAAGAAACGCCGTTAAAATTATCGCCGCTTTAGCGGCAGAAAACTGCAGCTAAAGCGGCGATAATGGGCTTGATAATATGCCCTTGAGAATTCCAAGAGAAGCCCATGTTCTGGTGTCAACATGGGCTTCTATTGGAATTCTCAAGGGCATATTATCAAGCCCCTTATCGCCGCTTTAGCGGCAGTTTTCTGCCGCTAAAGCGGCGATAATTTTAACGCCGTTCTTGATAATATGCCCCTCAATCTCCTGCTTCCACATTTCCAACTAGTCCACAACTGGGGTGTCAGTGATTCTGTTGGCAAGACGAAGAGACTGCCCCTCTGAGGGAATCGTCACTTTGTTATGGGCTTCCCAGCTTTAAAACACAGTGTTTATTTCCATCATAAAGCTGAGATTAGATGTAAAATATCCATGGCAAAAGCGTACCCACTGGAGCATATCCAGTGGCAGTACTTACTGGAGTGTATGCATGGTAGATACTGATATTTACCACTGGCGTTTCAAAGTTTAAGATTATTTCATTCCATTTAGGTACCAGAATTCATTTTCTGAACTTGTTGCTCAAAATGTGCAATAGCGACCAGTCAAGGCTTACTCCAGGAGGTGGTAAAGAGATTAGAACTTAAATATAGTGTGAAGGGTAGTCATGCTTGATTAACTCAATCTCAGTCTGCGTTATCTTTTAATATGGCCTGCTTTAAAAGGAGGCATTTAGAATAAAATCCCCAAAATCCACTATGTGACTCATAGTTCCCCTGTTCCCCAAGAGACAGCTTCTGATGCCTCTGCACCCACAATGTGTCTCCACACGAGCAGTGTATCTTCAAAGGCACAAATTGTCCTTTGAAGTGATAATGGAACATTGGTCACCCTACTTAGCCCTCACAGTGATGTCTGGAGACCAAGGCTGCGAGGCCTAGGGAAGGGGACTCTCCTCTTCTGGGCCTTGCAACACCAGACCATGGATGTGATGCCCTGGGCAGTAGGCCACATCCAATGGGGCTTGCAACACTAGACCACAGCTGTGAGGCCCAGGGGAAGGGACCAACCTCCCATGCGCCCCGCCGCTCTGGATCATAGTGGAGTAGTTCAGACGAGGGAACACCCTTTCCCCGGGCTTGCTGTGCTACATTATTGCTGCAAGGCACATGGAAGAGGGCTTCCCTATTCTGGGTCTCCTCCCCTTGGTCTTGCATCACTAGACCATGGTTGCGAGGCCTAAGGGATTGGAGGCCACTACCCTACACCTCGTAGCCATTGTGGAGAAATGAAAGACCTTGCGGAGGGCCCCTCTTCCCTGGGCCATGCAGCCATGGCTCAGTGCTGTCAGACCCATGGGCAGTGGGCTACCTCTCCTATTCTACAGCATGACTGATAGGCCCAGGAGAGGGGGGGTGGCTCGTGTGGGACCCCACCCGTGGGCCCAATTGTATTTGTCTCACAGCACTTTACCCTGGCCCTGTGCATGGGTCTATGTCAGGGGAATTGCAATTGGTAGTGCGGCAGGTGCAGTGGCTCCAGGCTCAGTGATAGAAAGAGTCCAACTCTTCCCAAATTATGGCTTTACTGTACTGGGCAGCCAGTGGACGAGGGTGAGGGGACACTTTTACTTTGCACCATGGCATCATTGCTGTGGTCCTTCCCTCTCTTTTATGGGCTTCACAACCATGCTCCAGAGCTGTGAGGCCTGGAAGAGGCCCTCCCTTCCCTAGCCCTCGCAGCCATGGCTGGACACTCAGGGGAGGAGGCACCCACCCATGAGCTTAGCAGCAGTGGACACCATGGTTGTGAGGCCCATGGGTCCTCTATCAGCGGGTGTAGTTAACAATAATGCAGCAGGTGCAGTTGCACCAGGGCTCAATGTTAATGTTAAATGTTAATGTTAATGTTAAAAATAATTTATAAAGCGCGCGTACACCAGGTGGCTTCATGGCTTCATGGCTCAAGGATGTTAGGGACCTAATGCACCCAAATTATGGCTGTGTTTTACTGTATGGTATCATTTTCTTGCATCAGGGCTGATGTCTACATTACTACTATGCCACTGGTTCCTTCTCCCATGCACCGCACAGCCACGATCCAGTGCTGCGGAGTTCAGACAAGGCCCATCTTCCCCGAGGCCTCACAACCATAGTCCAGTGCTGGGAGGCCCAAGTGAGAGAGTCTGCTGCCCTGAGCTTTGCAGCACAGTTCCTGGATTCCATGCCAAGGGCAAGAGGCACCCTCTGAAGGGCGTCCCTAGCAATAGTGTAGGAAGTGCAATGGGACCATGGTCTAGAGGAGTTATGGGCCCAATGCACACAACTCATTGGTTGTATTATACTGTCCAGTCAGTGACCAGACGGTAGTGGGAAGGAACAATTTACCTTGCTTGCATGATGGTGCATGGCAGCATTGCTACACCACTGTTCCAACTGGCTTGCGCCATGCAGCATGATCCAGTTCTGCAAGGCCCAAGAGAGTCCTCCTCTCACCTGGGCCTCACAGCCATGGTCCAGTGCTCTGAGGCCTACCATAGTAGAGTGGCAGGGTGCAGGATTGTTCTTCATTTTAGATGTTTGTCCTGGATTCTACTGCAAGCTCCTGCTGGATGCCAAATTTCCAACTTTTTTCGCTTGCCAAGGGATTGATGTAGGCAAGCAGGATAATCAATAGGTGGTACAAAACAAATAGATTAGCTGGGAAGCCTGGGGCAGCCCATCCCAGTGGTTGCCACAGCACTGACTCTGGGAACAACCACTATGCAGAGGAGGCCAGCATTTGCTAACATGACAACTGGGAGGCAGGACTTGTACCGAAGGACTAATATAAAGTATTTCCATGTATAGAACTTAAAAATATGCATACTTGTTTTATTAGTTTTAATATTTATGTTTTATTGTTTTACTGTTATGCGCATTAAGAAAATTGTTTCTTCCAAAGCCGCTCAACGATAGTCAATTGATGGGACTTCCTGAATTGTCATTTCCTTTGATTTCACACTGTAAATTAGAAGGGCCCCACACATTCCCTTTCTGCCCGGGGCCCCAAAAGTCCTAGGACCGGCCCTGTATACATGAGTGCACATTTATCTGTGTGTCTCTCCGCATGTGTGCTTGGCATTTTGTGTCTCACTCAGACAATGGTACTTTTAATGCCTGGTCGAGAAACAGGTCTGGTTTCTTGCCGCCTCATGTCTTCCAAATTCATAATAAAATCTATACATATATACAGGGGCTTTTGGCCAGCCATCTTCATTAGTCTGTCCTCAGTCACACTTTGCTTCTGTGCACCAAAGCATACAGCATGGGGTACCGGGTCTGACATTAGCTCTCTTGCACTGAGTGATGGTATTTTGGAAGATCTCCTGTGCACAACCGTCTGAAAAAGAGTGCACTTCAATGACAGAGCTGCTGTGTCTGGTTTGCCAGCTTCTCCTGTATTTTTGCATTGTTGTAAATTTTCTGCATCTTGCATTTGCGTGCAGGAATAAATAAAATAAAGATAAACATGGTAGGATCGCCAATCCCAACCTATTGACTTTGCCAAAGCTTGTTTAATACTTCTATTGATGTTAAACGAAAGTGAGAGTGCCAGTGACTTGGTTTGCACTTCTACATTATTGTTAAGGACGCGCAAGAAACAATGGTGATTTCTGATCGTTAGACCCTTTTTCCTAGGAACAGAGTAAGTCTATGATGATGGACCTGACATGGTGTCATCCGCATCTGACCAACATTATTTTGATACCAGGTGCTTGGCCCTACAGCCTGGATGAAATATTTCGAAATTGACGATACAAACCATTCCTTACAACCGTTTCATGGGGCATATTATCTAGGAAGTGGCGGAGAGAGGCGTTAGCCTCCTTGGCTTAACACCTCTCATCGCCACTTCGGAAACTCTAGGCTGCACCATATTACCAAGGATATGGTGCAGCCTGGCGTTTCCCCCGCGATGGCGCTAAGTCTCACGACTTAACGCCAACGCAGGCACCCTTGCACCAGAGTGCAAGGGTGTCTGCAGAGCAGGGAGGTTTGTTTATGTACAGGAAGGTGTCCCTTCCTGCACAAAAACAAACCTAAAATGCCATTTTGTAACTTACATGTGTGCTGCCTCATACAGCACACATGTAAGTTACAAAATGGCATTTAAAAAGGTTTGTTTATGTACAGGAAGGGACACCTTCTTGTACATAAACAAACCTTAGCATTTTGCTTTTCAATGTGTGCTGCACAAGGCAGCACACATGGAAAAAGCAAAAACGAGGAGAAATGAAGTATTTCTCCTCATATCGCCACCTTAAGACCAGGATTTTCCTGGTCTTAAGTTCGGCGCTGCCACCTATTATCGCCTCTCTTGATAATAGGTGGCAGCGTCAAAGTGAATGGGTGTTGCGGTGGAACGCCCACCGCAACACCCACTGCACGCCCCTTTGGTAATAGGTAATAGGGCGCTGACCCTATCGCCACCACAACGTCACAAAAAGTGACGTTGTGGTGGCGATAGGGGCTTGGTAATATGCCCCCATGTGTTGCTTTCAGATTTGGGAGGGCGATGTCAAAGTTCCAAGGTACAAACAACACAAGAGGTGTGAAGAACAAGGATTTCTCCTAAATAATTTCTCTTCTTGGTGTAAAATGTTCTCAACAGATTTCATCGCTTCTTGTGGACTGCCCTCCTATGAGGAAAGGCTGGATTGAACTGAGGGGTTTCCTACCGCTGGTCAGTGCCTTGCCCTGGACTTCCTGGAAAAGCTAGCTGGCCGAACACCAGAGCACTGAGGGTCTAGGGGGCTGATGTATCAAAGGCTGGTCCCCATTCTGTGTCTGAGGAGGACTGCACTGCTGTACAAATGTACAAGTCCCAGAGGTACGAAGGGATTGTCTGAATAATAAAGAATAAATGACCCAATAACACATGTTATATAGAACATCTGTACTAATAAACACACAAACTGGCATGAGAAAAACACTGTTTACTGCCTTACAGACGGCCTGTAACATTAACTTTACACAGGGAAGCAACTCTCCTAATAGCCCTGAGGCCTCTTCAAAGGGATTTTACCTTCATGCACAAATTTAACCTCTTGAATCCTGGTTTTGGGCAAATATCTTTTGTTAAAAGAAATCAACATGAAAGAGTACCTGGGCATAAACCAGATGTGCAGATGTGCAGATGTGCAGATGTGCAGATGTGCAGACTGTAACATGATGTTTATTACCACTGATAAGTGAGGGGACGGAAATCATAAGTCACTCGAGGCGCGGCCTCTCATGAGTCCGTACACCCCTCACACTCAACAATGGTAATAAATAGCATATTACACTCTTTCCATTACCATAATTATCCTATTTATTGAATGATAATATTAACATTGTGACCCCTTTTGCGTCAGTAGGCTAGGCAGGTAGTACAACCCCACCTTGCGGTTCACGTTGAAATGAATCATCGTTTGGTTTTAGCATTGAATGGGCAGTGCTTAATTTAAGCCGGGGCTTGCCAATGAGGGGCCCCGGAACTTATTTTTGGGGACCGGCCCTTATTTTTCTGCATCAGATATTTTCAGAGAGCAAGAGGTGGAAAAATTCAAAAAGCGGAAGGACGGAGAAAGAGAAATAAGGAAAAAGTGTCAGGAAGGAAGACAGCAGGAACATGCAGGAGTGAGATAAAGGCGGCGGGGTGTCTGGTAGAGGATTAAAGAGGCAGGAGGTGGATTTAGGACTGCGCACCCTTGGGATTCCGGGTGTGGACATTTAATTGCACCGGCCACGTGTTTCAGAGCAGAACCCTGGGCACCGGGACTCTTTCATTTACAAATTAAGCACTGTGTTGGCAGCCTTGGTGAATACTAGGGTCTTTCAAACCAAGTCAAAGTTGGAAAGCAAACCTCTGCCTCCCTACTCTCTGCACGTGATGAGTGATGACCTTGTATTAGAAGATGCACTACTCAGCCTCCAAAGGGCAGTAAACAACTTGTCGTAGTATCAAGTTGTCAATAAAACTTACGCCAGAATATCAAAATGTTGGTCCTGAACCACAAAAACACAGAACTAAGCATCTTAAGTTTCTGCCATGTATTTGTGTAGATTTTCATCATCTTTTGGGGTCGCCCAAAATGTAGATATCCAAGCGTACTCCTAAACCCCTACATTTACACCTGCACATGGTCCGCGTTGTAGAGAAACCGCAAGAGTAAGCATCATAAATATGACGCAAATCCGCGTTTGCATGTTTATCATTTTTCCGGCGCACCAATGACTTGGGTCCAGTTGGCAGAAATGGATTGCCCGATATTAAAATGACTGGCACCCATTTACGCAAATTTTCAATTGTATTCCAAGATTTTAAAGAGCAGCCTGCAAACACATGGTTTCTGCCAGCCATTACTGCAAAACTCCCCCGTCCCAGTAATTTGAAGATAAAATCTGACGGTCACCAAAATACTGAACATAACCCGGATATTTAACCTGAGCACCGACCACGTGATCAGATCTCCTTTCGGCCTTCAGGTAGGTATGGTGAAGGGGTAAGAGCAAAGAGCGACTTCAGAATCGAGGCAAAGCTTGGGGGACCTGTCAGGAGGGGGGTCCTGCTACTGAAGCCAGTCTGGTCACTTGCCAGCCCACGTCCCCCAGTCCTGGGGGGCGAGGTAGACAGTGCCCAGGGGAAGCAGTGCCAACACTTTCGCTCTGCGGAGGCGTGCTGGGTGCGCCCTGGTGGTTTTTCGAGCTTCGCTGCCCATGCCTGGCGCTGCGCAGTCAACCAACCAATGGGAATTTCCATGGACCTGGCCGAGGCTGGATGGTTGCTGCTGGCATGGAAACCAGCCTTCATGGGTCATACCTGAGATCCCACCAGGGTGTTGTCGACATGGGGAATGACGCTGAAGAGTATCACTAGAGTAGCCCTAGACACCTGAGCGGCTGGTGGAGCCCAGCCCTGCCCCTGGAAACACCCCAGGGCCCACCACAACCCACATCAGGTTAATTTGTGAGATCAGATAACACTGAAACCTGAGGTTCTGAGTGAGGTCCTGGAAAGCCCCACGCGCTTCTACAACTAGGGACTTCTCCTGCACCGCAAACACAAGGAGATGATGGACAGAGCGCTGAAACTTTTCAGACACTCACCCCCAGTCACAGATCTGGGTTGAATCCATCATCGTTCTTTAGCTCACTTCGCCACCCCAGTTCAGACACAGCTATATGCAAATCAGTCTTGACCCTGTGCCTCATGGGAACAGTCCAGCCCGAACTGCCAAGCCATGTCTTCCCTGGACCAGAAAAAAGCATCCTGGGACCGGTTTCTGGCTAACAGCCCTCATCAGCCAGGCTAGCTTGAATCCAGTGGCAAAGTGAGCAAGGGACCCACGTCTGGGCATACCCTGTCAACTTAGGGCGAACAAAGCAAACACAAGGAGATGATGGACGGAGCGCTGAAACTTTTCAGACACTTACTCCTGCACCACCAGTTATCTTCGTAGATGCTGACAGTTTGGGGGGGTTTTCACCCCACTGCCGTGACCTTGCCTGTGGTGGTTCTGTTTGGGGTCCTCCAGGCCTGGATAGCACGTGGAGGCATATTCTGCAGAACAGAGCACTTTAATATAAAGTGTAGTGCATCCCACACACACTGTCCAACACTCCACCACACCAACTACATCAACCACATCACATTACAACACATCACTCTAGGCCACATAGCACTGTGCCACACAATCAAACATAACCCAAACCAGATAATAATGCCACACAAGCAACACTACATCATCCAGTACCCCATCACATTACACACCACTGTACCACACAACACTACACCAAACCCTATCTCAGCACACAATACAATACCACATCTCACCATCCAACCACAACCATTCAACACCACATCACTCTGTCCAACTGTACATCACATCACACAACACTTTGCCTGATGATACAAGTGCACAACACCTCTTCCAACACGAAGGGGCTTATTTACAAGCCCCTTGTGACGCCGGTGCGTCACTTTTAATCTGGGAAAAAGTGACGTACCAGCGGCTTGTAAAGCCCCTAAGTCTCCCTGTACCACATTACTTCACACCACATTACATTTCACAATTCACCATACAACCCTACACTTCCCAATACCACACCATTTCACATCATCTAACATCACTACACATTTAGCCAACAACCTTAAACTCTACCACATTACATTATTCAGCACAACCTCACACTGTACTTTTCATCAACCTGCATCACACTGTACCACAACATCCAACACCACACACCGTTGAACACCAGCCCTCGCTATATTGCACACACAGCAACAATCCGCGCCATCGCACTACAGTCTTGCATACATTCGCCTCCCACACCATTCAACAACACATCAGCCTGTACCCACTACATAGTACCACACCACAACACACACCCCTTCACCACACCACAGCAGGCAACACAATCTAACATTCCCTGAAAAGGGACCCCAGAGCTGGGGTCTCTGTGGTGGGGGGTCCTACCCCCTCTTTACTAAAAAATGCCGGTGACGTAATGTGTTTAAGAAGGTGATCCTATTATTGTGAATGGAAGATGACAGCTTTTTGGGAGGGGGAAGTAGCCATGAAACGGGGGTGACCCTTTTGACGTCTATGGAGGTATTTTTTGATCGGTTTGTTTAGAAGGTGAAGAGTGATAAAAAGAGGGTAAACTCCTGCAAATGCGGGTGGTTTGACAAGTATGCGTTGGGGCATGGACATGCCATGCGTAGGGGCTTCAGCAGGGACGGGTTCCCGCTGCTCCAGATGGCAGCAAAGCATTTTTTTTTTAAACTTTGCAAGTTCTGCACTTCACGGCGTTGCAAAGATTCAAAATAATTTACAAAGTAGAGGCCTCCTGACTGCAGCTTCGCTCACCACTGCCAATCTGTAAAACATTCAGAGTTTAAAAAAAAACACAATTTCTTGAAATCTTAACCACTTCCTGCTTGTGTTTGCTTTAACAAAACCATACCAGTGCAAGTGTGAAGAGCGTTCTGGTACCCACTTGAAACCACAATGAAAACAATGAAAACTCAAATAGAATCAACAATTTAATATGTGTGAACATGTATGCCTAGCCCATGAAAGTATAAACAATCATGTCCGTGGCACACCTCCTCATACAGCTCGTAGAAGGCAAGACAAGCGCTATTTTCCTCCTCAATCTCAAGCTGTTTCATTTTCCGCCTCACTGAAATTACCACAAAGTCTCACTGGAAACCATTCAACTATAGTACATTGCATTTTTTCGAGGAGATAATATTCAGACAGTATATTACATATAAAGAAATCTCACAAACCTTTATGTACAAATTTGCAAAGAAATGTATTTCATAATTCTGATCATAGTACTTACAACACCTCATGCAGGTATAAGTTCTGCCTTTCTCTTTGTTAAATTCACATATTTCCCACATAATAAATCTAATTTGATGGTGGGTGTTCCCACTGCTCACTTAGTCTAAATCTACATGCAATTTAAAAAGTCCATCAGATGAATCTGTTTGTCTTCCTTATTCGATATGAAGACCTGGACTTGAGGCCCGCAATAGGACTCAGATGCTAACAGCTAACACGTGTTCACATGTTTCGCAGGAAATGCCCTCCTTCTTCAGGGCTGAATCCGTTTCGAGTGCTACCCAAAAAACAAGATCCCTCAGTCTTATAAAAGATCCACACGCACAGCTTTCCGTCGAAAAGTTTTTTCACAAGTAAAACAACTTTCATTGATGGTGTATGGAGAAAATCTATTAGTTGGAAACATTCCCCATAATCAGGGCCACTGGAATTATGCGATTGTGCGGGTGCTGCTTTTTTCACATAATTATGGATCTGCCGCATTTGCCACATAATCGATCATCTGCTGCATGATCTGCAGATTTTCACCAAAATAAAATTGTTTCTAGATCAAATGGTTCAAAAGTTACTAAAATCGCAGTGACACATGTACCCACCCAGTGGAAGGCCATTTGCAAACGTTCATTGGTCAGCTTACTGCTGCTTATTACTATGTTTGGGTGTTCAACTGGTACTAATGAGGTGTAAACTATGCCCAGACAGTGTTAACAAGTGTAAAAATGACAAAATAATGAAGTTATACTATCAGAAAATGTATTGAATTATGCTGCATAATTTGGCTTTTCTTGCTGCATAATTTAGTTAACCCTGCCGCATAATTCGGCCCTTTTCTGCTGCATAATTCCAGGGGCCCTGCCATCAATGGATCCAATCTGACAAATGTATAATAGTTTCAAGCAACTGATTTTCATGATAACAAGCCTTGAATGTGTGCACTGGTAGGTTTGCTCAAAAGAAGTGTTCCCCATCATCTTACCTTCACCTTATACTCCCACCTAACACTCTCCTCAATGAGCATGGTGCCCCAGAAGACATCTCTGCTCCAGCTTCATCTAATCACAAAACACCCCTTCTCACCACATTCATACGAAATTATGCGGCACTAGACCACCAAAGTATACAGCAGGGATGTCTAAATTATGCAGAAAGCAATGACAAATTATGTGGCGTCATGCGCCACATTCTTAGGCACATTATCTCATTAGTTTGTCATTTTAACTCATTTTGACTCGAAAAAAGATTCCACCACTATAAAAAATATTTCTTAAGAAAAAAAAGTCTACACCTTCATGGGAACCTTTTGGCAATGTTAGTCGCCAACATATAATGATTTTGTCTTGCATGAAAGCACAGAACAGCATTTTGTAGACACCGTTGCATCTAGTTCCCAGAGTACAATATTTTTTTAATAAAACATACAATGATTCACTCAGTCGATAACAAGCATAACTGACACATTTAATGTCATAAAAGGAATGCTTCTTTCATTCTGTGTTTCCCAGTTATGTTTTAGAAACAGTCTTCAGTTTTGGGTTTTATCTATGTCTAGAGCTTGGTCATCCAGAAATGCCTTTTCTGTTAAGCAAGAGCCCCGCAGAACAGTATTGTTCATTACATGTGTGTAATGTACGTCTTTTACCAAATGGGATTGTAAGGTTAAAGATTCCAGACGTCAGACCTTAAAAGAGAAGTAAAATGCCTGGGCTGTTTCTTTCATCTGTGCGTCCTCTTGAAAAAACTGTGGTTTTCAGAACATTATCTGTGCTGTGGCAAGAATTTGCATGAATAATGAGGCTAAACAGCTTCATGCGACTTCAAGGATAATCAGTGCTTAATTTGGAAAATTATAAATGCCGGGGCCCGAGGTATTAACACGTCACCTCGTGCTGTAGGGATAGTTTCTCCCCTGCGGTTTTATTTTCTCAAGTATATTGAACACCTTTTCTTATTTATGAGCTGTTCCGAATTAGACAGCGCCACCATGTGGTGGACTGTCATAAGTAGGTGCGGTGTTTAGAAACAAGTGCCAGTGCTAAGCACCAGCAAACACCGGCACAAATTAAGCCCTGAGAATAATTATTCCTACACTGAATTGTATTTTAATTTGTCAGGATTTGTTTGATGCTTAGACAGAAAGCCCTTCCACGTTCAACCATTGGGGCATTAATAATGTATGGGAAATTGTTTCACCTTATTAATACCTGTTTATTATGCGGGAAAACACTGCAGCAAACACAATCGTACTTCTTGTGGCATTGGATACAGGGCTTTAAGTGAGCCGTGTCTCACCGGTGCTGAGCACCGGCAGTTTTTTAAGGGGGCCTCGAAACGTGTCTCTATCGGGCTCTGTTTTGTGCCCTGGCACAGATGGTCCGTTTTTCCGGACTGCAGTGACAGCAGGCACATCGATGTGCGCATACTCACACTGCTCACTTCCCTCTAGTGGAGAAGTTACGGCATGACGTCATGCCAGGTGAGCGGTGTAGGGGAAGGGAAATCCTTTAAAGAGAGTCATTTTCTCTCTGGATTTCCCTTCTCTTTTTGAAATTCAGGAGCAGTAACATTGTCATGGTGTCACCAGGGCTTTAAGTGGAAGCTTTTTCAATATTATATACAAGCCATAGTTGCTGCTTATTTATTTTATGCAACTAATAACCATTGACAAAGCCAATAGTCCTGACTTGTTGTAGGTATGATGTTCCTTGTTGTATCATATATCTGAAAGCAATGACAGAAACAGAAAAATACTAGTCGGGCGGCACACTATGCTAAGCACAGATTTTGGGCTTGGTGTTTTTAAGCCACGCCCTTAATTATATTGGCCACGCCCCTATGAGAGACCCCCCCAGTTTTTTCATCCCACTTAAAGCCCTGATTGGATATGACTAGTATTTTGCACTGTATTCAGTTATTGAGTTGAATTGTTGCTGTTGGTGATTTCGTTGGAGTTGTTTTCAGTAATCACCTAATTTATGTCATTTGTGATGTCAGTGACGTCACTTACGGTGTCAGGGGCAATTCGTGGTGGGGGAGTTAAGTTTGCCTTGCTTCCCGAACTACCACATTTTTACTGCTTTTTCAAGTTTTAGTTCATAACTTTAACGTTATTTTAACTGACATTTTTTGATAAATGTGTACGTTTTTCTACACATATAGCATAGTTGTGGCTTGTAAGCGAGCCAACCCTAAGTTCTCTGTAGTGCATATTTTATGTGTATTTAACAGGCTATTAATGGTACACCTTATGAAGGCATAATTAACCTGTGTTTCTCTAAATGCCCTTCATCAGACCTGCAGACTATGAGTGTGCGTGGGAAGTATACATCCTTGCATCACACAGTACGTGGCTGTGAACTGTGTGTGCCACCAAAAAACTGAAATTCCCACTGCTGTCGGTATCTCCAACCACACCAGTGGCATCAGTGGCACATCCTCCCACTGCCCACCTGTGCCAGCCTGTCACCCTGCTGCCTGTGGCGGTTCTTCCTACTGCCCACCAGTGCCAGCTTCAGCCACTGCCCACCAGTGCCAGCGTCAGCCACTGCCCACCAGTGCCAGCTTCAGCCACTGCCCACCAGTGCCAGCCTCTCACACTGCCACCAGTGCCAGCTCCTCAAATCAGCCACCAGTGACAGCTCCTCCCACTGCCCACCAGTGTGAGCCTCTCACACTGACACCAGTGCCAGCTTCAGCCACTGCCCACCAGTGCCAACTTCTTACACTGCCCACCAGTGCCAGCCTCTCACACTGCCCACTGGTGCCAGATTCAGCCACTGCCCACCAGTGCCAGCCTCTCACACTGCCACCAGTGGCAGCTCCTCCCACTACCCACCCGTGCCAGCTTCTCACACTGCCACCTGTGTGTGTCAGCCTCTCACTATGCCACCAGTGCCAGCCTCTCACACTGCCACCAGTGCCAGCTTCAGTCACTGCCACCAGTGCCAGCCTCTCACACTGCCACCTGTGTAGGTCTGTCTCTCACACTGCCACCAGTGCCAGCTTCATCCACTGCCCACCAGTGCCAGCCTCTCACACTGCCACCAGTGCCAGCTTCAGCCACTGCCACCAGTGCCAGCCTCTCACACTGCCACCTGTGTAGGTCTGTCTCTCACATTGCCACCAGTGCCAGCCTCTCACACTGCCACTAGTGCCAGCCTCTCACACTGCCACAAGTGCCAGCTCCTCACACCGCCCACCAGTGGCAGCTCCTCCCACTGCCCACTAGTGCCAACCTCTCACACTGCCACCAGTGCCAGCTTCTCACACTGCCTACCAGTGCCAGCCTCTCACACTGCCACCAGTGCCAGCCTCTCACATTGCCACCAGTGGCAGCTCTTCCCACTGCCTAACAGTGTCTGTCTCTCACACTGCCACCAGTGGCAGCTCTCCCCACTGCCCACCAGTGCCAGCTTCTCACACTGCCACCAGTGCCAGCCTCTCACACTGCCCACCAGTGCCAGCTTCTCACACTGCCACCTGTGTGTGTCTGCCTCTCACATTGCCACCAGTGCCAGCCTCTCACACTGCCATTGGTGCCAGCCTCTCACACTGCCACAAGTGCCAGCTCCACACACCGCCCACCAGTGGCAGCTCCTCCCACTGCCCACCAGTGCCAGCCTCTCACTCTGCCACCAGTGGCAGTCTCTCACACTGCCACCAGTGCCAGCCTCTCACACTGCCACCAGTGCCAGCCTCTCACTCTGCCACCAGTGCCAGCCTCTCACATTGCCACCAGTGGCAGCTCTTCCCACCGCCCACCAGTGCCAGCCTCTCACTCTGCCACCAGTGGCAGTCTCTCACACTGCCACCAGTGCCAGCCTCTCACTCTCCCACCAGTCCAGCCCCTCACACTGCCCA
Organism: Calotriton arnoldi; assembly: GCA_963921515.1. Classification (NCBI taxonomy): domain Eukaryota; kingdom Metazoa; phylum Chordata; class Amphibia; order Caudata; family Salamandridae; genus Calotriton; species Calotriton arnoldi. The sequence continues at coordinate 1,417,111 of CAWUFW010001742.1, read as the reverse complement.
TGTTCGCTCCACTCCTGCCCAGTGCCCGATCCTGTACAGTGATGCCACCTTTCACACACTGTGCACCAATGCCCAGCAGTGCCAGCTCCGTGCACTACCCTCATGTGTACGTCAGTCCCCATCAGGTAGTTGATGGAAAAGTTTAGACTCCTTGGCCAGTCCGTTGTTGCCCTCTGGACTGCGGTGGGCAGCCAGTGTGCCAACTGGGATTTTCTTTCAAGAGGTTTCCATATTCCCTTTCTCTCACCAGTTGTTCCTCCTCTCTCCTTTGTGTAACATAAAGCGCTTCAAAGCCTTGTAAGCGTCCCCCAGGCCTTTCTCCAGTGATCCCTCTACGCAGACTTTACTCCACTCTTAGCCTGTAGTTTCTCCTTTTGCCTGTACTCTTGATACCCCTCGCTCATTTTCCTCTCCCCGGTAATTTTCCTCTCTCCTCTCTCTGTGTATCTCTCTGTCTCTCTCTATCTCACTCTGTTGTTTCTCCTCTGGCCGCGTACCCGCCCTCATCCCCCCTTTCCCCGGCTTGCACCTCCACCCAGTCTCTGGGCCTCGTGTGCTGCTGGTCGCCTATTTCTACAATCCCTGTAAAGTGCTGTAAATCCTTTGGGATCATGTCAGCGCTATAGGAACATCAAAAAAAAAAAAAAAAAAAAAATAGGGAGGGAATGGCCTTCGTTCATAGCTTTCCAATAACCACATTTGGGTTCCAGCCTCATTGTGCACACATGTTTTTTTTTACTTAAAAAAAATACCACTTCCTGAATTGAGCCCTAATTACGAGTTGGAAGAAAATTCACAATTTGGGCGGAAAGAGGACTTTCCTCCTGAATTAGGAGTATGCTTTTTGTGCAAATACTAACCCTGGGCGAAGTGCTACGCTACGCTCGCGTAGTTTGCGAAGTTTGCGCTACTTCGCACAACGCGAATTGCACGTAGCACAGTGCAAACATGCGTAGCGTAGCGTAGCGTAGTGCCGCGGTCATTTTTTGCTTGCTCGCGGTCCTCAACGTCAAGTTGGCGACCGCGAGCAAGCAAAATGACATCCTCGGCGAGACTTTTTCCTCGTTCGCGATCAGCAACATCAAGTTGCCGATCGCGAGCGTGGAAAATAAACCTCCCGGCGAGATTCTCAACGCGGGGAGGTCAGGTTTCTCATTGCGAGTGGTCGCGTATGCTCGCGACCGCTCGCGATGAGAAACTACCAGTCCGCGTTGAGAAAGCTGCCGCTCGAGTAAAAATCTACTCGAGCGGCAGTAGAAGACAGCTCGCACTGTGCAAGTTGCCGTTTTCAATGATTGCACAGTGCGGACAAGCATCCGGCACTGTGCAATCATTGCGAACAGTGCGCTACGCAGTTCGCGTAGTGCTACGCGAAGCTTGCGTAGTGCGAACTGCACTTTGCGTAGCTTCGTGAAGCATTACTTCGCGAACTACGCCCAGACTTAGCAAATACTCACATCTCTGGTATTTCCCTCCAGAGCCGGCCTTCAGCATCTGCGAGCTGTGCCGAAGCACAGGGCGCCGACCTGCAGAGGGTCACAGCCTGCAGCAGTCTCTCTCCGCCCTAGATTCTAATAAAAGTGTGTTTAAAGACTGTTTCTGAAGAGCGCTGGCACCCACTTCCGCATTTTGCCTGCTTTGATTTTCATGGCGCGCCTTCATTTTGGCCCCACACACAGGTGAGGGGCCGCAGCGAGACCGGTCATATATCAAACGAGACCGACATTACACACCGACACACTCATATGTAATTCTGAGAAAGAACCCAATGCATGCCACCATTCTTGCGTTAGAGAATATACCATTGTCTGGCCGTATTTATTACATCTCATAAACACGACACATTTTTTCGTTTCCATAAAAAGTTACAATATGTACAAAACAGCATTGTGATTACATTGTGATTATGACATGGACTTAACTAATACATTACATTTCCTAGCCAATACTCCATAACTAATACATGAAATTTACTAGCACATACTCCAAAGGAGTCATGGTTGACGACCCCCCAGGCCCTTGTGGCATCGACTGATTCAATTGACTTGGACCCAGGACAAACAAAACCCGGCTGGTGCTACCATAAGTTGTCCTCTGCAAGGCGAACTTACCTGCCCCTTCAAGACAGAGGGGGCTTGGGCCAGCATAACAGCTGGTCCCCCAAACAACACCTGCCCCCTCAAGACAGAGGGGGTTTGGGCAAGCATAACAGCTGGGCCCCCAAACAACACCTGCCCCCTCAAGACAGAGGGAGCTTGGTCCAGCATAACAGCTGGTCCCCCAAACTACTGTGCCAGAGCCAAACGAATACCGGGATCCCCCCTGGCACCCGTTGGGAGATGGGCCTTGGCAACCGGGCCCTACCTTGGTCCCCTGGCGTAGCTACCATCCCCCAGTATCCCCAGGGCCGTGTAATGGAGTTCCCTGGCCGGCTACGGACAATCGCTGTAGCGGGCGTCCTCAGCCTTCCACTAGAGACCGTTGTACCCCTGCCCTGGCTTGAGCTAAAGGCTTAAAATCCAATTCCATCTTGAATTCGTCTACACTTATGTTCTTGATGCCAAGGTTGTCTACCTGTTTTGTGGCCAACCATGACTCCTTCCCTGCCTATACCCAGCCCCAATGATGATCAAAGGCACCCCACTCAGTGAAATAAATACAGGGATGGGAGGGTGGGGAAAAGAACTCAGGTGCTGTGAGGCCAAGGGTCGCGTCGGCAGTCGCCAGGGGCAATCAGGCAGCGATGTACGCTCCGGTAGCCTAGCCCAATATTTAACCTGTCTTGCTGCCCCTGGCGACTGCCCAGGCGACCCCGCCAATCTCGTGGTAACCAATGATTGCTCTGTGTGCGGTACCGCGAAATTTCGAAGCGCGGCCACCGTTGGCCACGGCCCTCGACCGGTCCGATCCGGCCTGCACCTATCTCCGGTGCCTGCGACTTGCGACTGGTCCCTTGTCCACTTTCCTTCTACTCCTCCCACATTTTTTGACACACAGACAGTTAAGGAGAAGGAGTAGGTGGGACCGCCAAGGACACTACCTGAGCAAAGGCCAGCTGTATATCCCCTCCAATCATTGCCAGAAAACACCTGGAGAAATGTGATTGGGGAAAGAGGTCATCAGTATTTGAGGAGAAAATGCTAAAAACGCTGCAGAACTACCAATAGCCATGGTTATTCCTCATTCCCAATTAAAACCTACTAATGGATGGTTACTACTGATTTGGGGAATATGACACCTTGTTGTATCTGTACTTTACTCAACTCATCATAATGAAGGCCTCAGCCTTCACCCAGCCAGGCGAAGGCGCTTTAATAGGGGGCTTAAGCACTAGGCTCAAAGGTGCAGAGCGAATGCCCAAATAAACCTGGCACTGGGTGTAAACAACTTGTGGGTCCTTCCTAAGGCCGCGCCATGGCAAATACTTCACTATCCAAAAACCCAAAGCTATTGACTTGTATTAGGTCACTCCTTAGTCACACAAGATCTCTGCAAACATCCATTAAGGGCAGCTCTTGAGAATACACATGAGCAGAGACTGTCAAAATATCGATCTTACATACACGCGCCCTTGAAAAAAAATGTACATTGTCCTAACCCCATAGCCAATCACTAGCTCTTTAAGAATGTGGGGCTCGAGCTATACTAGTGAATTATCAAAGGCTTGCAACAGGTGGGAAGTGAGTTCGACAGAATTTAGGACTTAAAATAAGGCACTAATATTTTTTCACTGTCTCGTAGCTTACTCTTTTTTAGCCTACGTTTTCAAATGAAATCCCCTTAACTCCGTGCCGAGAATGCATCTGAAAAGGTACAGTCAAAGCGCTATAACTTAAAGTGCCTAATTCTTTCCATAAACTTCTCACTACACAAAAGCCAAAGCAATTATCTCCATTAAGTAGGGGTGGATGAGGGGGGGGCCGTGGCTAACCGCCTAAGATGGCGGACGTGTTTTGGTGAGGCTCCGGACCCTGGGGGGAAAGATCCTGAGCACTCGCCAGATTGAGGGCTGGGATTGCCGCCTGAACTATAGAAATATGCTGCTTAATGTCCGGTGCAGTGATCATCTTGATCTGGGTCTGTGAACTGCAACGACGCCAGAGATATCGGCACTCAGCCACGCCCGCGGACACTGAGGCCTGCCTACAACGCTGCGCTGGAACTGGAGCGCGGCATCCCCCGCCTCCCGCCCGATGCATGGTACCCAGTAAAACACACCCTGTAGCGTGATTCACCCCGCCCGGCGGCTACCCCGCGACAAATATGGTGAACATACTGAGCCGAGAGCTGATGTGAGGGGCCTCATCGAGTGACTAAACGGGCCCACTGTGAACGGCTCGAAGTACAAGTGGTGAGTGCTGGAGGCCGCGCCGGGGGCTGGGGGTAGCCGGAGCTGATCAGGCCCCTCCCGCGCTACTAGTACATGGCGTGAGGAGAGCGGCATAGTATTTATCTCGCCGATCAATACCCCTGCATTGGAGTGGGGATTGGGGCGGACTGCGCCACGATGCAGCGGCTGCTTGGATCCAATTGGCCTAACTGCGCAGCTCATGGACCGGGATGGCGGGGCCGCTGGCCCGATGGACACGGAGCATAATGTGGGTGCGGTCCACTGACCCCAGGGCCGCTGCAGCCCACAACTGACCCAGCAGGGGTGAGGCCCCCACACCCCCCTCTCCGCAGCTGACGCAATCTACTGGAGTGGGCCTTCCTTGAAAGCGGGACCGAGGAGTGTTGAGAAGGCGCATTGCTATGGAGAGTGACGCCCGGGCCCCTGGGACGGTCCAGGAATCATTGTTAATCGCAGATACACTGGTCTTCATCCCATGCCTTACTGGTGACACACACGTAGACGGCTGAGTGGGGTGGTGAATGGCACGGGACAGTTGTGCTCTCCTAGAAATCACGCGACACTCAGGGAGCGCTGGGAGTACTGCCAACCTTACCCTAAGCACTAGCACGCCGCAGTAAACAGACACGGCCTGAAGGGTCTGGGGGGGGGGGAAGACACGGCGAGCTCTCAGGAGCATTTTGGAGCCCATCTCATAGACCCAGTCCCCACAGTGGAGGCTGCACTAAGAATACAGGCTGCTGCGACCACGACATACGGGTCGGAGTTCCCCCCCTACTAATACCCTACAAGCGCCAGTCCTCCCCATTAGCAGCGGACGGTCGGCATGGGAAGAGTTAAGGGGAAAGTGCTGGAAGGCAACCCTGGCACGGGTGGCCCCACTAGTGGGGCCGAATCTAACACCAGACCCCTGTCACCTGGGGCCTCTACCTCTGACTTTGCTGAGACTACTCCTGACAAACTGGATCTGATCCTAAAAGAAGTTCGAGAATCCCGCATGGCAATAGAGCAACAAATCGGAACTCTCACGACTGGCCTCACCCTCCTCCGAGCGGACCATGGGAAAATGTCTGAGACAGTTCGAGAACACGACAAAGCGCTCACCAATATGGAACCCCAAATTGCGGAACATACTACACAGCTTCAAAAACTACAACGACAAGTTACTGGTCTCCAGGACAGAGATAGGCCTTCCGGAGCGCAGCGAAGGCACCAAGGCTGTGGACTTCATGGAAGCATGGTTCCGAGAATATGTGACCCAGGACGGCCTATCACCATATTTCTGTGTGGAACGGGCACACCGAATCCCAACGGGAGCGCTAAAGGCAGGGGCACCCCCACGATCCCTGATTGTCAAAATACTAAACTACAGGGATCGGGATATGCTACTACAAAAAGCAAGAGAAAAAACACAGATCCAATTTGAGAATCACAGAATTTCGCTGTATCCTGATTACTCACTCCAGGTACAACGCCAACGATCATCATATCAAGCAGTCAAGAAGAAACTACGAGCGGCCCAACTTAAATATGCATTGCTATTCCCGGCCAGATTAAAGATTATCCATGAACGGAAAACGTACTTCTTTGATAGCCCAAACGACGCAGAGGAATGGCTGGAGGTGATGAGCCTAGACTCGAGCCAGAGCGGACTATCGGGCTCAGCACGCCAAGGCCCTGCAAAACCTCCGAGACATGGGCCCCGACGTACTAACAAGAGCCTACAGAGTAACACTGGCATTGGTCCGACTCACGATCAGCAGATGGCTGGCAGGGCAGAGGCACTGGCCGTGGCCGGATCTTTTCAGGACAGCATCCCCAAGATCCTGACTGATTCGGAGGACAGCACCATCCAGTCAGACTCTGACCACAGCCTCACTCTGTTCCCCTCGGTGACACCTCAGACTGTGGACGAGTTAGTAGATAATTGATGTATCTCGCTCACACAAATGTTCAAACTTTGGTCGAGAAGGTATATGCATATCAGCTGGAACACCAGGCGCACCAGTATCCTTTTAACACCCTTTGGTGACTCACCTGAAACGCTGTGGAAGTTTATTACTGTATTGATAATTAAGGCTCGGTTGCCTGATGATTATGTCATGACTATTTTTGGGGTGATGTTATCCTACACGCTAAGTCATAATATAGATGGCTGCAATGAACTATATCTGGTTTGCCCGCATATACTATTTACATTTACGATGAGTCCATAGTAGCACTATAGCATAAGCAGCTGGCACACCGATGCCGTTCACTATCCTATGTCTACAGATTCATAATTGTAATGCCCTGAATAACTGTGATATATTCTTTTTCTACTGTTGTAAAGCACCCAGCCTGGCTGTTAATGCCTCATAGACCAGTGTAGAGGTTGATATCACCTCTCTGCCGAGACATAGAATGCATAACTAAGGCGATCTACATATACTTTGTACTGATTTGTATTTACCCCCACCACAATGCATGAGGGGGCCTGGGGAGTGATATAGCAGAAGTTATGGTTATAACGATATCCTTTTACAATCCTTTGTTTACAGGGGCCAACCTAAACATAATCAAACCCCTTGGAGATGTATTCTTATACAGTTCTATAGTATAAAGCCTGTCTACTAATGCAGCGCAGAACTTTATAGCTGCTGTTCTCTGTACGAACTGCTCAGGTAACGTAAAGATATGTCTGGATGAGGCGATTGTACTGTCTTTGCAATGATATGTTTACACCCCCCCGGGCTCCGTCGAGCTACCGGGACCCCGCAGTTGCATCAACCACGATATGGATGGTGGCAGCGACCCCCCCACTAAGCGAATGCACCGTTATGTGGTACCTATATGTTGGGAATCTTTGTTGGGCCCAGCGTCGTTTGTTGGCTGAGCCGAGAATTGTTAGTGTTAGTTTTGAGGGAAAGGGGAACTCCTGGTCTGCGACAGTTAAACGGCTCCTCGCTACAAGGAGCTTCATCTACCATAATAACTTATGCCTAGAGACCGCACCACCATAGGCTCTTACAATCTGCTGACTTGGAATGTGCGGGGGTTGTTGGCTGTACAAAAAAGACACAGTGTTCATGCTCACTTACTTAGGCGCAAAGCCCATATTGTCTTCCTCCAGGAGCCGCACCTTACTGACTCGGAGGCTTTAAAGACCCGTAAAAAATGGCGAGGCAATATATATTCCACTAATTACTCAGCGTTTGCCAGAGGAGCGACCATCTGGATCCGGCATGGGGTCCCATTTACGGAGCTCGATCGTCGCATAGATTTCCAGGGTAGATATATCTTATTGAAAGGAACTCTTGATGGCGTAACCGTGGCCCTGGGCTGTATATATGCCCCTAACTTTTAACAGGACAAATCCTTCCACCGTTTGGGTGCAGCCCTTGTTGGGTGGGATACGATTCCCTGGATTCTGGGAGGAGACTGCAATACAGTATTAGATATAGACCTAGACAGGTCCCACCCCCCATTGCATGGCGCTGGCGCCTGCAAGCAAGCGGACCTCCTAAAAACATGGTTAGATGGAGGGGGACTGTCGGATGTCTGGAGATTAATGCACCCTACTCACAAAGAATATTCCTTCTATTCGCCGGTCCATCACCTCCACACCAGGATAGACAGATTTTTATGCTCACACACCATTGCTACACATATCATCACTGGCGTAGCAAGGGGCACGAGATTTGGGGGCGGCAGGTAAATTTATCGCCAGCACCCCCCCCCCCCCTCTGCTCTTAGGCGCTCGGCGGCGGCGGCGGCAAAAGGCAGGGACCGCCACGGGCGGCAGAGTGCCTAGCTATGCCACTGCATATCAGTCAGTCCACTTACCTAGCCAAGACATTTTCGGACCACAATCCCTTAGAACTCACACTTACCTGGGGACGAGTACCGACCCCGGTGCCCACCTGGAAACTGTAGCCCCAGTTATTGGAGGACGCCCGTTCCGCACCGCTATCTCCATTGCCATTAATAATTACTTCTCTGAAAATTGGAATACTGCTTCCTCCCACCTAATAGATTGGGATGCACTTAAAGTGGTGGTGAGGGGGTCTGCCATTGGACAGGTGGTGGGGGCCAGACAAGAGGTACATCAACGCCTGATTAGCATAGAAAACCTGATGAATACTTTTGAACCGGAGGCAGTGGCAGATCCAGAAAAACGAGAGGCCTTGCAGGACGCCCGCATTAATCACGCCGACACCCTAGAAACTCTGCGGGTTATTGACCATAGGGCCTTCACACAATGGAAGCACACTGAGGCAGACAAGGCTGGGACACTATTAGCCCACATAGTACAGGACAGACCGGAACCACCAATTATTACACACATTAATGTACCGAACCAAGGACCAGTCCACACACAAATCGAGATAAATGAGGCCTTTTGTAAGTATCTTAGTGACCTTTACGCGGCCCCAACACACAATAATAACACGCTGATAGCGGACTTCTTCCAAGGCTTAACTATCCCCTCTCTACCGGCGGATACACAGAAGGAACTCACAGGCCCTATAACCCAACAAGAAATTCGAGCTGCGATCAAAGGCCTTAATCATAACAAGGCGCCTGGCCTAGATGGCCTGCCCATAGAATTTTATGAAACTTATTCGGAAGCCCTGGTCCCCAAATTGGAGGAAGTATATAGGACAGCCCTGGAGGTTGGCCACTTGCCACAATCCACCATGCAGGCATTGGTCGTCTCACTTCTTAAGCCGGGACGCGATTGCACTGATATCTCCAATTATAGGCCTCTATCCTTATTAGCAACTGAATAAAAAATCCTGAGCAAAGCCTTGGCAAACCGCATACAGCCATACTTAACCACTCTCATACATAGGGACCAATGCGGGTTTTTACCGAATCGCAGTACGTCCCTCAACACTAGAAGCTTGCATTATATCATGGCGGCTACCCTGGCCGAATATCCGGAGGCTGGCTGTCTGGCACTGGACTTACGCCAGGCCTTTGATTCTATAGCATGGGACTATATGTTCGCTGCTTTACAGCGATTTGGCCTCCCTAGCGCCTATCTCAAATGGGTACGGCTGCTTTACACCTCTCCTACGGCTAGAGCACGCACCGGCCACCATATCTCATGTGAATATACGGTACACAGGGGCACACGTCAGGGATGTCCTTTATCCCCCCTGCTGTTTGTGCTAGCGCTGGAGCCCTTAGCGATAGCCCTGAGACAGTCAGCAGAACAGCTGGGGATACCCATTGATGGAACTGCACACATAATTTCAATATATGCTGACGATATTCTGCTTTATTTACGTGATTTGACTGCTGACACTGCACCTCTCCCCACTATATTTTCCACATTTGAAAGTATTTCGGGCCTTGCCATTAATCCACGGAAATCAAATGCTTTTTATTTTCGTGACGGAATCCACCCAGATATGACACAATTCGGTAATTATACCTTACCCATAGCACACGCTACATTCAAGTATTTAGGAATACAAGTGTACAGGGCACAGGCGGATCAACTAGACGGCAACCTGGTAAAGGCCATCACCGCTCTACGCTTGAGTGTGGCCTTCTGGATATCCCTGCCGCTATCGGTGATGGGGCGATTGCCATATCAAAGATGGTGGTGCTTCCCCGTTTATTATATTTTTTTGTGAATTTACCACTGGCGGTCCCGCACTCAATCTTCTGTACCTTGGACACTATCCTCATAGAATTCATATGGGGTAAGGGCCGCCGGAGAGTAAGTCTTCGGAAATTACAACTAGAGTCCCATAGGGGACGTCTGGGAGTCCCTGATTTCAGGGCCTATTACTACGCCTGTCAACTCCAGTGGCTGTCCTACTGGACAGCGGGTAGGAATCTACAAGAAATAGGTTATACACCCCGGGACATAGATCGGGGCAAACTACATTCCTTACTCTTACCAAAAGCTAATATCCCCTTGGAGGGGCCTCCATTACTTAAGACCGCATTGCAATGTTGGAGAAAGGCGCTGCTTTATACTTCAGGAACAACCCCCTATGCGACTAATATCCCATTACTGGGCATCCCCATCCCTGGGGGTGTGCTAACAAAGGCCAGACTACATGCCTGGGCGGAGACTGGCGTGGAGGAAGTCGGGCTGTTCTTTGGTGATGGCAACCTTCTTGATCACAACACATTCATACAGACCACTGGGGCACCAGACCGCTTATATCTGACACACGCAGCTGTATCACACTATATCAAGAAGACATGGGCGCCTCAACGCAGGGAACCTCCACAACACGAACTGGTCCATTTACTGTACTACATGGGGGAAGGAGGCCATCTAGTCAAATGGTTGTACACAGGTATTAGAGCGCAAGCATCCATCGCCCTTACTGATCTTAGAACAAAATGGGAGGCGGATGCCAACACAGAACTCACCGACAAAGCCTGGGCGAGCATGTTAGAGCATCCCAAACGGGTATCCTGTAACGCTAAACTTAAATTTATCCAAACAATGATACTGCATAGATCTTACTTAACCCCAAAGAGAATACAGCGTGTGTTACCAGAGGCCCAACACTGCTGCCCCCGATGCAAGGGAGACGAGGCGGATTTTGTCCATATGTTATGGGCCTGCCCACGTCTACATGATTACTGGGACGGAATACGGCAGTCACTGCGAGAGGTTACGCACCTAACTGTCCAGGAAAATATCCTGGAGTGCCTCATGGGTCTCCGCAAACGCACTGCAGCACAGAAGGTACAGTTAAGGTTCCTGGACCTTGCCCTTATACTGGCCGTAAGAACAATCACCATGAGATGGAAATCACCTAGAAGTCCATTATTGACTATATGGCAGGAAGATGTGATACAATGGGGCAGTGCCGAAAGTACGGCAATTAGAAGAGAAGAGGAAAGGGGTATGCGGAAACACCCTATTTCTATGGATTGGGATATCATGATGGAAGACTTTAAACTGCTGGACTTTATACCCACACATAACAACCCCACACAATAGCAGACCTAAATATTCTAGGTCCGTACGCCAGAGATCTTCACAGGCCCTAGACACGACACCATTATACTTAAGCAGCGATGAGCAAATAATGATATATAGATAACACTAATAGGCAACTAAACATACAAGTAATGGCAGACCAGGAGGGAGGGTAGAGGGAGGGGGGATGTTATATAAGTTATAAATGTTATGTTATTAATGTTGAAGCATACTATGTGAAACTACTCTAGGAGAAATATTGCATTTCCAGAGTACACAAAGCCACCTTATAGCCGCAGTGGTGGATATTTAACCAGGAACAACTGTAATTGAATTACCTGTTCAGCATACCACTTTGTACTGTATACGATGGGGAGAACATCAAAAAGATAAAATGCCATTTGTATTACATGTATCACATTGCAATGCTATCTTGGCAATCAATAAAGTATGTTTAAAAAAAAAAAGTAGGGGTTGATGATGGAGTTAGAAGAGGAATTCAGACAATTAGGCACAAGGCTATGAAATTCTTTGGGGCCTCTTCACAAAGTTAAATTTACACATGTACATTTACTCCTCTGTAAACCCATTACTGCACCTAGATGTAAATCTACACTTTTTTGCTACTCACCATACCTAGGTGTAAATCTAAACTTTTTTGCTTTCCAGCATTTCCTAGTGTAGATTTACACCTAAGTGTAGACTTACATGTTTTCACCCACTAGTGGAGCCTCCTTCAACAGGACTTGAGTCTAAAATAACTACTAGTATCTTTTCACTCGTAGGTAGTGATTTCCACCACTGAAGTGAAGATCTCCCTATGAGGAAGTATAGGGAAAATTATTAAAGCTTATTTTTCATTAAAAAATATGAAAATATTTAAATATAGATGTAAAATCGTTTAGGATATTTATTAGAAATCTAGCTGCAATGAAATAAAATGTTGCAGCAGAATACCTCATTAAATGAAATGAGTATTAAATAATTAATTAAAATACAATTATTTGATTTATGAAAAATATTTCTTAAAGAATTATTTTTAAAACTCACACCGCAGTAACATTTTTATTTTTATTTAATATGTGTTACATTTTGTTAAAGGTTATGTGTAGAATTAATTAAAATTATTATTACATTTTTGAAATTTTAAATGATAAACGTAAAATTCTTTTCAATTAATTTATTGTTACATTTAAAATAATAAAATCATTAATTAATAATAGCATATATTATTTTAATAAATTACAATATATAGATGTATATTTTAAAAATGAAATAATTGTCTTTATTACACAATATTTCCAATGGGTGTTATTTTAAGCCCCTGCTGCCATTATTTTCTATGGCAGTGTGTTACAGTCCCTGTGACTGGCCTTGTGTGGTGCTTGGCTTACTTCAAAACTGGGCTGGAGTGACATTTACAACTGTTTTGTCACCTTTAGGGCTGTAGTAATTTTAGAAATGTAGTTTGTAAATAGCACAGGGCTTAGGGGCCAATTGTGATGTCGGGACACCGTCTCGTAAACGGGACCTACTGGTTGGCGGCCCCGACCGCCTGATTTGGATGTGACCGAACACTGTTTGGTCGCATTCCAACATTACCCTATGGGAGCATGTGTTACGGCCGTAAACCAGCCGTAGTACATGCTCCCATAGGGAAATGGGGGGTGGTGTTAATCCCTGCACCCCGTGGCAGGCACCTCAAGGTGTTTGCCACGGGTGCGGGGATTAACAGGGGGGAACCAAAGGTGTCCCCTCGGCCCCCAACCGGAGGCCGTGCACACAAGGGGCACTGCTAGGGACCCCAAACACGCTTACCGACAGGGTTTCCATGTCGGAATGGCCACCATGGAAACCCTGCTGGAAACCGTGCATCGTAATCCCAACGGCGGAAAGACCGCCCTTTGGGATTACGGGCTGGCCTCCAACTGGCCGAAGGGCTCCTTGAGCCCATCGGAAGCCAGCCGGAATGACTGGCCGGTTTTAATTCTGACCAGCTGATTCATAATCAGCCGGTCGGAATTGAAACCGGCGATGGTGGTCGGAAAGCCCCTTAGTCTGTCCCCTCTCACCTACCCACAGACCTGGGCATCTACAAAGCAGAGCCTTTCAGTGCAAGGTGAGCACAAGGGATTACATGAATCAGACAGCATAGGTGGTGGGGCACCCCATCAGATGAAAGCCCCCACCTCCAGGAGTCACTCCAGCTCCCCCATGGCAGCAGTGCTTAATTTGTAAAAATAAATAGAAGTGCCAGGGCCCTTGTCATGAGGACCACTGCAGCTCGCACCACCCATTTGCCCTGCCTGTGCTGGCGATAACAACTACTGACCATGGCACTTCTACAAGGGTGACAATTTGGATTATTTCAGGCCGCCCAAAGCTATAAGAATGGCTTGGGCAGCTCGTATTAGTATTTTTGAATGTAAAAATAATTATTAAACAACTGTTGTTGTGCTCATTTCAAAATCAAACAGACATCGCCACCATGTGGTGGACTGTCATAAGTACGGTTGCTGACAATTCAGTGATGGTGCCGAGCACCGGAAACCACTGGCTCAAATCAAGCACTGCATTGCAGACCGCCCCAGAGTAGGAAGATGTTTGCAGTAGGAAAAGGTGCTGGTGAGGGTTACTTGTGAGGGCCAGCGACTTACATTCACTGCGAATGGTTGAGAATCCCAGGCTTTGTATGCCTTAAAAAATCCCAAACTGAGTGAGTTTGTAGCCCTACATTGGGCTTTATTTCTGCACCATTCAGAATGGTGCATGGACATTACCGGTCCTACATAGAGTTCTGGACTGGTTATTGGTGTGAGCGCCTTAAAGGTGAAATAAAAACACTGCAAAACATAACAACATGCTATAAATTGAGATAAACTAACAACCTAGCTTGTGTTTGTCCTGTAGCGCTTCAGTCTGCACTTTTGCTGTAAATAACAGGTGCTTCTTTTACCCAATGTAAATCAATTTACCTGCCTCAAAAAGATAGATAGCTGAGTTGGCCCTGCGCGGATTCGAACTTGTGATCTATAGATCAGAGCAGATGCCAGAAGCCAACATTAACTCACTCACTGAGCATCTGCCTACCTATGACCCAAAGATGAGTTAGTGGCTCAATCTGAGTTTCGGTCTATTCTACAGGTGGTGTTTCCTTTGTCATAGGAGTGGGGTGGTGGAGGTAATACTCAGTGCTTCACTTACAACACAATAAGTGTGGTAACCCATCGTTTTGCTCTGGGGCCTGAGGCTATCGAAGGCCTGGGGTGGCAAATACAAAGGCTGAGTAGTCTTGAATCCACCTCAGGCCTCTTTCATCCACCACAGACACTTCCTGCCCCTTTATCTCACTCTTGCAGGTTCCTGCTTTCTCCCTTTGTCGCTGTTTTCCCGCCATTCTCTTCACCCGTCTTAACCCCTTGTGTGCTTTTCTCTCTCTTCCTCGGGGGTTGAATAGAATGAGGTAAAACCAGTGCCGGTCCCTAAAAATAAGCGGTGGGCCCGCCTGCAGCCACCGGCTCAAATTAAGCACTGCCCACGGATTCGTAGCTCTTCCACCAGAAATCGGGGCCGGGAACTGGCCGTTAACTCAGTGGAAGATGGTGGTATCTAATACCCTCATCCACTCTACCTAACTCTAGATCGGAAACAAGAGGCTCCGTCACCTGGGAAGACAGTAAACTAGCGCCTCGAGTCTGCTGATGACGCTTTGGCAGAGCCTGGGAAAAGTTGGGAGCGCCCATCAAAGAGAAGGGGGGGGGGGGTGAAAACGCACCCAACACCTGCACCCACGAACAATCGCGCCTCGACAATCAATGAAGCGCTAATCCGCTCCGGTTTCACCGCCCGATCGCTGTGACGGTAAATTACAGGTTAGGACGCGGTATTGGCCTCTCAATGGCTCTCGGCAGGCAGGTGTAACCCGAGGCCGGCCTGGAGGGGGTGGGGGCTCGGTTTCAATGGCTGCCAGGGGGCGGGACACCTCCTCTTGAAAGGCCTGAAATAGGATTAACACCCTTGGTGCTCAGAGAGGCGTGTACTAACTAACGACCAGGGGGACATATGGGCCAGGGCTAAGTGCACCCACCGGGGCGGGGCGCACCTCTGGGACCAGGCTGCAGCCCCCCCCCACCCCCCGCTGCCGCAGCATCTCCCAAGTCACCAGGCCCTGCTGCAGCAGATGCCTAGGCCGCCTGACCTGGGATGCCCTCTCTGGATCAAGGGGGGCTTCTTTCTGCTCCTCGATTTCTGCAAAGTTTGCGTCCTTCTCCATGACTCCAAAGTTTGTTCAATTCTCAATGATTTTGCAGGAGGCAGAATGTCGCTACTAGCTAAATTGAACCTTGTGGGACCACTACACAGGTGGTCTCATTACTAGCGCCTTGTAGCATACTCAGACATAAACACTGCTGGAGGAAACAAGCGCTATCTGAACGTGAAGGTATTTTTCTGGCGTTTTTCGCGCCGAATTCCAGAGTTTTTCACTTGAAATGAGGAATAACGGGAGAACCTGGTCTGGCGAACGGTTTTACCTCACAGTATTCCCATTTCGACGCTGTTTTACCTCAGCAAACTCCTTCAAGGATTATCTGAAGTAGTTAGGCAGAAGTTCTCAGAACCTCGGGCGCAAACTGTGCAAAACTTGTAATTTCGAATGATGCGCAAACATGTACCCAATTTGAAACTTCCTGCGGTACTCCCGAAGGAATCGTAAATGTTTAATCCCAGCTCCCCACATGTCCACATTCTGTGATCCTAAGCACACTGCTTTACCTCCTTCGATCCTCTTATCTGCACGAGGTGCAATATAACTCGTAACTGGTAAAAATACTGACACATCTATGAAACATGGCTCCTTCTTTTAACCCTTTGCTGCTCGGTGGTCGCGCGTATTTGAAATATTGTGGACACTTGGAATGCTTCGGTTCCATATCGGAGGCAGAGAGCAATAATGGGCAGTGGGCCCCTTCAACCACCCCTCTACCTGCTGAAAAAATAAAACTAGGTGGCATTCAGTGTTTTTTGGAAGAGTCTGCACAAATTCAAGGCAATCTGTTCATATGATCGCACAACTTGTGTTTTTAGCAAAAATGACCTGCAGCGCGATTGTGTACTATACTGCGCGAGCTGTTTGCATTTCAATTTAATAAAAAAATATATTAACACTATTTGTGACATTCTTTTTGGGAAATGGTGATAATATTTTGCTCCTTTTCGTGCCCTGGTTTCTTAGGTTTCATGCCTTGTGTTTCATAGTTGGGTATTTTAAATAAACACCTTCCTCAGTGCCCACACCTTTACTAGCCCCCTCCCCATAGAATTAAGTAGCGTAAGCCGCCTTCTTTCTATCACACAGAACAGTCAAGTCCTTTCCACTCTCACAACATCACAAGCCTACTTCTGACTCCAAAATCACAGGCCCAGGGCCCAGAAACAAAGATTCCTGGTTTAGAATTCACATTCTCAAGCCCACACTTCAAATTCACAGTCTTGTGCTTAGAATCACATTCCTACGCTTCATAATCGCAGGCCCATGCTCCATTCTCACTAGCCCTTTTTTCAGAAATGCCCATGCCTGAGAATCACAGGCCCATTCTTGAGAATCACAGGCCCATGCTTGAGAATCACAGGCCCATTCTTGAGAATCACAGGCCCATGCTTGAGAATCACAGGCCCATTCTTGAGAATCACAGGCCCATGCCTGAGAATCACAGGCCCATGCTTGAGAATCACAGGCCCATGCTTGAGAATCACAGGCCCATGCTTGAGAATCACAGGTCCCTGACTGAGAATCACAGGCCCATGCTTGAGAATCACAGGCCCCTGCTTGAGAATCACAGGCCCATGCTTGAGAATCACAGGCCCATTCTTGAGAATCACAGGCCCATGCCTGAGAATCACAGGCCCATGCCTGAGAATCACAGGCCCATGCTTGAGAATCACAGGCCCATTCTTGACAACCACAGGGCCCATGCTTGAGAATCACAGGCCCATGTTTCAGACTCATAGGCCCATGCCTGAGAATCACAGGCCTATTCTTGAGAATTACAGGCCCATGCTTGAGAATCACAGGTCCATACTTCAGAATCACTGGCCAAAGCTTGTGAATCAAAGGCCCATGCTTCAGTATCTCTGGCCATTCTTGAGAATTAAAGGCCCATTCTTTGGAATCATAGACCAGTGCTTGAGAATCACAGGACATGCTTCAGACACACAGGCCCAGGCATCAGAATCATGGGCCTGTGCTTCAGAATCGTAGGCTCAATCTTCAGACTCACAGCCCATTCTCCAGGATATCGTAGTTTATTCTTCAAAATCGTAGGCTGAGTCTTCAGAATCACAGGCCCAATCTTCAGAATCACAGGCACAATCTTCAGAATCACAGGCCCAATCTTCAGAATCATAGGCCCCTGCTTGAGAATCACAAGCCCAGTCTTCAGAATCACAGGATCAAACTTCAGAATCACAGGCTCAATCTTCAGAATCACAGGCTCAATCTTCAGAATCACAGGCTCAATCTTCAGAATAACAGGCACAATCTTCAGAATCACAGGCTCAATTTTCAGAATCACAGGCCCGTGCTTGCAAATCATAGGCCCCATGCTTGAGCATCATGGGCCCACTCTTCTGAAACACTGGCCCGTTCTTCAGAATTGCAGGCTCAAGCTTTAGAATTACATCCCATTCTGGAGAGTCAGAGGCCCCTGCTTCAGAATCACACACGAATTTGAGAATTGCTTGCCCATTCTAGACAATCATAAGACCATGCTTTAGAATGAATGAATAGTTTTATGAAGCATACACCTGCTCCTAGGAGCCGGGTAAAAAACAAAGTGCTGAAACTAACTACATTATAGTCCTGCCCAAACAGCTAGTTAAATTCTTTTTTTCGAAAAAGCTGCTCCACACTCAGCGTGCAGCGCTCAACTGGAAACTTTTCCATGCTCTAGGAGCTAGAAACGTGAAGGAGCGACCATCGAGTTTTATGTACCACTCCCTGTGCCGCCTGAGAAGAACGGAGGACTCTAGGTGGATGGTAGAACTGGATCCAATCCGCCAGATAACGTGGACCAGAGGAATACAAGGCCCTGTGAGTCAAAAGCAAGGCCTTAAAAAGGAGCTTCTTGCTAACTGGCAGCCAATGATAGGCTTTGAGATGGGGAGAAACTGAGAGTCGCCGGGTCAATTTGAGGATCAGACGTGCAGCTGTATTCTTGACCACCTGCAACCATCTGATAAGATATTTCGGAGTCCTAAGTGCAAGACATTGGCATAATCCAATCTTCAAGTGATGAGAATCTGTCCTAGCAATAAAGACTTGCCCTCTCGGCCAGATTTTAGTAAGAGTACTGTGTGCAAAGGCCCAATCAATTGAATAATGTGCCAAGTAAAGTATTATGAACCTGGGGGCGGGCGAAGTCCTTGGGTGAGGACCAAAGTACTGTGTGTCCAGGTGCGTCGCGCCCTCATATCAGGGACTGCCTGATGCAGAAGTGGGCAGTAAGGAGCAGTCAGCAAAAATGGAGGCTCCTCAGTCCATGCCAAGAGGTGCCTTCATGGTGGACGTCCACTGGCTGAACCACCTACACTCCGCACACCAAGGTGCAGCGGCTGCTCTGCCAGGAATGGCGGAGAGATTGATCTATTCCCAAGTGTGGGAGAAGAAACACTGTGTGCAGAGCCAAGGAGATTGTGGGTGCTTCCTTAGTGTACCCCAACATGATGCCAGGGAGACAAGAGATGCGAGTACTGACAATGTACCCCCACTTTAACTTCCAGGACGTACATTACCTGAAGAAATCAGCCTTACAGCACTGGTGGAATGTCTTGGAGAATCCTACCAAGTAACTCTTCCCATGGCACAGACAGGACCCTTGAGGGAGAGATGACCACCAGGGGCACAGGGCCGAAATCCTGCCATCCAGATTCAAAATCAGGTTGGAGGGAGGTCTCCAGTTTAAATGCCTGATGCCATAAAAGGAACCTTGTCCTTTCCGAGAATGCAAAATGCAAGAAAGAACAATCCAGTTGCAACTTTTCACAGTGCAACGAAGTGCATTGAGCTGGCTGATTCGTTTAATGTCACAAGACACATCGTCATTGCCAACACACTGCAGCAAAACAATGGGGGGCATATTTGTGAGAGCCTTGCGTCATGTTTGCACCACGCAAAGTGGTACATGCATGACGCAAGCCTCGAAGTCAGATTTATGAAGCCACGCAAAGCCACTTTGAGTGGCTTCAAAAATCTGGAGTAAGGCAACGCAGCGTAGATCACTGCGCTGCCTTACTCTGTGCAAGGGAAACATTCCATGGGCGTTGCCGTGGGTGTTCCCACACAACACCCACGGTTTTTGACACCTTCCAAGATTTCCAAGGACTTGTAAACCTGGGGTTGCACCAAAATCTTACGCCTTCCCTTTTGACGCGAAACGAGGAGAACTATCTTTATTTCTCCTTGTTTTTTCCTCTTTCTATGTGCGCTTCATTCTGCACAATTTGATCTGAGACATCGCTTTTACCCTCTTTGCACAATGCCCCTAATGCAGTTAAACACATGGCCCTTGTCACGTTTTCGAATTGCAACAAGGGACAAAGCTCTTTCCCATTTTGCACAATGCCACCAGCAAACACTGCCCGTGTCCAGTTTGCACATCGTCCCCAGTTTAGCCTTCCACGCTCCCTTTGCACAATACCCTTATGCTGAAGTACTTATGCTGCAGTTTTACACAACGTCATGGCACCTGTTGGTTCTTTCTCTCCACCCACTTGCAGTTGACCATACCTTTCCTAGTAGGCACTGGATAAAGTAAAGAGCCCGTCTTAAATGTGTTATGAGTGAGGCATTGGACCGAAGTTCATGATGTGCCCGCTGTTGGCTCTGTGACCACTGCTGGCCTCTGATTAGTAGGGTGTGGCCTCCCCTAGATCTGGAAAGTGACATGTGTCGCTTGCCACCAGTCAGGTGGGGGTACACATATGGAGTGTGGACAATGACTCCACCTTGGCTCGACCTGGGCTGAGTGTGAAGACCCCCAGATGCAGGCGCTGTCCCTGCTGAGCACCCATCTGGTGAGAACAATTGTGGGCTCCAGGCTTACACCTGGGCCTACCCTGTCTGCTGTAGCATCCTGCCCAGCCTGGGAGCATGCAAATGAAACACGCCACACACGGAGATCTGCAACGGACGTCTTTATTCTTCAAGACATGATCACACAACACTACGCATTGAGTCATGACTTTAATAACCACACCTTAACACCTCCTAGCAGCTTGCATAATTCCTGTTTGAAGTCCGCCCAGAACCGCAAGGGTCCTAGCACTCATGGTCCTAAATATGCTACATCTACAATCCAGTCTACAACTTGTAGACTCACAGGCACCAACAACATACACAGCAGCCCAACAAACAGTCCAGTTGCCTTTTACCGCATAGGAGAGCTGAACTGGATGGAGTTCTCCTCTTTGTGCCCAAAGTCCACTTTGGGAACGGTATTTCCTCCAGGTTAGAAGCATTACACACCGTCTGTCTGAAGGAATTAGGTGAAAACTCAACTCTTCTCATTGGCCAACAGGCCGCCTCCTAGCACTAATGCTTCACCACCCCTGCTCTGCAGTTTCCAACTTACCTCCTACAACTATGCAGATGACGCACATAAAGCTCAAATTGGAAAACTCTAAGGACATAGGAATATCAAAATTTAACACCAGCCTCATTGCTGTTGATCAACGGATAACAAACTACCTCAAGCTAAATGCTTCAAAAACGAAAATACTGACCTGCAGTGAATGGAAACATTTCTGGCCAGATGACCTGGAAACCCAACCAAAACGTATCTACAAATGTGAGAATCTTCTTTGACTCTGCACTTTCCATGAATACCCGTGTGTCCCATTCAACTTTCTACACAATGAAAACACTTGAATGCATCTTTCCACATCTTGTATTTCCTCAAATGGTACAAGCGTCAACTTCACTCATCCTCTCAAAACGTGGCTACGCTAACGGACTATACCGCAGCAGTCCACTCTCAACTACCAAAGGCTACAAAAAAAGACAAAACTGAGCAGCAAGACTATTTTATTATAAATATACTAACCCACATCTCTCTAATCCTGACGGCTTTACACTCGCTCCCAATAGCAAAAAGATCATCTTTCAAACTATTGTGCACCCCTCGCAGAGCTAAAATGGCAAAAGATCAAAATACATTCAGGCAAAATTCACAAAATAATCTCCACCCAGGAATGTACATTCCAGACTGGCACCACGCTTAATAATTCCTGCTTACAGGATCATTGGTGTAACTAATTTTTCAATGAAAGCGGCAAAACTTTGGAATTCGCAAGCAGCAGAGATCAGAGCCACTGAGAATCACTTAGAGTTCGAAAGGATGGTAAAGAACTGGTTATTCCCAATGTGATCCAACAAAGAATCCTCACATTCTCACTTTGTGCCCACATACAGATACCCTCCAGGACCCTCTAAGATCAAGGAAGTGCTAAATTGTTAACAAACAGTCCCTATAATCAGAGAGAACAACATCCCCATAGAAACGAATATGTGATGTTACAACGCGATCAAAATGATCGCGGTATGTAACATCGCAGTTTTTACAACGCAAGTCGTTACAACGACTTGCGCTGGAGGGCGCTGGACTTAGGAGTAGTAAGATTTACTATTCCAACACCAGTGTACGTACAGTAGGGAAGGTGTTGGAATAGTAAATCTTACTATTCCTTAGGTTATAGCGCCCTCCAGTGCAAGTCGATGTAACGTTTGCGTTGTAATGGCAGCGTTGTAAATGCATCGCGGTGTAATCACCGCGATGTAAAGGATGTTTCCCCATAGAAACATATCTCCCAACCATCTGTCTCAAATAAACACATAATGGAATGATCAATGAAAACCCCAGGGATTGTCCACTCCAGAAAAACCTAAACCAACCTCTATCTAGACATACCACATAAATTAGTGCCCCCTATTTTAAAAAGAAATACAAAGTCAAGCAATTTCAATAATGTTCATTATCAAAGTTAAAAAATGGATCTTCTGCATCAACACAATCAACAGCCAAACAGAATAACCTAAGATGCACCAACTTATATCACTTTTCTTTTCTATTCTTCATACTTCCCCAGATTGTATCCTATCTCAATATTCCCCCAAAAAACCTGCATGAAAATGAATCTGATTCACAGCTGGGGATTTTCCTCTCCTACCGTTCTGTTTGAATGATACTCTCCTTACACTCCATCCTCTGCCAGCTGTAGTACCTATGAGGACGCCCTGCAGGAACCTGAGCCATGACATTTAACAAGCACATTTAAGGTTAATGGATACTTCAAAACAGTTTGAAACAACATACATATTTGTTTATAAAATATATCACAGCTGTCTTAGTCATACGCATATAAAACAGCAATCTTGTAATATATCAATAAATACAGGAATGCATGATTATGTTTTCACAAAGTGCTTCAATGCCTCGTCAGGGGTAGTAACTATTATATAAATGCAATACTGTAGGAAATATGCCTTTTCTGCATGGCCAGCCTGGGGTTTTCACATTTGCTGGACCTTGTTTTTGTTTCTGGCTTTAGAACTCTATGCACTTTACGCCTGCAAACCCATAGCAAAGTGCCTGTGCTCCCTCTTTACACATGGTTGTATTGGCATATTTAACTTGCCTATAAGTCCCTAGTATATGGCACAAAGTGAACCCAGGGCCTAGAAGTTAAATACCACTAGTGGACTGCAGCACCTATTGTGGCATTCACTACAGTGACAGTACAACCATAGCTTTAGGTCTACTATTGTAGCCTGACTATAGCAGTGTAAAAACTGCAATTCGACTTATCAAAATAAAGCTTTTGACAGGTCTAAACCTCCTTTTTAAAGATTAATAAGTCAGTCCTGTGTAGGCCTTGTGGTCCACAAGGCAGGGTGCATCCTATTTAAAATTGGGACATGTAGAAATTTAATGTTAATGTGTCCTTATGGTGACTAGCACCCTAAAGCTATTTTCACTGTAGGAAGACTGGCTGGCTCATAGAGAAAAACTGGAAAGAGATATTAAATACTAATACCGTATCACTGGAATGGAACCAGCTAGAAAAACAATTAAATAATTATTTTTAATAGTTATTAAAAATCGAATACAATGGTGACGTTGGATTTTTAATAAATAATAAGGAAAAGTAACTTTTAGAAAGCTACCCTTTTCCCGCCTGAATTTCCTGGAGGCTAATTTGAATTGGCTCTCTCACTTCTTCCAGTCATTGATTATCCTTGAATAGATGTGAAAAAGTGTGAAATGCCTCCCATGAGCAAACAATAGGCTGACCTGAATGGGCAGAGATGACTCCTCTCAGCTCAGTAGAATATGCAGGGTGGGACTCTGGGCCTCCTTTTGACAGCAGAATTTCAAATCATACTTGACTCTTTTGCTGAGGCAAAGCACAGGATTCCAAGACAATTCTTGTGTATGGTAAGTCTGGTTGCTGAAGGACCCTGCTTTTGTCCGACCACACTTCTGTCTCTGGGTTTGTTGTGGGTACAGTGACCATTCCAAACTAGATTTTAATGTTTGATATAGGAGGACACTAGGATTACCATAGTACACTCCCCACTCACACCCCAGCCTCAGAGCCAAAGTTTAGTGTGGGCGAAGACCTTCTCCATCTTGGATTTGCTTGATTCATTGCATTTTGGGTCTGCTTGCAGTAAGAAAAATCAGAACAACATCAAAAGTTGGTAGGTCAGAGCCTGAGAATGTTTACCGTCTTTATAAGGGAGGGGCCAGGAATCACCCCACCCAATAGCAAGTACCAGGCATAAATGTGGCCCCTTCTAGGCACCAACTTCAGAAAACTTTCTGCTGTCTTTGAACTGAGGTGAGCCCTGAAGGACTGGACCTGCTCCCTCTTGTACCCCCGACAAAGAAGTGAACTCCATGGGTCAGTTGGCCGACCTTCTGTGTGGCTACTGAGAGACAATTTTGCTGCAAAAGGCCCTTCCCTGCTGACCAGTGGCAAATGG
This sequence comes from Calotriton arnoldi, assembly GCA_963921515.1. Lineage (NCBI taxonomy): Eukaryota > Metazoa > Chordata > Amphibia > Caudata > Salamandridae > Calotriton > Calotriton arnoldi. Next base: position 1,392,778 of record CAWUFW010001742.1, on the reverse strand, counting down.
ATCTGGACTGGACCCTGCTGTTGCCTCTGCCTGACCCCCTGCAAGACTCTAAGTCTCTCCCATGAGGTTGTGGGGGCTTTAGAAGTGTACTGCTATGGTGGTTTGGGAATCAAAAGACTACGTCAGAAGGTACAATCTTTGTCCAGGACAAACCTTGTTGGTGTATCTGACCCGTGACCCATCGTGGTCGGCCTCAAATTGCGCCTAGGTCCCGGTCTACTGCAAATATTGAGTAACATTGACGTTTTGTGCTTTTTGGTGGTATTTCTACTTTAAACTTTGGTGTCATTTTGTTTATTAAATTGTATCCAATGTTTTTTAATTCAGTTCGGGATATTTATTGTTTTGCATTTTCACTTTATCACAGTTTTGGTGCTGCATAAATACTTTACACAGTGCCCTAAAATAAGCCTGTCTGCTCTGTGCTATAGCTACCAGGAGGTTCAGCTCCAGTTAACATAGTGGCATTGAGGGTTCGCCCTAACATGGGCCATGAGTATTCTTTGAGATAGATAGTCCCCAACCGCAAATAATAATCATATTTTTTACATATACAATTAAACAGCTTTGCTCACTACCCACATCTACCACAGGTCTAATGTATGGCCCTTATATTGAAGGACCGTTGTAGTTATTTTTCCACAAAAAGCACTACTTCTGAGCTTGCACTGTGCTGTACCTCTCTTTGTACAGGAAAACTTGCTAATCTTTTGCCTACTCTCTTGGGGGAACCTCCAAATGCCCTTGTACATGTGTGCTTTGTATTGTATTGTTGTATTTATTTAGAGCGACATACCAGCTATGTGGGATGCCAAAGCACAATTTTTGATGGGTGACACGCTACACTATAGAAGAGTGTGTGGTTAGCAGTGTTGTATTAGCCGTGATCCATTGTGGGAGTGTTTACTAGAGAGGTGCTGTTATATCGTCTTGGGGCGCAGTGCCTAGCAGTATATTGGAAGAAGAGGTATGAGAGATAGGCCCATAAAATGTCATTATAGTTAGGATTAAAATGTAGAGACAGCTTAACAGCAGTGACCTAGCCAGAAGGGCATCAGGGTGCTGTGTGCCTGTGCACTCAAACAAAAGTTGGGAAATGCAAGCAAAGAAGGCCCAGTAATCCATATGGCAATATGAGCAAGGCGAAAATGCTGCCAGAGGAGTAAAATGATGCCAAACGGTGATAAATGGGGGTTGGTGACATGAGCAGGAGCCATACACTCTTTTACAGCCAGGGACACTGCTGTAGAAATATACTTCATGAATGAGGAAAGAAAGAAAGAGGAATGAAGCTTGGCCACCTGAGCCGAAACAACATAATCTTTAAAAGCCCAGATTACACCTACTACTCCTAGGCCACACAAGGATAACATTTAGCGCAGTGGTTCATGCATAGAGCTCCTCTCATGGTCCAGAAGTATCCCTAGGGTGGACATGCCCTAGTTCGGTCATGGTTCAGACCCTATACACATCGGCCCTCTGCACATATGAGGGTGGGAATAATCATCCGACACTGAGTTACCCTTCTGTCTTCATTACTTCATGCAAGCCTAATATATTTTTTTCATCTCAGAGACCCTTGGTCTTGCTAGCTTTACATGAGGCATACTCCTGCACTTACAGACTCTACTCCCAGATAACTGCCATTTTAATCATTAATAGGGAATCACATTTCAGCATAAAAGAGACAGTGTGGTGAAAGGAGACATACCCTGCTGCCATTATTTCAGGTAGGACAGGAGCACAAGGTGAGCAAAATAAAGCTGATTTAGATAGGCAGCCCAAATACAGCAAATTAATTTCATATTTCCCTATACTAATTCCCCACTAATCCTGTTTGGGTTCTGGAGTAGCATGCTACCCGCCGAAAAGCACTTTGACACCTCATCAGGGGAAGCAAGCGCTATATAAATGCAAGCTCTTCCCTCTTTTATCCCTCCACTATCCTTTTTCAATCCAAATAAACTCACATGTCCACAGCTCAAATTAATTTCATATCTCCGAATACTAATTCACCACTAATCCTCTTTGAGTTCTGGAGTAGCATGCTACTCGCCGAAAAAGTGCTTTGACGCCTCATCAGGGGTAGTAAGCACTATATAAATGCAATTACAATTACAATCCCTGTTGGCAAAGTAGGTTGAAATATAAACCCAGTGGGAGGTCTCAAGATAGTCTGCTCCATAAGCACCATCCTGTTGTCAGCGTCTAGTGAACAAAGATTAGAAATATTGGGCTTCTAACGTGGCGATTAGGCCCTGTGCCAGCAGAGCCTTGGAGGCACACTGGTGAATTTAAGATCAGCAATTAATGATAGTGTATCTCTGTCTTTCCAATGTCAAATTAGAGAATGCAGGCCATGTTTTCAGTGCAGATGGCCGTCATCTTCTTCTTATTGGTGGATATTGTGTCTGTAGACGAGAGCGTCGCTGACCGCTACAAGATGGCGGATGCGTTGGGAAGGAGAAGCTGAGTACCCTCAGAAGAAGGGCTGGCGAGCGGAGCTGCTGTGATGATGTTTAAACCTGCGTTAGTTGTCATCAATGTTGGTGCCCAATGCACTTAACACAAAATATCCCAAACATCTTGAGAAAACTCCCCAAGCTGCCCTTCGGAAGTCATCTTTGAGTCATGTAAATTCTGACTAATGCACTGACCCGAAAATTCCCTAGGAAAGATCACCCCCTACTACCTTGTAAAGCAGTGCTTAATTTGTAGTGCCATGACTCTCATTAGAAGGCCACTGTAGCTTTCACCACACATTGCCCCTGCCATGCTGCCAATGATAGTAACAACGCAAGTACTAACCATCACACTCCTACAAGTGTGACAGTTCAAACTATTTCAGGCCCCCAAAGCTACAAGAATGGCTTGGGTGGCCGGAAATAGTGCTTTTGAATGTACATTGATTTAATAATTAACTGTTGTTGTGGTTATCTCTAGATAAGCTAAACAGCGCCACCATGTGGCAGACTGTCACAAGTGCCAGTGTGCCGGTGCCAAGCACCTGAAACCACTGTCTCAAATTAAGCACTGTTGTAAAGTAGCCTTCTATCTCTAGTGCTGGCCAATGTTTCGGTCTGTAGTGCCTTAAATGTACTAGTGCACCTAAACTTCAGTCATGGGAGCACCCTCCAATAGCTGTACGACTCACCAAAGGGTTTGCCAAACCTACACAAAATCACCCTCATTTTTGTCTTGAGAAGTTGACAGGTACATCTCTCCTAGCTAGTTAATTAAGGAACCATTTCAAAAACAGACATCATCACCGGTGCCAGTTCAAACAAGTGATAGAAGTCACAAACTATAAACAAAGGCAGCAGAGCGTCACAGATCACATTACACCTCCCTAAAACAAACAAGCAAAAGAAAAACAAAAGAAAGAAGCACTCTCAAGCGGTGTGGCAGACATACCAATATTTGGGAACAGAGAAGAGGGAGTTTACAAACTAAAAACCTGGCAGAACTGTCCCCAGAAGCTGATCTGTGCGTTTATACAGGGTGGTCAGTGCTGAGACCCATCGAAGAGGGCGGGGTCCTAAAAGCACGTTCAGTAGGCGGGGCTCTCAATGTACCGCCCTGTAAGTAAAAAGCCCCCACCCTCGAAGACAGGACAGACCCCGATAAAATGTTAATGAGCCGGTGCCGTCCCTTGTGTGGACATTACGCTGCTTATACCATGCTGAGGGGGGCACTGACCTAATCAAAGGCCACGAGAACCAGCGAGTTCTAGGATGCAGGAGACAGTCATTGACAGTGTGAGTAGGTAGAATGACCTTTGCCCCCTTTCACCTACTATGTGAGTTGGGTTCCCTCTTTAGAGAGAGCGGGAAGAGATGAAAGTGTTCACCAAGAGACTGGTGTGCATGTCAGTGGTCAAGAATTTCTCCGCCTGGGTTGCCAACTGCACCAACAGAGTCACTCCTATCAGGCCCGCCAAGACCAACAGAGCCACCAGACAAGTTAGCTGGAACACACCAGAACTCAGGACAATGAAACGCACCTGCCGAAGGCTAGAAAGAAGATGGCGCACCAGCAAAGATTCCACAGACCGAGCCTGTAGGAAAGTAGGATCTGCTTCTTATGGTTACCCCCACTTTTTGCTTCATGTGATACTGTTTTTGACTAGTCTGACTGGGATCCTGCTAATCAGGACCCCAGTCTAACTGCTTTCTCCCTAAACTGTTTATGTCATGTACTTAGGTACACTCCAGATTGGATACTGGGGTACCCTTGTCAGTCCCTAGTATATGGTACCAATGTACCCAGGGCATAGGTACCCCAGAGGCCTCCCATGGGCTGAAGCATGTATTATGCCACCCATGAGAGGCCATGCAAAATGGAACTACAGGCCTGCCATTGAAGCCTGTGTAAGTTGGTGCATGTACCACTTACTTAAGATATAGGTTCACTATATCTAAGGGTCACTACACTTAAAACCTTTAAGTCACCCCTATAGCAGGCCTTAACAATCCTGAAGGCAGGGTGCTTGGTTCTAAGTGAGAGGGTGCCACTGCATGAGGAGGACACCCCTGCAGCCTACAGAGTCCATTCTCCCGGGTTGCTAGTGCTGCAGCCATTTACGACATATAGCGTGGCATTATGCGACCGCGTGATGACCAACTCTAAAACTGCTGAAAGTAACCCTATCCTGTTTGGTGTCAGTGGGAGGTATGATTCCACCCCTCAGAAACAAGCTTTGTGAGGTCCCCGGTGTTCCCGGTACCAGCCTTCTAGTCCCGGGCAGCCCAAAAGGGTTGCTGCCGACCAGAGACACATTTCTGCCCTCCTGCTGCTGAGCCAAGCTCGAGCAGGGGAAGGCAGAACAATAGGCATCCTGTCACAGGGAGGTGTGACCACCTCCCAGACAGGATTTAGTGTATTAGGGCTGGGTGGGTGCGCTTGCCAGCGACCAAAAGTCTGCATGAGGGGCACATTTGGTTTCCCTGTGCATAGTCCAGTTCAAACCAGTCCTGGGAGCCGTTGGCTCCTGCTCTGGCGCGAAACTGGACAAAGGACATGGGAGTAACCTCCCCACTATCCAGACCCTCCCCTCGGAGGGTCTCCTGAATCTGTCCAACCCTCTCCCGTGGGTACAAAAGGGCTTAACTGGCTGTAGGACCCTAGATTCAACATGAACAAAATTCTGAACCAGAAACCACTGAACTTCGACTGTCTGGACACTCTGGACTTCGCTGGACTTCGTTTGGGCCCAACTTCGTCTCCCTCTCAGTCTGTAGCATCGACTGTGCCCATGCACTATACAGGCTCCGTGCAGGGCCTGTGGAGCTTCAAGGACAACTGAAGATATCTCCCTTGGAGTGAAGGAGTCACTTCCCTGCAACCGCAGGCACCACATCACGACTGACCTGTCTGATACTCCTAAGCTCCTCCAGACTTCAAAGGCTTCAGCAATACAAGAGAAGGGTTTCTACATTACTTGAAGTCCGAGCTGCCATCTCACCAAGTTTGAGGCCAGAATCCCTTGTGGGGGCTGTAATACCCATACCCCTGTGCACTGTGTTCATTTGCAAGTGCAAATGCTTGTTGGCGTTTCCAGAACAAGTGCACAGGGCTTCAGATAGCCCCAACTACTAGCACCATTTTCTACAAAGAACTCTGGCCTCCTTGCACCGAGTGCTCCGTGGGCTGTTTCTTTGTGAAACTGCTAGAGGTCCCCCCGCGACTCCTGTGCCTCCGGCCTGTGGGTCCCCTTGAGGGTCATCACTGCTTTTCTTGGGCTCTCCTGGTTGCTCCAGGCTTGCACTGACTCCCCTGTGTTTGTAAAGCCTCCTGGATCTTGCTGGTCCGAACCGTAACCTTCCTTGACCTTCTGTGTGGGTTGCTGTTGCCAAGGCTTGTTGGTGCTCCCGCCAAACACCAACCCCTCAGTAATCGACATCCTTTGTGGGAAAGCTTGCATCCAGCCCCTGGTCATCCTCAACATCTCCTGGTCCCTGTGGCTGCAGAGTCAAGAACCCCCTCAATGCACCTGAAGCACCCAACATCGGTGGGCATTCGTCTATTGAGCCCCTGGTCACTCCTGAGTGACCCAGACTCTGTCCCCTCTGCTTTCAGGTGCTCTTCATCAAGAATCCACCTTTAGATTCCAACTGACACTTTTCTTCCTTCCAGCAGCGGCTCTTCTTCGAAGTCCTCCATTGGGTTCGACTGCGGTTTCCGACGCCACTTCAGACCTAAGCACCCGGCTTCCCTGGGATAGGTAACTCTGGTACTACAGTATCCATGGGTGGGGTGGCTCTCCAACCTCCTAAGTTCCATGGGGTTTCTTCGAAGTCCACTGGGAAGGGTCCTTAAACTTTAAAACTGCAACCGCGACTCTCCCATAGAATTGTACGGCGCACGCGGTAGTGTTCCCACACTGCACCCATCCTCCATGGGGTCCCTACTTACTCACCTTGGGTGGTTCCTTGGGGTCCCAGCGATTCTACATCCTCTACACACTGTCTTGACTAGAGTTGTGGTTCTTATACCACTATTATAGTATATGGTTTGACCTCCCCCTGGAGCCCACTGTATATTAGTGCTACTTACTATTGTTTCTGTGCTACGGTATTGTGTGCTTTGTGATTATCTGCGTGTAGCAGATGCTTTATCGTACTAGAGAGTGTTATAATAATAAATACATATTTTTATAACTACTGTGTGGTTCTCCTTTCATTTAAACAATACTATAAGGTTGCATTCTGGTAAAACAAGCTGCTTAACATTCCTTCAAAACTAAGCCTGAAGGCTGCTCTCCACAGCTACCACTTGGATAGCTTTCTAAGGTTATCTTTGACCTCTTAAATCACCATAAGGGTTGTTTGGACTGGTACAGAGTGCCCACTTTAATTAGTGGACAGCATATACCAGGCCAACTTCTCACAGAGCCACCTTCAAGTCAGGCCTCAACAAATTCCACCAACACCTAAAAAACACGATAAGAGATGTCCTGGCCAACTGCCGCGAAGCCAGCTCCAACCACAGCAAAGAACTCTTCAGCATCATCAGAGAGGTTTCCTGCAAGTCGCCACTGAAAACACGGTCTCCCCTTCCCAGGAACTCTGCAACACTGTGGCTACCTACTTCCCAACAAGATATCCACCATCTACAGAAACTTCAAACCCCAACCCATCGACTCCCACAACCTCATCACACCTGCTGATGCCACTCACAACCACCCGCTCTCCACATGGGGCCAGCTCACCACTCAGAACATGAACTCCATCCACTCGGGTGCACCTACGAACCCCTGTCCCCACCACTTCTTCAACCTCTGGAGCAACGACATCAGCTGCGAACTCACCTCCATTCTCAATGTATCCATCACTACTGCCAACGTCCCCGACGAATGGAAACACACAGAGGTAAGACCTATCCTCAAGAAACCCTGCGCCAACCCCAGCAAACTCAAGAAATACCACCCCATCACTCTGCTTCACTTCCCCGATAACTCACCAAACACCTGGAGAGAAACAACATTTTGGATACCTCCCAATACGGGTTGTGAGCCAACCCCAGCACCGAGACTGCCCTGATGACTGCCACCGATGACATCAGCACCCTCCTCGGGGAGAAACAGCAGCCTGATCCTCCTCGATCACTCAGCAGTGTTCCATACCGTATCCGACCACACCCTCATCAAGAGACTCCATCACATCAGAATCCAGGAAGACGCCCTCAAATGGATCGCATTCTTCCTCACAGGGCAAACCCAGACAATCCGCCTCCCACCCTACACGTCAAACCCCAAGAGCATCATCTGCGGCGTCCCTCAAGGTTCATCCCTCAGCCCCACCCTGTTCAACACTTACATGATGCCCCTTGCCAACATCATCAGAACCCATGACCTTAACATCATATCCTACGCAGACGACACCCAGCTCACCCTCTCAGAATACCCAGTCACCACTAGGACCAACTTCCACAACTGCATGATGAATGTCACCAATTGAATGAAAACCAACTGCCTGAAACTCAACACGGACAAGACGGAAGTGCTGATTTTCAGGAACAACACCTCCACATGGAACGGCACCTGGGCCCTCCGAACTTAGACCCACACCCACTCCGACAGACCACGTCCGCAACCTTCGCATCATCCTAGACAGCGAAATTACCATGAAATCCCAGATCAACGCAGTCTCCTCCACCTGCTTCCACACCCTCCGCATGCTCTGAAATATCTTCAGGTGGCTTCTCGTCACCACCAGGAAAACCGTTGCTCAAGCCTTAGTCACCAGCCGGCTGGTCTACGGCAAAGCGCTCTATGAAGGAATCACCACCCAGCTCCTGAAGAGACTCCAGACAATACAGAACTCAGCTGCAAGACTCATCCTCGACCTCCCCAAATGGACACACATCAGCCCCTATCTCAGGAACCTCCACTGGCTCCCCATCCAGAAAATATGCCATTTCAAGATGCTGACCCACGCCTACAAAACCCTCCATGACCTAGGACGTGGGTACATCAACCACTGCCTGAACTTCCACCAACCCTCCAGACACCCGCACTCAGCCTCCCTCACCTTGCACACACTCTGTGAATCTGCCGAAGCTACGGTTGAGGACGCTCCTTATCCTACCTTGCCGCCAAGTCCTGGAACAACATACTGCTGCACCTCCGAACATCATCTTCTCTCCTGGAATTCAGAAAGGGACTCACGGCCTGGATATTCGACTAAGTCCAGCATGAACCCAGCACCTGGATACTCTTGCAGGTGATTAGACGCACTTTTCAAATCTGAGTTGATTGAATGTGAGCTAGATGCAGGCTCCTGATGCCACCGGCCGGTGGCAGGGCTCTGCACAGCACATTAGGGAGGATATCCCTCTGACAGACATCGCCATGGAGGCAGGAGTTGGCAGTACCTAACTCCCGGTGTGCCAGGTGCAATTAAATAACTGGCATGTTTATTTATTTATAAAGTTTTATATAGCGCGAACGTGACCCACGAGGGTATCAGAGCGCTTTACAGCATAAGAAGAAATATAGAATATATGAATAACAAACATAGAGGACCATGATAATGTAGGACGTTGTACAAAAGATAGTTAATGAACATTAGGTGATTGTGCTAGCAAACATAAATATTATAGCCTCTATTGATACACAGTGGATATAAAATGTATAGATGACCAAGGGGACCCACAGCCAACTAAGATTTTACAATACATACAATTATTGAGCAAAGAGGGCTGTGCTATAAGTCATACATGCAGTCCATCTGAGATAGGCAATGGTATTCGGCTCTTAAAGATGACTCAGTGACCTCCAATAATTAAAACTTAGGGCATGAATTTGTTCATTAGTAGTCTTTTTACTTCCTTTTTGAATGCGGTAAAGGAAGTGATTCCACGCACTAGTGGAGGTAAAGAGTTCCAGATCTTTGGTGCAATCCCTGAGAAAGCTCTACAACCAGTTCTCCTTTTATGGAAGGATTGAGGTTTCAGAAGGAAAGTGCTCGCACTTCGTAGATGTCTGCAGCCTCCAGACCTTTTCAGCTTTAGAGCCAAGTAACTGGGTGTATTGTTGTGAATTGCTTTGTGCGTCATGCAGGCCACTTTAAGGTGTATTCTTGCCTCGTAAGGCAGCCAATTCAGTGCTTTCAGGGTTGGTGAGATGTGACTATTTCTTTTGGTTCCTGATACCAGTCTAGCCGCAGCATTCAGTGCTGCTCTCAGCGGAGCCAACTTGTATTTGGGGAGACCACAGAGGGTGGTGCTTCCATAGTCTATTCTTGGTAGCACTAGGGCTTGTACTGCCGTTTTTAGATCGGCCTGAGGGAGGAAGGGTTTGAGTTTTCTTAATATACTCATCTTATGATTGGCTCCCTTGGTGGCAATAGAGATGTGCGACTGCATATTCAGATGTTTGTCTATGGAGATTCCTAGGGATTTTGCGGAGTCAATGATGAGGGGGACACAGTCAAAGGAGGTTAGGTGTTTTAACCATAGGTCTAGCTTTGGTGTGTGGCTTGGTGGCGAGATGAGAATGAATTCCGTTTTTGGTATTCAACATGAGGTGGTTGTTAGTGAGCCAACTTTGCGTGTTCAGAAGAATAGTGTTGAGGGCAATGAAGTCATCTGGCGAGGTGATTTTCAGATACAACTGGGTGTCATCCGCGTACAGGTGATATAGAATGTTCACTGATTTCAGTGCGTTCGCTAAAGGCTCCATTAGGAGGTTGAAAAGAATGGGTGATAAGGCAGATCCCTGCGAAACACCAAGTGTGACCAAAGAAGGTTGCGAGAGTGAATTCTTCATCTTGATTCTTTGAGTTCTGTTATTCAGGAAGGAGGAGAACCATTGCAGCACTGTGCCCGAGAGGCCCATCCTACGTTCCAATAGGGACAGAAGGTTGTCATGCTTGACCGTATTGAAGGCGGAGGACAGATGAAGAAGGATCAGTAGGCATGATTCATTGCGGTCAAGCATTTTTAGTATATCATCCATAATGTGTGTGAGTGCCGATTCTGTGCTGTGTCCTCGGCGGAAGCCCGATTGGTGACTGTCTAGGAGGTTGTAGTTCTCAATGTGGTTGCATAATTGAATTTGTACACATTTCTCCAATAGTTTCGCCAAAGTGGGAATGTTGGTTATAGGACGGTAGTTGTTTAGATCAGATGGAGAGGCGTCAGCTTTCTTTAGTATAGGTGTGACCTGCCCTATTTTAAGGCAGTCCGGAATGACACCTTGACTCAGGGAGGCGTTTACAATTTTCGCCTATAATGGTAGGATAGATTTTTTTAAAATTTTGAGCAGGGCAGGAGGTAGGGGGTCAGAGAAATGATTAGAGAGGTTGATTGCTTGAAGAGTGTTGTCAATAATTTGTTGAGAGATTGGCGAGAAGGTGTGCCAAGAGGCGTTGTTTTTTGTGACTTCCCTGGATTATTAAAATGTACTTCGAATAGAGCGCCCCATTTAGGATCTTGGACCATAGGTTGCGGGAGGGCCATCTTGGATTGGATGTTTAGCTCGATGGTCTTAGTCTTTTCGTGGAAGAAGTTGGCAAGCACGTCACAGGTAGGTGTGGCCGGGTTATTTAATTCCCTAGAGTTAGTTGTATCGCATGATTGATGCTTGACGATTTCAAAAAGTTTTTTAGGCCGGTTGATGGCTTGGTTCAACTGAGTTCTGAAAAAGTCTGCTTTTGCCTTAAGAATCTTCCTATTGTAGGAGTTCCTTAACCTTCTAAGGTGCTCAAGGTTATCAGTGGTAGGAGCAGATTTTCATAGACGCTCTGCAACTCTTAGTTGTCTACGCTCCGAGTTCAGGGCATCATTGAACCAAGGTTTGGAAATCTTAGAGGAGAAATTTTTTTCCTGGAGGGGTGCTATAGAGTCCAGGGTTTCGAGTAACGTGGCATTGTAGAAGGTTGTGAGGTCATGTACATCAGACATGTCCGTCATGAGGGTCAGAGCGGAGTTGCAACGGTTTACCAAGGAGATGGGGTTGATATTTCGTAAGTTCCGTTTCCATTGCCTTGTTTTTTTGGGTTGGCCCCTTTTATGAGTAACTTCAATATTGATGGAGAAGAGGATGCAATAATGATCAGACCAATCGCATGGGGTGATGGATTCTAGTAGGACGATGTTTGATTTTGCAATGATGAGGTCCAATGTCTCTCCCTTGTTATGCGTTGGGCTGTCACAGAATTGAGTTAGATCATGCTCTGACAGAAACTCTTTAAGACAGCCTACAATATGATCGTTTGCATTGTTCCAATGGAGGTTGAAGTCACCCAAGAATATTTGAGGAACTAGTGAGTTGGCGTTGGATGCCATGATCTCCAATATCTCGTCGATACAAGTCAAATTATCGCCTGGGGGGTGGTAGAATATGTGTAGTTTGCTTGCGATGCACTTAGCATCCGAGATGTTAATGCATAGATAATCACAGGAGGATAGCCCGATGGAGTCCGCTTGCTTGACTGATATTGAGTTACGATAAATGCAGGCTACCCCTCCCCTAGTTTCCCGATTCTATCAAGTCGGATTAGATCATGGGAAGGAGGAACCAGTAAGTCGAGAATGGGTGAGGAGGAGTTATTCAACCAAGTTTCAGTGAGGACCATAATGTCTAAATCGTTATCTATGATGAGATTGAATATATCAGTCGCATGTTTGCTAGCAGATCTGCAATTAATGAGCCCACACTTCAACTTGTTAATCGAATGGTGTAAGGTAATCTGTTCTAAGTTGATATTTGTGAGGTTATCTCTATTTACATATCTGTTATTGAGTGTCGGTTCTCTGAGGGGATTGGTTACAATGGTTTGAATAGTGTCATAATGGGACTTACTATTGTCAGTATCCCGGGCATAGGACGTGAGGAGGTCGTCTATGTCTCTGTCTGATAATTCATCACTTGATCTCCTAGGCCACGAAGGGGGGGGGGGGTAAACTACCCAGATTAGTATTTAAGGGGAGTATGGACTTGGAAATGCGTCTACTAGATTGGACGTTGCTTTGGTTATACTGACTAGTGTTGTCGGGGTGAGCATTCGTGGGAATGTAGTTTCTCATTTGGCGACTGATTTGATTCACGGTGTCATTGGTGGCTATGTGTAAGTTAAGAAGATCTTTCGTGATAATAGAAAGGTTGGATGGATGGAAGTGTTAGAAACGTGAGCCGGGTGGTACAGTGACTTAGGGTGAGCTAGGAGAGAGGATGTTCCACTTGTTCGATGTGCCCTTGGAGATGTCCTGCCCCGAGAGGATCCTTGGAAGCCATGAGGTGTTTTTCATGACCAGGACAAGTGGCATTAAGCCCAGCCTGAGGCATTGATAGTGATCTTTTGGGGTGGCATGATCTCCTGGTCCCATACCTAAGGCCGGAATGACCCTTTACCTGGCAAGATGAAGGAGGAAGGATGTGGGTAAGTGGGTTAGACATGAAGGACACCCCTAGGGTCACCATCCTGGTAGGCGGATAGTACACAAGTTCCGTTTCCTGCCCTATGCCTAGGCTGAATGTTGTCACCCATCCTAGTTGAAGACAAGGTATTTGTCTATAAGTTAAGCATTGCTGTCCGGCAATCACCTGGCGATCAGTACTCTTGCAGTAACATAAGCCCTTCACCGTTTATCCCATGAAGTTGTTCCCTTATTGACGCAGCATCCTGACTCCAAGTTCACTGCCCTGTGTATGATGACCCCACTAGGGCTGTATGTCTAACTTTATGTTAGTTCTGTGTGATTCAGAACTGTGTTCAAAAGGCCTGTGTGCTTCAGGACCGTGCTGGAAAGGTCTCTGTAGGTTGTGCCAAAAGGTCTCTGAGGTGGCCATAGTGATCCAGGGCCATTTAAATGTATCTGTTGGGTCATTGCTAACAAGGACCAGGCTCAAAAGGACAGTGTGGGGTTTATGTGATGTAGGACAGCAGTTCTTAATCTGTGGTCCGGGTACCATTGGGGTCCGTTAAGCCTACTCAGACTGCTTAGAAAATGAAACAAGAATAACAGATTAATATGGCGTATATAAATAAAGAAGCAAAATATAAAATTAAAAATGTTAAAACGTTCTGTAAATGGGAAGGAATTTGAAAATGAAGGCTAAATATTAAGTTGGTTTCCTCAGATTCGTCCTTGGAAGCAGTGCAAGTGCATCAAACTATCGATGGATGACCTCTGTGATGACCTCTGTGGAGTTAGAAAAGCTCCACCCTTCCTTTTAAAATTGATTTTTTTTCTATTTGATTGCGAATTAAATAAAAGATATCATCATTTGTGTATTTGTTTGATGAATGCTTGTTTTCATATTTTTGTGTATGGTTTTGCGGTTCAAATCTATTGCTTAGGCTGGCGTCCCTGGATTGTAATAAAGACTCAGTGGGGGATGGCAGATTCAAATAATGATTCACTGGGGGTCCCCGGATTTCAGTAATGATTTAGTGTGGGTTCGCAGAAGTCAAAAGGTTAAGAACCACTGATGTGGGGCGTGCTTTATATGTCTCTGTAGGGTCTGTGGCAACCAGGACTGAGCTGGGAAATTCTGTGTGGTGATTTGTGTCATCCAGGACCATGCTCTGATGGTTGTGTGGGGGCTGTGTAGTTCAGGACAGTGCTTGAAACTTCTCTGTTGTAGCATGTGTCAGCCAGGAGTGTGCTCGAAAGGTATGTTTAAAGTCTTTATGATCCGGGCAGTGCTTGAAAGGTACATGTGGAGTCTGTGTGATCCAGGGCTATGCTTGAAAGGTATATGTGGATTCTTGTAATCCAGGGCCGTGCATGAAAGTTTTATGGTGAGTTTGTGTGATCCAGGACAATGCTCGAAAGGTATGTGTGGAGTCTGTGTGATCCAGGGCCATGCTCGAAAGGTATGTGTGGAGTCTGTGTGATCCAGGGCCATGCTCGAAAGGTATGTGTGGAGTCTGTGTGATCCAGGACAATGCTCGAAAGGTATGTGTGGAGTCTGTGTGATCCAGGGCCATGCTCGAAAGGTATGTGTGGAGTCTGTGTTATCAATCACATGATCAAAAGGTGTAAGTGGAGTCTGTGTGACCCATGGCTGTGATCGAAAGGCATATGTAGTCTGTGTGATTCAGGGCCGTGATCGAAAGGTATGTGTGGAGTCTGTGTGATCCAGAGCTGTGGCCAAAAGGTATGTGTGGAGTCTGTGTGATCCAGAGCTGTGCCCAAAAGGTATGTGTGGAGTCTGTGTGATCGAGTGCCATGTTCAAAAGGTATTTGTGGGTTCTGTGTGATCCAGGACAGAGCTCGAAATGTATGCGTGGAGTTTGCGTGATCCTGGACAGAACTCGAAATGTATGTGTGGAGTTTGCGTGATCCTGGACAGAACTCAAAATGTATGTGTGGAGTTTGTGTGATCCAGAGCCGTGCTCAAAAGGTATGTGTGGGGTCTGTGTCAACCAGCACGGTGTTCGAAAGGTCTTTGTGGGGTCTAAGACAAGGACCATGCTTGAGAGGTATTTGTGCAGTCTGTGTGATCAGGATCCTACTTGAAAGCTTTCTGTGTGTGTGTGTAATCCAGGGCTGTGCTTGAAAAGTCTGTTTGGAGTTTACATGGTCCTGGGATCATCCTAGAAAGGTCTGCGTGGAGTCTATGTGATCCAGAACTGTTCTTGAAAGGTTAGTGTGGGGTCTGTGTTTGATCCAGAACCATGCTTGAAAGGTCTGTGTGTGGATGTAATCCAGGCCATTCTTGAAATGTGCTGTGTGTGGATGTAATCCAGGCCATTCTTAAAAGGTGCTGTGTGTGGATGTAATCCAGGCCATTCTTGAAAGGTGCTGTGTGTGGATCTAATCCAGGCCATTCTTGAAAGGTTCTGGGTGTGTATGTAATCCAGGTCATTCTTGAAAGGTTCTGTGTGTGGATGTAATCCAGGCCATTCTTGAAAGGTGCTGTATGTGGATGTAATCCAGGCCATTCTTGAAAGGTGCTGCGTGTGTATGTAATCCAGGCCATTCTTGAAAGGTGCTGTGTGTGTATGTAATCCAGGCCATTCTTGAAAGGTTCTGTGTGTGTATGTAATCCAGGCCAATCTTGAAAGGTTCTGTGTGTATGTAATCCAGGCCATTCTTGAAAGGTTCTGTGTGTGTATGTAATCCAGGCCAATCTTGAAAGGTTCTGTGTGTATGTAATCCAGGCCATTCTTGAAAGGTTCTGTGTGTGTACGTAATCCAGGCCATTCTTGAAAGGTCTGTGTGGTCCAAGGCCATGCTCGAAAGGTCTGTTTGGTTTCTGTGTAGCCACAGGCCGTGCAAGAAAGTTCTGTGTGGGGTCTGTGTAATCCAGGGCCGTTATCGAAAGGTCTGTGTGGGATCTGTCTCAAAACACGCCAAAGCTTACTATATTAGCCTGCCTAATGGCACTATTGCCATCATCCTTAAAATGACGAAAGGCTGCACCGAGGTCACCTATGAGCGCAGATTTCACACTTGACTGTGTGGCATGCGCATTAACCCACTGGGCTATCCCCTCCAATGCAAACGAATAGCTTTTCCCAGGTACTGCTTTCGTTTTGTTTCCCTTTGAACCAGATTATTGGTGGGCACACAATTAAAAAAAAAAAAGTGCTTAACAAATTAAAGAAGTAAAAGAAATACTAAGACGTAGGAGAGAGTATAGAAAGGAAATGAATAGCTTGGTTTTTTTTCAAAACGCACTGCTATCGTTTATTAAGCGTTATCGTCACTTTGCAGCGTTACGAAGCCAAGAAGGTGGCAGCTGTGCGCTACACACATGACAATATCCGTGTGCACCAAGGGTGGGGCTGATTTACAACCATTTGTGCAGCACACTATCTAGCATACAATACGAGCTGAATCACTTTTTAGCCTCCTGCTGGCCAGGGATACCAATGTTGCTGTAATTAAACCCGTGCTTAATAGACGACAAAAAACAAGGTCACACCAAGGTCACTTCGAGAGGAGCCATGGGTTACTGTGCTTCGTCCATGAAAACACACTTAACGCAGCCTTGGAGGACACCGTCCTATACATCCTGTTAGCTCCTATGATTTCAGGCTCACCAGCTGAAAATATTTAGCACAATTCTTCATTTTTGTAAAACTGTTTACTGATCGGATAATTTCTGTGCAGGATGACCAGACAAAGATATCTCTTCCTATGACTGATGCTGCAAACGGCACGTGCTCCTGCAGGTTTCCTGTGCGTGTGGACCACATCCTAACGTGTGCCGCAGAGGATGATGGGGGAAGCTGCGGCCCGTCCAGGTAAGAGCGGTGGGGCCCTGTGTGGGGTATTTCTACGGACGAACCCACCGCCCTTACCTGGACGGGCCCGGGCTGGAGAAGGGGCCAGGGGGATACACGTTAAGAAAGGCGCCTGCTGCTGCTTCTGACGCTCATAGCTGCTACTTCCCCAGTGTGACATTTCCATATTCTCAGCACACTTAAGTGCAACATTTCAATGCCGGATGTGTGACACTTTAAGTAACTATACCTTGCACCCCCGCCATGCATTTCTTCTGACATCACGTATTACATGACTCATGACATGTTCTATGACATCATTGGTAACATCACTGATTACATCTGAATTACGTCATTGATGATAACACTGTGCAGGGCGCGAGTAATAGTTTTTTCATTTAACTATAACAGGTGAATTTCAGTGTTTTTTAGTTTAAAATGCAATGTTCTAACTGAAATTTTCGTCCAACATTAACATGACTTTAACCTTTGTTTTTCAGTGAATAATTAATCTGGATTGAATGTAAAGCAAGATATTATAAACAGAGCTGACTAGGACTTCACTTTAACCCCTTCGCTGCTTCTGTCGGCCAACGGCCGTCGCGAGCACTACCTCCGTAGTGCTGCGCACGTCCGTTGGCCGACGCGGCCCCGCCCACTTAATTAAACCGCCGCACCGCGGCGGAATTCGCGCCGCGGTTAAGCGGTTAACTTTTGTTTTTTCAGTGAATCTCTATCTTTCTCTTTCTCTCTCTCTCCTTCTATATATATATATATATATATATATATATATATATATATATATATATATATATATATATTCATAATAAAACGCCTTCCCTCTTCAAAAGGACTCCACGGCACTCCGGTGCAAGTGAAATCACCAAGTTTATTCGCCTACACTTAGGCAGAACACAACGCCTTTCGGAGCTTCCAAGCACCTTGGTCACGATGCTGACCAGTCCACCAATCACCACATTTAACCTTCTAAGGGAATAAGCAATGAAAAAGGACAAGTACAATGCATTTAAAACATCTTGCCATTTTGCAGTGGTTATCTTTCCGTTATCTATCATCAAGCAGAAACAGTATTTTGCTCGTTATTCAAAATTTTACGTTTTTCTTTTTATAACACTACATCATTTCATTTAGCTTAAATATTTCTTTAATTTTTTTACATCTGTCGCATTCAAGGTAAATATATTCCCCGATTTGACGCTTTTTGGTCGCCATTTTTAAACATAAAATATACACATTGTGCAACTCATATTGCTATTTAGTATGTTACGCCCTGGTGGGCTATGATTTTCTTCAGTAATCAGGTCATGATATATTCCTTAATTTTCCAAATCAATTCATCTTCATTGTTTTAAACTAAAAAAAGATCAAACCAGCACTGTTGCTGCGACTCTCTAGTAGAAGTAGTCTATAATTTTGCCGCTACTCAACTTCTCCAGCTGCAATGCATATAATCTTGTCCTCCTGTAGAAACAAAAAGTGTACATACAAAATATTAAAAACAAAGCTAGAATTCATCAAACGGTCTCAAGAGCTGGCAGCTGCATTTAAAAGAAGATAGGGGTCAAAGATGTACAAAAGCTCTTCGTCTACGTTCAACCCTAATGGTTCTTTACAATCCTTTTCTAAAATGTACTTTGACTCCAGTCTTCTAAGCTCTTTTTCTCTGTCTCCCCTTCTCAGTTTTTTCGGCACGTAATCAATCACACTGTATAACAGTACCTTGTTGTCCCCTTCATGTGTTTTGTGAAAATGCTGTGCTACTGGATAGGTGATATCAATATTTTTTATTGCTCTATGGTGCTGTAGAATGTGTTTGTGTGCTGGTAAGATCGAACTCCCAGGACAGGGGCACAACAGGACATATACTACATAATCAGTTTTGCAGGTCAGACTTTTTTTTCACTTTTACTTGCTTCTGGAATGGTGTTTTTAATTCCACTAGATTTTTGCCATTTACGCAAGCTTTGCATTTGGAACAGTTTTTGAAACCTGGATTGGGATTTAACCAAGTGTGAGTGGTGGAGGATATTTCGCTGTTGACTTGTAGATCTTTCATTGATCTTGCCGTCCCAAATGTGATTTGTGGTCTTTTAGTAACACTCTTTCCTATGATAGGGTCCTTCTTAGCACTAAAACCAGGTCCTATATGTTATCAACTCATCACAATGGATTCTGGGACATGTACTGTATAATTGCTGTTATGAATATATCATCACAAATTTCTTGTGCAACTCAATGATATTCATGCATTTATCTTTCCCGCAATCCTACCCTCAAATGGGTCAGAACCTGGTCCGCATGATGTTATCTCATCACAAGGCATTCTGGGACATGTAGTGTACAATTGCTATTATTTACATAGCATCATGAATTTCTTGTGCAACTTAATGATATTCATGTATTCATCTTTCCAACAGTCCTACCCTCTAGTGGGTCAGTGACTGATACTCTCCTGATACTCTCCTAAAAGTCACCATCATGTTGGATCTCAGGGTCCCCTAGTGGGCTTACAATACATTCACATGCTAGTGATAGCATTGCTACCTGTATTACTCCTAAAGAAGCACACACCATAAACCTAATCATTTTTTAATTTTAGAAATGCTCAACAAAAAATTATCGTCTTGTTATTCTGATTAAAAAAAAACTAATTCAGGTTTTCATCTCATTACCCCACATCCATAAATGTACATCTAAATCCTCATCCTGATGGTGTCCACAAGGGATCTTGTTTTATATTAGATTATATACTTTGATTCCAGTTGTCTTAAAGCTTTTGTTCTATCTCCTCATCTAATTGATCTTTCCATCATACTCCTTATACAGCCACAGCGGTGAGGGCTTAGTACCACAGCGCACTAGTTGATTCAAAACATATAAAATTACTTTTGAAGAATGTTAGTGCTCACTCCTCATGGTCCACCGCATCAAAACCAACCTTACAGAGATAATAAATTTTATAAAGAAGGAGCACCAATATCAAAACAATTAATTATTGTAGTCCTTGTAATAATTAATCTTTAGGCAGTAGATTCAATTAAGAATTCTTCTTCTTTATTGAAAATTTCACAAAAGTTCATTTCAAACACGTTTGATTTTCATTCCCATTAACATCAAAACTTCAGTTTCTGAATCAGCCAACGCGTTTCGTCCTATTTAGGACATCATCAGGGCTGAAATAATGAAACAAAAAATATAATAAAGAATATGTCAAAAGATACTATTTACAATATTACTTCATACTACCAAGGAAAATTACGTAACATCTTTTCTTTAACTTAATTAAACAACATCTCCTGCCTATATCCATTCTACACTGTTCACAATCATCAAGATGAATGAAAAATACCAATTATCCACAATAATTATTCACACATAAGAAAATCTTATAAGACCTACGTTAAAAACATTTAATAGTAACATATAATTCATGATCATTTCTAAACATGTAACTGTATAATATATACATATCTAATGTTATCCTAATTTGATCTACCTGTTACCCTCCTAATGGGAGTACCCAGAGTACCTAATGAAACGTAAACCATTTAAAGACATCTTGTCCAAACCAGTGTACCAATGTGCCAGTAACCATAATAAAATGTCACTCACCAAAATTAGAAATTCATATCGATTTATTTGATGTTCAGTTCACTAATTAATTATCTTCAAGAAAATTATTCTGAAAAGACCGAAAGAAAGCCACATCATTACCAATAAAATCCACTACAAACTTATATCTCTAGAGTCATGTCGCAAAAGAAACATCACTCACCAATCTCCAATTACAAACTTTGTATCATCAAGTCCTCCGTTTCAATTCTAAACTGCAATAATAAAAGAATGTGCAAAATTACTTCTCAAAAAACCTTCTATGAGTTATCCTAACGGTATGCAAACCATTCCCTTCATGACACTCACCTACATCGAGTCTATTCCATGTGTTACTGCTCAGCGCGGCCCGATAAATCCCGCTGGTGTTTGATGCCGTGTAGACCCATTCCTTTTAAATTGTTCATCAACCTATCACGGACTTGCCATTATTTAATGCTCCAACCAATGAAGAGTCAGAATTTCAAGCCTACCTATTTAAAATTTCTAGTCCCCTCTGTGGTCCGCTATGCCTTGCAACCAATCGCGAAAGTTGATGGTAAAATACGCTTCAGGAAACACTCCACCAATAGCGACCTGCCTGTTAATGTTGCTCGTTTCCTCTCTGGTCCGCTGTACCTTTCGTCCAATTGCGAAAGTCCAATACAACAAACACGCTTCAATAGCGACCAGCCCCCACGTATAACAAAACAAAATAATTCACTATCTAACATCCCTAATGAGTTCCGAAATGTTAGGATGAAGCTACGCAGGACATCCGTCACTGTTCCTTTATACCTAGAAAAAAATAACACCAAGGGCTACTACGTTACGCATGTGCCCTCTACGGTCCACTTTCATTTTCGAAATTTCGAAGTGGGCAGACAACCATCAATTTCCTGCTCCATACGCCCGAAGCTGAGGGCTACTACGTTACGCATGTTCCCTCTAGGGTCCGCTTATTATTTTCATCCAATAGCGAAAGGCTTTCTCAAAATGCACTGCAATGAGCTCTCGACCCAGGGCAGACAACCATCCATTTACTGCTTCCTGTTATCCATACAACCGTCCCCATTGCTTTCATTGAATAATTTTAAAAATCCGATACTGTGTGATACACTTGAACATTTATAAATTATCGACATTACTACTTGCCTGAATATCTAATATTTCAAGATTTAGTCATTTTTAAGGTGTCTATTTCCAGACAAGATTCTTAAATAAAAAATATCATATTAGAACAACTGGACCTCCATAACCCGAGGAGACGATCTGATTCAACCAAGAGTGGGAGAAATATATTCTATATCTACGTCATCCCTGCACCATGTGCTGTACTAACTTTACAATCCTCTCATCCCTAGAACAATTGTTAAAAATCAGAAATAATTAGATTCATTTACCAAAATTGTGTAAATCACTGATTTCTATCATAACTAGAATCGTTCCACCACCTAAGATTATTAACCCAGTGTGGCATCACATATAAATTATATTTTGCACATTTTATTACTACTTACAGAAAATAATGCAATTCATTATCACTGTTCAATCCCTGTGAAACTGTCCTACATCTGCTAATCCATTTAGCTTCTTGCTGCCTCAATGTACGTTCCCAATCACCACCCCTGACATGAGGTACAATTCTTTGTAAACCATGGAATTTAAAACCTGTTCTTAGTGCATGATTATTCTGCATATGCTGATATAATGGCGAACTCTCATCTTTATTGAGCACAGCTCTTCTGTGCTCCTGTATTCTAATTTTTAGAGTCCGCTCGTACTTCCTATATAGATTTTGGAACATTCACAAATGAGTGCATATACTACTCCTATGCTGTTACAATTAATAAACTCCTTGATAATGTATTTTTTCTTAGTATTGAAATTAAATTCCTTGATGCGATTTATGCCCATATCACAAACATTACAACTGCCACAAGTAAAAACCCTTTTGGTTGACTTGAGAGCCAGTTACTCCCCTGTGTTCGCAATGGATCTAAGTAATTCCTGGTAATCATCTCCCCTATGGTGGAACCTCTCCTATATACCACTTTAGGTTTTTCTGAAATGACTCCTACAAGACCTGGTACTCCTTTTAACAAATTCCAATTTTTATTCAAAATTTTAAAAATCTGATTATGATGAACACTGAAAGAAGTAATAAATGACACTTGATCTTGTGCCTGACGTCTTTCCTTTTGAACCAGCGTAGACTCTCTTTTAACCTGTTGTATACGTGATCTAGCTTGTGCCAAACTTCCACTAGAGTACCCTCTATTACTCAGTCTATGTACTAGTGCATCCATTTCACAATTAAAATCAACCTCTCTACTGCAATTTCGCCGAATACGAATCATTTCTCCATAAGGAATGCCTTTCACTACAGAAGCGGGATGGGAACTGTCCGCCCTTAATATGGAGTTAGTAGCAGTCTTTTTACGAAATAATTTACTATGTATTTGGTTTTCAACAACAAATAATTCAACATCCAAAAAATCTATCCTAGTTTTATGATGATTCATCGTCAAAGTAACATTGAAATCATTATTATTGAGAAACTGGTGGTAATCTTGCAACTCTGCATCCGAACCTTTCCAGATCACCAGAACATCGTCAATGAAACGACCCCAAAACAAAATCTGATCCATCCATCCTGCAGCTCCTCTGCTCCAGGCATGCTCCCTCTCAAACCAACCCATAAATAAGTTGGCGTAAGAGGGAGCAAACCTGGAACCCATCGCCGTTCCTCTTATTTGTTGGAACCAATCTCCTTCAAACATAAAGAAGTTATTTTTTAAGATTAACGAACTCATTTCTATGATCATTTTAGAATGTCCTAATAAACTTGCACTCCTTTTTCCTAGATAATAATTTAGAGCCTGTTCTCCTTTATCATTAGCAATGCAAGTATATAATCCTACGACATCAAAAGTCACAAAGCTCAGACATTGATCCCAGTTTAAATCCTGCAATTTGTTTAACACATCCAAAGTATCCCTTAAGTAAGCCGGCAAATTTGTTACTAGCGGTTTTAAAAACAGATCTACGAATTCCGAGAGATGTTCTGTTATGCTGCCTATACTTGAAACTATTGGTCTCCCTGGTGGGTTCTGCAGGGACTTATGTATCTTAGGCAGAACATATATAAAAGATGAGACAGGATTAATAATTTTCAAATATCTAAATTCCTTCTCATCGATAAGCCCTTGTTCCTTCCATGAGAATAACCTTTCATTTATCCTGTTGCTATCGTCCTTAATAGGATTAAAATTCAATTTAAAGTAACAATCCGTATCACTTAATTGTCGCTTGATCTCCAAATTATAATCATCCCTGTTCATTAACACAATATTACCGCCTTTGGGGTCGTTTCATTGACGATGTTCTGGTGATCTGGAAAGGTTCGGATGCAGAGTTGCAAGATTACCACCAGTTTCTCAATAATAATGATTTCAATGTTACTTTGACGATGAATCATCATAAAACTAGGATAGATTTTTTGGATGTTGAATTATTTGTTGTTGAAAACCAAATACATAGTAAATTATTTCGTAAAAAGACTGCTACTAACTCCATATTAAGGGCGGACAGTTCCCATCCCGCTTCTGTAGTGAAAGGCATTCCTTATGGAGAAATGATTCGTATTCAGCGAAATTGCAGTAGAGAGGTTGATTTTAATTGTGAAATGGATGCACTAGTACATAGACTGAGTAATAGAGGGTACTCTAGTGGAAGTTTGGCACAAGCTAGATCACGTATACAACAGGTTAAAAGAGAGTCTACGCTGGTTCAAAAGGAAAGACGTCAGGCACAAGATCAAGTGTCATTTATTACTTCTTTCAGTGTTCATCATAATCAGATTTTTAAAATTTTGAATAAAAATTGGAATTTGTTAAAAGGAGTACCAGGTCTTGTAGGAGTCATTTCAGAAAAACCTAAAGTGGTATATAGGAGAGGTTCCACCATAGGGGAGATGATTACCAGGAATTACTTAGATCCATTGCGAACACAGGGGAGTAACTGGCTCTCAAGTCAACCAAAAGGGTTTTTTACTTGTGGCAGTTGTAATGTTTGTGATATGGGCATAAATCGCATCAAGGAATTTAATTTCAATACTAAGAAAAAATACATTATCAAGGAGTTTATTAATTGTAACAGCATAGGAGTAGTATATGCACTCATTTGTGAATGTTCCAAAATCTATATAGGAAGTACGAAGTGGACTATAAAAATTAGAATACAGGAGCACAGAAGAGCTGTGCTCAATAAAGATGAGAGTTCGCCATTATATCAGCATATGCAGAATAATCATGCACTAAGAACAGGTTTTAAATTCCATGGTTTACAAAGAATTGTACCTCATGTCAGGGGTGGTGATTGGGAACGTACATTGAGGCAGCAAGAAGCTAAATGGATTAGCAGATGCAGGACAGTTTCACAGGGATTGAACAGTGATAATGAATTGCATTATTTTCTGTAAGTAGTAATAAAATGTGCAAAATATAATTTATATGTGATGCCACACTGGGTTAATAATCTTAGGTGGTGGAACGATTCTAGTTATGATAGAAATCAGTGATTTACACAATTTTGGTAAATGAATCTAATTATTTCTGATTTTTAACAATTGTTCTAGGGATGAGAGGATTGTAAGTTAGTACAGCACATGGTGCAGGGATGACGTAGATATAGAATATATTTCTCCCACTCTTGGTTGAATCAGATCGTCTCCTCGGGTTATGGAGGTCCAGTTGTTCTAATATGATATTTTTATTTAAGAATCTTGTCTGGAAATAGACACCTTAAAAATGACTAAATCTCGAAATATTAGATATTCAGGCAAGTAGTAATGTCGATAATTTATAAATGTTCAAGTGTATCACACAGTATCGGATTTTTAAAATTATTCAATGAAAGCAATGGGGACGGTTGTATGGATAACAGGAAGCAGTAAATGGATGGTTGTCTGCCCTGGGTTGAGAGCTCATTGCAGTGCATTTTGAGAAAGCCTTTCGCTATTGGATGAAAATAATAAGCGGACCGTAGAGGGAACATGCGTAACGTAGTAGCCCTCAGCTTCGGGCGTATGGAGCAGGAAATTGATGGTTGTCTGCCCACTTCGAAATTTCGAAAATGAAAGTGGACCGTAGAGGGCACATGCGTAACGTAGTAGCCCTTGGTGTTATTTTTTTCTAGGTATAAAGGAACAGTGACGGATGTCCTGCGTAGCTTCATCCTAACATTTCGGAACTCATTAGGGATGTTAGATAGTGAATTATTTTGTTTTGTTATACGTGGGGGCTGGTCGCTATTGAAGCGTGTTTGTTGTATTGGACTTTCGCAATTGGACGAAAGGTACAGCGGACCAGAGAGGAAACGAGCAACATTAACAGGCAGGTCGCTATTGGTGAAGTGTTTCCTGAAGCGTATTTTACCATCAACTTTCGCGATTGGTTGCAAGGCATAGCGGACCACAGAGGGGACTAGAAATTTTAAATAGGTAGGCTTGAAATTCTGACTCTTCATTGGTTGGAGCATTAAATAATGGCAAGTCCGTGATAGGTTGATGAACAATTTAAAAGGAATGGGTCTACACGGCATCAAACACCAGCGGGATTTATCGGGCCGCGCTGAGCAGTAACACATGGAATAGACTCGATGTAGGTGAGTGTCATGAAGGGAATGGTTTGCATACCGTTAGGATAACTCATAGAAGGTTTTTTGAGAAGTAATTTTGCACATTCTTTTATTATTGCAGTTTAGAATTGAAACGGAGGACTTGATGATACAAAGTTTGTAATTGGAGATTGGTGAGTGATGTTTCTTTTGCGACATGACTCTAGAGATATAAGTTTGTAGTGGATTTTATTGGTAAGGATGTGGCTTTCTTTCGGTCTTTTCAGAATAATTTTCTTGAAGATAATTAATTAGTGAACTAAACATCAAATAAATCGATATGAATTTCTAATTTTGGTGAGTGACATTTTATTATGGTTACTGGCACATTGGTACACTGGTTTGGACAAGATGTCTTTAAATGGTTTACGTTTCATTAGGTACTCTGGGTACTCCCATTAGGAGGGTAACAGGTAGATCAAATTAGGATAACATTAGATATGTATATATTATACAGTTACATGTTTAGAAATGATCATGAATTATATGTTACTATTAAATGTTTTTAACGTAGGTCTTATAAGATTTTCTTATGTGTGAATAATTATTGTGGATAATTGGTATTTTTCATTCATCTTGATGATTGTGAACAGTGTAGAATGGATATAGGCAGGAGATGTTGTTTAATTAAGTTAAAGAAAAGATGTTACGTAATTTTCCTTGGTAGTATGAAGTAATATTGTAAATAGTATTTTTTGACATATTCTTTATTATATTTTTTGTTTCATTATTTCAGCCCTGATGATGTCCTAAATAGGACGAAACGCGTTGGCTGATTCAGAAACTGAAGTTTTGATGTTAATGGGAATGAAAATCAAACGTGTTTGAAATGAACTTTTGTGAAATTTTCAATAAAGAAGAAGAATTCTTAATTGAATCTACTGCCTAAAGATTAATTATTACAAGGACTACAATAATTAATTGTTTTGATATTGGTGCTCCTTCTTTATAAAATTTATTATCTCTGTAAGGTTGGTTTTGATGCGGTGGACCATGAGGAGTGAGCACTAACATTCTTCAAAAGTAATTTTATATGTTTTGAATCAACTAGTGCGCTGTGGTACTAAGCCCTCACCGCTGTGGCTGTATAAGGAGTATTTTGCATTTTGAAGGGCATTCGTTGCACAGTTGAAGTGAATTTGATATTTATAGAGCGTGAAATAGTTTAGTTTGGACTACATATCAAGATGGAGGATGATCGTGAGATATTGGCTACGGAGCTTTTGCACAAAGCAAAAAGATTGTAGGGGATACGAAAAAGGATTCCTCGAGTGGAAGTTTGAAAGTAAAATTTCTTAAATTAGAAAAATTGAGAAAAACTGAATTATCTAAGTGGTGGGATGGTATCACCCTTAAGAATTATATAGATCAGAAAAGAGTACCCAGGGGATTAAGAATTTTAATTTTTCCAACTTTTGACGATTTGGATGATGATTTGTTAAAAGAGTGGGAGGACAATTTACACTCTTCCTCATTTTGCATGATGTATATATTGGTTAAAAATGCAGAAAGGAAAGTGGAGAAACTAAAAGCTCAAATATTAGACCTTGAAAAAGAGATCAAGGACATGAATTTACCTGATTTAACTGATAAAAATTATAGCATATTAAAGGATGTCATTAATAGACATCAGTTGCAAATAAAGGAGAAAAAGTTGAGTAAAATACGAAGAGATCAGAGAGATTATGAACAGGGAAGGGTGTTTACTTTCGGCAGAGGCTTTGATGAGTCTTCAAAATCTAAGGTTATTGGGACAGTGGAAGCACCAGGAGAATTGAGCTCTGTTAATTACAGTAGCTCAAGCATTTCATCAATTGAGGAAGGGGGCGGATTGAACTCAGGGGGAATGAGACCAGCGAATACATCCTCTTTTTCCGAGGAGCTTCAACGCATAAAGAGAGGAAAGAAGAAAGTGGGAAACCAATCAGGAGGGGCAAGCGGAGGCATAGAAAATATACGGATAGGCACCCGCAGCCAGGACAAATTGAGGAAGTAGTGAATGAGACTTTGGAGGCAGAATACAGGACACTAGGCATCAGACAGGATTTGGATTTAAAAGTTGTTAATTTGTCACATAGAGTGTTGAACTCTTATGAAATTTCGGTACTACAAAGGGGGCTATCTTTTTGTCCAAGCACTAAATGTAAATTCACGGATATTGAAATTGACTTGTTTAAGTTCGCAAGGAAATTGAAAATAAAAAGTTTTTTCTCAACTTATGATAAACCTCAGAGTGTTAATGTTATGACTGCACAATCTGATATTTCTTTAGCACATGTAAGGGATGTACAATTGCTTTTGTCCTTAACAGAGGGGGATGTATATAGTGAACAAGATATTACTTCTCTATTGAATATACTGGTTGATTATTCCTGTACTAGCGGTTTGAAACCTGCTTCTAAATTTATACCTCAAGGGTCGCAGTTTGCAGCTATTGATGTATTTGTTGAAAAAGTAATGGAAGATGTGCACAAATTTGAAGACCAATCGCTATCTGGTTATAATAAGATTAGGACCAAAGACAATTTATCCAAGGAAGAAAGGTTAGCCATAAATAGTCTAAAGAATGACACCAGTATAGTGATTCGTAAGGCCGATAAAGGCGGTAATATTGTGTTAATGAACAGGGATGATTATAATTTGGAGATCAAGTGACAATTAAGTGATACGGATTGTTACTTTAAATAGAATTTTAATCCTATTAAGGACGCTAGCAACAGGATAAATGAAAGGTTATTCTCATGGAAGGAACAAGGGCTTATCGATGAGAAGGAATTTAGATATTTGAAAATTATTAATCCTGTCTCATCTTTTATATATGTTCTGCCTAAGATACATAAGTCCCTGCAGAACCCACCAGGGAGACCAATAGTTTCAAGTATAGGCAGCATAACAGAACATCTCTCGGAATTCGTGAGATCTGTTTTTAAAACCGCTAGTAACGAATTTGCCGGCTTACTTAAGGGATACTTTGGATGTGTTAAACAAATTGCAGGATTTAAACTGGGATCAATGTCTGAGCTTTGTGACTTTTGATGTCGTAGGATTATATACTTGCATTGCTAATGATAAAGGAGAACAGGCTCTAAATTATTATCTAGGAAAAAGGAGTGCAAGTTTATTAGAACATTCTAAAATGATCATAGAAATGAGTTCGTTAATCTTAAAAAATAACTTCTTTATGTTTGAAGGAGATTGGTTCCAACAAATAAGAGGAACGGCGATGGGTTCCAGGTTTGCTCCCTCTTACGCCAACTTATTTATGGGTTGGTTTGAGAGGGAGCATGCCTGGAGCAGAGGAGCTGCAGGATGGATGGATCAGATTTTGTTTTGGGGTCGTTTCATTGACGATGTTCTGGTGATCTGGAAAGGTTCGGATGCAGAGTTGCAAGATTACCACCAGTTTCTCAATAATAATGATTTCAATGTTACTTTGACGATGAATCATCATAAAACTAGGATAGATTTTTTGGATGTTGAATTATTTGTTGTTGAAAACCAAATACATAGTAAATTATTTCGTAAAAAGACTGCTACTAACTCCATATTAAGGGCGGACAGTTCCCATCCCGCTTCTGTAGTGAAAGGCATTCCTTATGGAGAAATGATTCGTATTCGGCGAAATTGCAGTAGAGAGGTTGATTTTAATTGTGAAATGGATGCACTAGTACATAGACTGAGTAATAGAGGGTACTCTAGTGGAAGTTTGGCACAAGCTAGATCACGTATACAACAGGTTAAAAGAGAGTCTACGCTGGTTCAAAAGGAAAGACGTCAGGCACAAGATCAAGTGTCATTTATTACTTCTTTCAGTGTTCATCATAATCAGATTTTTAAAATTTTGAATAAAAATTGGAATTTGTTAAAAGGAGTACCAGGTCTTGTAGGAGTCATTTCAGAAAAACCTAAAGTGGTATATAGGAGAGGCTCCACCATAGGGGAGATGATTACCAGGAATTACTTAGATCCATTGCGAACACAGGGGAGTAACTGGCTCTCAAGTCAACCAAAAGGGTTTTTTACTTGTGGCAGTTGTAATGTTTGTGATATGGGCATAAATCGCATCAAGGAATTTAATTTCAATACTAAGAAAAATACATTATCAAGGAGTTTATTAATTGTAACAGCATAGGAGTAGTATATGCACTCATTTGTGAATGTTCCAAAATCTATATAGGAAGTACGAAGTGGACTATAAAAATTAGAATACAGGAGCACAGAAGAGCTGTGCTCAATAAAGATGAGAGTTCGCCATTATATCAGCATATGCAGAATAATCATGCACTAAGAACAGGTTTTAAATTCCATGGTTTACAAAGAATTGTACCTCATGTCAGGGGTGGTGATTGGGAACGTACATTGAGGCAGCAAGAAGCTAAATGGATTAGCAGATGCAGGACAGTTTCACAGGGATTGAACAGTGATAATGAATTGCATTATTTTCTGTAAGTAGTAATAAAATGTGCAAAATATAATTTATATGTGATGCCACACTGGGTTAATAATCTTAGGTGGTGGAACGATTCTAGTTATGATAGAAATCAGTGATTTACACAATTTTGGTAAATGAATCTAATTATTTCTGATTTTTAACAATTGTTCTAGGGATGAGAGGATTGTAAAGTTAGTACAGCACATGGTGCAGGGATGACGTAGATATAGAATATATTTCTCCCACTCTTGGTTGAATCAGATCGTCTCCTCGGGTTATGGAGGTCCAGTTGTTCTAATATGATATTTTTTATTTAAGAATCTTGTCTGGAAATAGACACCTTAAAAATGACTAAATCTCGAAATATTAGATATTCAGGCAAGTAGTAATGTCGATAATTTATAAATGTTCAAGTGTATCACACAGTATCGGATTTTTAAAATTATTCAATGAAAGCAATGGGGACGGTTGTATGGATAACAGGAAGCAGTAAATGGATGGTTGTCTGCCCTGGGTTGAGAGCTCATTGCAGTGCATTTTGAGAAAGCCTTTCGCTATTGGATGAAAATAATAAGCGGACCGTAGAGGGAACATGCGTAACGTAGTAGCCCTCAGCTTCGGGCGTATGGAGCAGGAAATTGATGGTTGTCTGCCCACTTCGAAATTTCTGAAAATGAAAGTGGACCGTAGAGGGCACATGCGTAACGTAGTAGCCCTTGGTGTTATTTTTTTCTAGGTATAAAGGAACAGTGACGGATGTCCTGCGTAGCTTCATCCTAACATTTCGGAACTCATTAGGGATGTTAGATAGTGAATTCTTTTGTTTTGTTATACGTGGGGGCTGGTCGCTATTGAAGCGTGTTTGTTGTATTGGACTTTCGCAATTGGACGAAAGGTACAGCGGACCAGAGAGGAAACGAGCAACATTAACAGGCAGGTCGCTATTGGTGGAGTGTTTCCTGAAGCGTATTTTACCATCAACTTTCGCGATTGGTTGCAAGGCATAGGGGACCACAGAGGGGACTAGAAATTTTAAATAGGTAGGCTTGAAATTCTGACTCTTCATTGGTTGGAGCATTAAATAATGGCAAGTCCGTGATAGGTTGATGAACAATTTAAAAGGAATGGGTCTACATGGCATCAAACACCAGCGGGATTTATCGGGCCGCGCTGAGCAGCAACACATGGAATAGACTCGATGTAGGTGAGTGTCATGAAGGGAATGGTTTGCATACCGTTAGGATAACTCATAGAAGGTTTTTTTGAGAAGTAATTTTGCACATTCTTTTATTATTGCAGTTTAGAATTGAAACGGAGGACTTGATGATTCAAAGTTTGTAATTGGAGATTGGTGAGTGATGTTTCTTTTGCGACATGACTCTAGAGATATAAGTTTGTAGTGGATTTTATTGGTAATGATGTGGCTTTCTTTCGGTCTTTTCAGAATAATTTTCTTGAAGATAATTAATTAGTGAACTGAACATCAAATAAATCGATATGAATTTCTAATTTTGGTGAGTGACATTTTATTATGGTTACTGGCACATTGGTACACTGGTTTGGACAAGATGTCTTTAAATGGTTTACGTTTCATTAGGTACTCTAGGTACTCCCATTAGGAGGGTAACAGGTAGATCAAATTAGGATAACATTAGATATGTATATATTATACAGTTACATGTTTAGAAATGATCATGAATTATATGTTACTATTAAATGTTTTTAACGTAGGTCTTATAAGATTTTCTTATGTGTGAATAATTATTGTGGATAATTGGTATTTTTCATTCATCTTGATGATTGTGAACAGTGTAGAATGGATATAGGCAGGAGATGTTGTTTAATTAAGTTAAAGAAAAGATGTTACGTAATTTTCCTTGGTAGTATGAAGTAATATTGTAAATAGTATTTTTTGACATATTCTTTATTATATTTTTTGTTTAATTATTTCAGCCCTGATGATGTCCTAAATAGGACGAAACGCGTTGGCTGATTCAGAAACTGAAGTTTTGATGTTAATGGGAATGAAAATCAAACGTGTTTGAAATGAACTTTTGTGAAATTTTCAATAAAGAAGAAGAATTCTTAATTGAATCTACTGCCTAAAGATTAATTATTACAAGGACTACAATAATTAATTGTTTTGATATTGGTGCTCCTTCTTTATGATCTTTCCATCACATCAGTGCCCTAAAAAAATCAGAGAAGTTGGTTTCCCAGCATGAACTATTTTGTAATGCCATGCTACGGAGTAATTAGTGTCCTTGTTAGTAATTGCCCGTAGATGTTCTAGTATCTTTTTATGTAGTGGGCATGTGGTACTTCCAATATACAACATATTGCAGGGACATTTGTGTATATAAACCACAAAATTACATTTACACATGATGTGTTTACCAATTGAAAATTGTTTCCCATTGATGACATACTTTTTTCGTTGATAGAATCAAACTTTGGAAAGTCATTTGTGAGCCTGAGGCTGCACTGATACTTATGCTGCGTCCTCTGTGAAAAGCACACATTTTCTCTAGGATGTTTGTCTGACTGTGAAAGTAAAGCTGGGTCTCTGCCCAAGGGAAGTTACAACAACCAGGGGCCATATTATCAAAATTGCCCTGGTGGCTCGACCGGCCCGTTGGTATTACAGAACACTTGAGTGGCCAGTTCCATACCACACATCGCACCAGCACATGTCGTGCCGCTGCTATCTCAAAGGGGTATATGCGTCATATGCATGGCATCAAGGGGGCATATGCATCATATGCATGCCATCAAGGGGGCATGTGCGTCATATTCATGGCATCAAGGGGGCATGTGCGTCATACGCATGCCATCAAGGGGGTATATGCATCATATTCATGGCATCAAGGGGGCATATGCGTCATATGCATGCCATCAAGAGGACATATGCATGCCATCAAGGGGCATATGCGTCATATGCATGCCATCAAGGGGCATATGCGTCATATGCATGGCATCACGTGGCATATGCATCCTATGCATGCCATCAAGGGGCATATGCGTCATATGCATGCCATCAAAGGGCATATGCATCATACGCATGCCATCAAGGGGGCATATGCATCATATGCATGACATCAAGGGGCATATGCATCATATGCATGGCATCAGGGGCATATGTGTCATATGCATGCCATCAAGGGGGCATATGCATCATATGCATGCCATCAAGGGGGCATATGCATCATATGCATGCCATCAAGGGGGCATATGCATCATATGCATGACATCAAGGGGCATATGCATCATATGCATGACATCAAGGGGCATATGCATCATATGCATGTCATCAAGGGGGCATATGTATCATATGCATGACATCAAGGGGCATATGCATCATATGCATGCCATCAAGGGGGCATATGCATCATATGCATGGCATCAAGGGGCATATGCATCATATGCATGCCATCAAGGGGGCATATGCATCATATGCATGACATCAAGGGGCATATGCATAATATGCATACCATCAAGGGGGCATACGCGTCATATGCATGCCATCAAGGGGGCATATGCATCATATGCATGACATCAAGGGGCATATGCATCATATGCATGACATCAAGGGGCATATGTGTCATATGCATGCCATCAAGGGGGCATATGCATCATATGCATGCCATCAAGGGGGCATATGCCTCATATGCACGCCATCAAGGGGCATATGGGTCCTATGCATGGCCTCAAGGGGCATATGCATCATATGCATGGCATCAGGGGCATATGGGTCACATGCATGCCATCAAGGGGGCATATGCATCATATGCATGCCATCAAGGGGGCATATGCATCATATGCATGCCATCAAGGGGGCATATGTATCATATGCATGGCCTCAAGGGGCATATCCGTCATATTCATGCCATCAAGGGGCATATGCGTCATATTCATGCCATCAAGGGGCATATGCGTCATATGCATGCCATCAAGGGGCATATGAGTCATATGCATGGCATCAGGGGCATATGCGTCATATGCATGCCATCAAGGGGGCATATGCGTCATATTCATGTCATCAAGGGGGCATATGCATCATATGCATGCCATCAAGGGGGCATATGCATTCAATGCATGCCATCAAGGGGGCATATGCGTCATATGCATGCCATCAAGGGGGCATATGATTCATATGCATGCCATAAAGGGGGCATACACGTCATATGCATACCATCAAGTGGCATATGCGTCATATGCATGCCATCAAGTGGCATACGCGTCATATGCATGCCATCAAAGGGGCATATGTGTCATATGCAAGGCATCAGGGGCATATGCGTCCTATGCATGGCATCAAGGGGCATATGCGTCATATGCATGGCATCAAGGGGCATATGCGTCATATGCATGACATCAAGGGGCATATGCATCATATGCATGGCATCAGGGGCATATGTGTCATATGCATGCCATCAAGGGGGCATATGCATCATATGCATGCCATCAAGGGGGCATATGCATCATATGCATGCCATCAAGGGGGCATATGCATCATATGCATGACATCAAGGGGCATATGCATCATATGCATGACATCAAGGGGCATATGCATCATATGCATGTCATCAAGGGGGCATATGTATCATATGCATGACATCAAGGGGCATATGCATCATATGCATGCCATCA
This sequence comes from Calotriton arnoldi, assembly GCA_963921515.1. Taxonomy (NCBI): domain Eukaryota; kingdom Metazoa; phylum Chordata; class Amphibia; order Caudata; family Salamandridae; genus Calotriton; species Calotriton arnoldi. The sequence continues at coordinate 1,357,723 of CAWUFW010001742.1, read as the reverse complement.
AGGGGGCATATGCATCATATGCATGGCATCAAGGGGCATATGCATCATATGCATGCCATCAAGGGGGCATATGCATCATATGCATGACATCAAGGGGCATATGCATAATATGCATGCCATCAAGGGGGCATACGCGTCATATGCATGCCATCAAGGGGGCATATGCATCATATGCATGACATCAAGGGGCATATGCATCATATGCATGACATCAAGGGGCATATGTGTCATAAGCATTCCATCAAGGGGGCATATGCATCATATGCATGCCATCAAGGGGGCATATGCCTCATATGCACGACATCAAGGGGCATATGGGTCCTATGCATGGCCTCAAGGGGCATATGCATCATATGCATGGCATCAGGGGCATATGGGTCACATGCATGCCATCAAGGGGGCATATGCATCATATGCATGCCATCAAGGGGGCATATGTATCATATGCATGGCCTCAAGGGGCATATCCGTCATATTCATGCCATCAAGGGGCATATGCGTCATATTCATGCCATCAAGGGGCATATGCGTCATATGCATGGCATCAAGGGGCATATGAGTCATATGCATGGCATCAGGGGCATATGCGTCATATGCATGCCATCAAGGGGGCATATGCGTCATATTCATGTCATCAAGGGGGCATATGCATCATATGCATGCCATCAAGGGGGCATATGCATTCAATGCATGCCATCAAGGGGGCATATGCGTCATATGCATGCCATCAAGGGGGCATATGATTCATATGCATGCCATAAAGGGGGCATACACGTCATATGCATACCATCAAGTGGCATATGCGTCATATGCATGCCATCAAGTGGCATACGCGTCATATGCATGCCATCAAAGGGGCATATGTGTCATATGCAAGGCATCAGGGGCATATGCGTCCTATGCATGGCATCAAGGGGCATATGCGTCATATGCATGCCATCAAAGGGGCATATGCATCATATGCATGCCATCAAGGGGGCATATGCGTCATATGCAAGGCATCCGGGGCATATGCGTCATATGCAAGGCATCAGGGGCATATGCGTCATATGCATGGCATCAAGGGGCATATGCGTCATATGCATGGCATCAAGGGGCATATGCATCATATGCAAGGCATCAGGCGCATATGCGTCCTATGCATGGCCTCAAGGGGCATATGCGTCATATGCATGGCCTCAAGGGGCATATGCGTCATATGCAAGGCATCAGGGGCATATGCGTCATATGCAAGGCATCAGGGGCATATGCGCCCTATGCATGGCCTCAAGGGGCATATGCGTCATATGCAAGGCATCAGGGGCATATGCGTCATATGCAAGGCATCAAGGGGCATATGCATCATATGCAAGGCATCAGGGGCATATGTGTCATATACATTCCATCAAGGGGGCATATGCATCATATGCATGCCATCAAGGGGGCATATGCGTCATATGCATGCCATCAAGGGGCATATGTTTCATATGCATGCCATCAAGGGGGCATATGCATCATATGCATGCCATCAAGGGGGCATACGCGTCATATGCATGCCATGAAGGGGCATATGCATCATATGCATGCCATGAAGGGGGCATTTGCGTCATATGCAAGGCATCAAGGGGGCATATGCATCATATGCATGCCATCAAGGGGGCATATGCGTCATATGCATGCCATCAAGGGGGCATATGTGTCATATGCATGCCATCAAGGGGGCATATGTGTCATATGCATGCCATCAAGGGGCATATGCATGACATCAAGGGGCATATGCATGCCATCAAGGGGGCATATGCGTCATATGCATGCCATCAAGGGGCATATGCATGCCATCAAGGGGCATATGCATGCCATCAAGCCCCCATGCAAATGAGAAAACACTTTGCCTCTGCACCTGATCCATATTATAGATGTATTAAAAATTATTGTGTCTTCTTTACCATTATACTGCAGCAAAAGAGTGCCCAGAGGCAGCTTTGCTCTTGCTTACTTAGGATCTTAGAAATGACGACTCTGGGGCGTGGACCCTGACTCTTCTGAACATTTTATATGCCTTTGTCTGGCATTCGAGAGCCAAAGAAAGATCTATTGAAAGATTATTTTTTAACAATCATGAGGTGAAAAGCATAAATACTGCATTATGTCGGGGATTTTAAAGGTAGACTAGTAAATTTGGTGTAAAATTTCTGAGATTTATGAATATTGTTTATGAAATTTTCTTAGATGCCAGGAGGAATATCGATTATCTTGGTTTTATTTTCTGGAATCAGGTGCATTCACCTTTTACGTAAGAGTGTCTTTAACTGGTGTAATTTGCGGCAGAATGCTATGATGTTTTAAATGCTAATGAAATACTTTTACCTACTTTTACCTAGGGAAGAGTATACAAGTGTGTCTAGAGAGGGTTCCCAGGGTTCCGTATGTCTGGTGAGAGGTCCCAGGGTTCCGTGTGTCTAGAGAGGGTTCCCAGGGTTCCGTATGTCTGGTGAGAGGTCCCAGGGTTCCGTGTGTCTAGAGAGGGTTCCCAGGGTTCCGTATGTCTGGTGAGAGGTCCCAGGGTTCCGTGTGTCTAGAGAGGGTTCCCAGGGTTCCGTGTGTCTAGAGAGGGGTCCCAGGGTTCTGTGTGTCTAGAGAGGGTTCCCAGGGTTCCGTATGTCTGAACAGGGGTCCCAGAGAGAGGACCCAGAGTTCCGTATGTCTGGAGAGAGGTCCCAGGGTTCTGTGTGTCTGGAGAGGGGTCCCAGGGTGGAGAGGGGTCCCAGGGTTCTGTGTGTCTAGAGAGGGTTCCCAGGGTTCTGTGTGTCTGGACAGCGGTCCCAGAGAGAGGTCCCAGAGTTCCGTATGTCTGGTGAGAGGTCCCAGGGTTCCGTGTGTCTGGAGAGGGGTCCCAGGTTTCCGTGTGTCTGGAGAGAGGTCCCAGGGTTCTGTGTGTCTGGAGAGGGGCCCCAGGGTTCTGTGTGTCTGGAGAGGACTCGCATGGTTCCATTTGTCCGGAGAGGGGTCCCAGGGTTCCTTGTGTCTGGAGAGGTGTCCCAGGGTTCCGTGTGTCTGGAGAGAGTTCCCAGTGTACAGGGTACAGCCCTCAGGAAGCCTTGGTACCCCCAGCAGACAGATGTTTACAGCACGAGCCGCGTCTTCAAGATCTTCCAAATAGTCTTCAAGTTGCCCCACAGGGGTTATTGCTGAGTGTTTGAACTTCTGATGGCCTTGGTCCTCGTGCTTCAGATCTGCCACCATAGATTCCAGCTCAGTAGCCCTGGCATCCATGTCTTGCACTGTAAGCTCATCTGAGACAAGCGTTTTTCTGTTGCTGTGAGGGTGCCTTCCACACCAGTCACCTTTCTCTCTATGGACGTGGATGGACTTTAATGTCCCTTGGCGCTGCCAGAGTAAGCAAGTCACTGAGAGACGGGCCTTCAGCTCCGTCTTTCACATTTCTACCATCAGGGGCACAAGCTGCATCCTTCAAGCCCTGTTCGCACAGATTAAAGAAGTCCTTTTTCTCCCTCTGTTTTGTACTTGTATGCTCTTTGAGTGCTGTGATGAAATCTACGGAAAATGCTATTCAAAAGCAACCTTCCTGGAACTGTCAAAATTCCCTCCCCTTTGCATCTCGTCAGAGCCAAGCAGTCATGAAACAGGTTATTTTCCTGCAGGCTCTATATACCTAAGCCCCACGTCAAATCACATGGAAACCCTCAGCACCATCATCACCACCACAGGCTCAGCAACCAGCAGGGGTTGAAGCACATGGCTCCAGTCTGCAGGCATCCATCCACTGGAGGTTCGCACCAGGCCCCAATCTCAGTGATCTCGGGCTTGCCCAACTTTGGGCCTCCCACTGCCCATCGATTTGGTGCTGTGCTGATGCTGAGATGGTGCTGTGCTGATGCTGAGGTGGTGCTGGGGTGGTGCTTAGGTGGTGCAGTGCAGCACTGATACTGAGGTGGTGCTCTGCTGAGGTGGTGCTGCACTGGTGCTGAGATTGTGCTGACTGATACTGAGGTGGGGCTGAGGTGGGGGTGTGCTTGTGCGAAGGTGGTGCTCAGGTAGTGCTGAGTGATACTGAGGTGGTGCTGAGTGATGCTGACGTGGTGCTGGGTGATGCTTTGGTGATGCTCAGGTGGTGCTAAGTGATGCTTATTTGGTACTGCGCTGGTGCTGATTGCTGCTGAGCTGGTACTGAGGTGGTGCTGCGCTGATGCTGTGGTGAGGCTGTGCTGGTGCTGAGTTGGTGCTGTACTGGTGGTGCACTGATGTGTAGGTGGGACTGTGCTGATGCTAAGGTGGTGCTGTGGTGGTGTTGGGTGATGATAAGGAGATGCTGAACTGGTGCTGAGGTGGTGCTGAGTGATGCTGTGGTGGTGGTGAGTGATGCTGTGGTGGTGCTCAGTCATGCTCAGGTGGTGGTGCTGCACTGGTGCTCAGGTGGTGCTTAGCTGGTGCTCAGATGGCGCTGAGTGATACTGAGATGGTGCTGTGCTGAGGTGATGCTGCGCTGATGCTGAGGTGGTGCTGGGCTGATGCTGAAGGGGTGCTGCATTGGTGCTGAGTTGCTGCTGAGGTAGGGCTGCACTGGTGCTGAGGTGGGGCTGCACTGGTGGTGGTGCCCTGAAGCAGAATTGGTGCTGTGCGGATACTGAGATGGTGCTGTGCTGGTGTTGAGGAGGTGGTACTATGCTGATGCTGAGATGGTGCTGTGCTGATGCTGTGGTGGTTCGCAGGTGGTGTTGTGCTGATGCTCAGGTGGCGCTGAGTGATGCTGAGTGATGCTGTGGTGGTGCTGTGCTGGTGCTTAGGTGCTGCTGTGCTGGTGCTGAAGTGGTGTTGCACTGGTGCTGAAGTGGTGCTGAGTGAAACTGAAGTGGTAGTGTGCTTGTGCGGAGGAGGTGCTCAGGTGGTGCTGAGTGATACAGAGGTGGTGCTGAGTGATGCTGAGGTGGTGCTGAGTGATGCTTTGGTGGTGCTCAGGTGGTGCTCTGGTGGTGCTGAGCGATGCTGAGTTGGTGCTGCGCTGGTGCTGAGGTGTTTCCCACTGTGCTAATGCTTAAGTGGTGCTGTGTTGGTGCTGAGTTGCTACTGCACTGGTGCTGAGGTGGTGCTGTGCTGATGCTGTGCTGGTGCTGAGGTGTTGCTGCGCTGATGCTGTGGTGGGGCTGCGTTGGTGGTAGTGCACTGATGCGAAGGTGGTGCTGTGCTGATTCTGAGATGGTGCTGAGGTGGTGCTGAGTGAGGTTGTGGTGGCACTGACATGCTGTGCTGGTGCTGAGTGATGCTGTGGTGGTGCTGAAGTGGGTCTCAGGGGAAGCTGAGTGATACTGAGACGATGCTGAGTGATGCTGAGGTGGCGCTGAGTGATGCTGAGATGGTGCTGAGTGATGCTGTGGTGGTGCTGCGCTGATGCTGCGCTGGTGCTTAGGTGGTGCTGAGGTGGTGTTGCACTGGTGCTGAAGTGGTGCCGAGTGATACTGAGGTGGTAGTGTGCTTGTGCAGAGGAGGTACTCAGGTCGTGCTGGGTGATACAGAGGTGGTGCTGAGTGATGCTCAGGTGGTGCTGAGTGATGCTTTGGTGGTGCTCACATGGTGCTGTGCTGGTGGTCTGGTGGTGCCGAGTCATGCCGAGTTGGTGCTGTGCTGGTGCTGAGGTGATGCCCCACTGTGCTAGTGCTTAAGTGGTGCTGTGTTGGATTTGAGTTGCTACTGAGGTGGTACTGTGCTGGTGCTGAGGTGGTGCTGTGCTGGTGCAGAAGTGGTGCTATGCTGATGCTGTGGTGGGGCTGCATTGGTGGTAGTGCACTGATGTGAAGGTGGTGCTGTGCTGATGCTGAGGTGGTGCTGTGGTGGTGGTGTTGAGTGATGCAGAGGAGATGCTGCACTGGTGCTGAGGGGGTGCTGAGTGAGGTTGTGGTGGCACTGACAGGTGTTGTGCTGGTGCTGAAGTGGTGCTTCGTTGTTGAGTTGGTGCTGCACTGGTGGTGGTGCACTGATGAAGAGGTGGTGCTGTGCTGATGCTGAGGTGGTGCTGTGGTGGGTTTCAGGGGATGTTGAGTGATATTGAGGTGGTGCTGAGTGATGCTGAGGTAGTGCTGAGTGATGCTGAGTTGGTGCTGCTGCACTGGTGCTCAGGTGGTGCTGAGTTGGTTCTTAGGTGGTGCTGAGGGATGCTGAGTTGGTACTGTGCTGAGATGATGCTGCGCTGATGTTGAGGTGGTGCTGCACTGATGTTGAAGAGGTGGTGTGTTTTTGCTGACTTGCTGCTGAGGTGGGGTTGCACTGGTGCTGAGGAGGAGGCTGTGCTGGTGCTACGCTGGTGGTAGTGCACTGATGCAGAGGTGGTGCTGCTGCTAAGATGGTGCTGTGCTGATGTTGAGGTGATGCTGTGCTGGTGCTAAGGTGGTGCTGTGCTGGTGATGAGGTGGTGCTGCGCTGATGTTGAGGTGGTGCTGCACTGATGTTGAAGAGGTGGTGTGTTTTTGCTGAATTGCTCCTGAGGTGGGGTTGCACTGGTGCTGAGGAGGAGGCTGTGCTGGTGCTACGCTGGTGGTAGTGCACTGATGCAGAGGTGGTGCTGCTGCTGAGATGGTGCTGTGCTGATGTTGAGGTGATGCTGTGCTGGTGCTAAGGTGGTGCTGTGCTGGTGATGAGGTGGTGCTGCGCTGATGCTGAGGTGGTGCTGCACTAGTGGTGGTGCACTGATGAGGAGGCCGTGCGGTGCTGAGTGATGCTGAGTTGGTGCGGCGCTGGTGCTGGGGGGATTCTGCACTAGTGCGAAGGTGGTATTGCGCTAATGTTGAAGTGGTGCTGTGTTGGTGCTGAGGTGGTGCTGTGCTGATGCTGAGATGGCTCTGTGCTGGTGGTGCTGTGGTGGTTCTCAGGTGGTGCTATGCTGATGCTGAGGTAATGCTATGCTGGTGCTCAGGTGGTGCTGAGCTGGTGCTCAGGTGGGGCTGAATGATGCTGAATTGGTGCTATGCTAAGGTGATGCTGCGCTGATGCTGAGGTGGTGCTGCACTGATGCTTAAGGGGTGCTGCATTAGTGCTGAGTTGCTGCTGAGGTGGGGCTGTGCTGGTGGTGGTGCACTGATGTGGAGGTGGTCCTGTGCAGATGCTGAGATGATGCTGTGCTGATGTTGAGGGGGTGCTGCTGCACTGGTGCTGAGGTGGTGATGCGCTGATGCTGAGTTGCTAGTGCACTAGTGGTGGTGCACTGATGAGGAGGTGGTACTGTGCTGATGCTGAGATGGTTCTGTGCTGGTGGTGCTATTTTGATGCTGAGGTGGTGCTGAGTGATGCTGTGGTGGTGCTGAGTGATGCTGTGGTGGTGCTAAGTGATGCTGTGGTGGTGGTGAGTGATGCTGAGGTGCTGGTGCTGCGCTGGCACTCAGGTAGTGCTGAGTGATGCTGAGTTGGTGCTGTGCTGAGGTGATGTTCTGATGCTGAGGTGGTTCTGAGTGATGCGGAGTCATGGTGAGGTGTTGGTGCTCAGGTGGTGCTGAGTGATGCTGTGGTAGCACTTTGTGATGCTGTGGTGGTGCTGAGGTGATGTTTTGATGCTGAGGTGGTTCTGAGTGATGCTGTGGTGCTGAGTCATAGTGAGGTGTTGGTGCTCAGGTGGTGCTGAGTGATGCTGAGTTGGTGCTGTACTGAGGTGATGCTGCGCTATGCTGAGGTGGTGCGGCGCCAGTGCTGAATTGCTACTGAGGTGTGGCTGAGCTGGTGCAGAGGTGGGAATGCGCTGTGGTGGTCCACTGATGCAGAGGTGGTGTGGTGCTGATGCTGGGGTGGTGCATAGGTGATGCTGCACTGATGCTCAGGTGGTCCTGCGCTGGTGCTGAGGTAGTGCTGCACTGGTGGGGGTGCACTGATGAGGAGGTCATGCTGTACTGATGCTGAGATGGTGCTGTGCTGATGCTGAGGCGGTCCTGTGGTGGTGCTCAGGTGAAGCTGAGTGATACTGAGGTGGTGCTGAGCGATGCTGAGGTGGTGCTGAGTGATGCTTTGGTGGTGCTCAGGTGGTGCTGTGCTGGTGCTCGGGTGGTGCTGAGTGATGCTGAGTTGGTGCTGTGCTGGGGTGATTCTGCACTGGTGGTACTGTGTTAATGCTGAAGTGGTGCTGCGTCGCTGCTGAGGTAGTGCTGCACTCGTGCTGAGGTGGTGCTGTGCTCTTCGTGGTGCACTGATGCTGTGGTGGTGCTGTGTTGATGCTGAGGTGGTGCTGTTGTGGTGCTGAGTGATGCTGAGGAGATGCTGAACAGGTGCTGAGGTCGTGCTGAGTGATGCTGTGGTAGCACTTTGTGATGCTGTGCTGGTGCTGAGTGATGCTTTGGTGCTGCTGAGTCATGCTGAGGTGGTGGTGCAGAGCTGGTGCTCAGGTGGTGCAGAGCTGGTGCTCAGGTGGGGCTGAATGATGTTGAATTGGTGCTATGCTGAGGTGATGCTGCGCTGATGCTGAGGTGGTGCTGCACTGATGCTTAAGGGGTGCTGCATTAGTGCTGAGTTGCTGCTGAGGTGGGGCTGTGCTCATGCTGAGGTGGGGCTGTGCTGGTGGTGGTGCACTGATGTGGAGGTGGTCCTGTGCAGATGCTGAGATGGTGCTGTGCTGATGTTGAGGGGGTGCTGCTGCACTGGTGCTGAGGTGGTGATGCGCTGATGCGGAGTTGCTGGTGCACTAGTGGTGGTGCACTGATGAGGAGGTGGTTCTGTGCTGATGCTGAGATGGTTCTGTGCTGGTGGTGCTGTGGTGATTCTCAGGTGGTACTATGTTGATGCTGAGGTGGTGCTGAGTGATGCTGTGGTGGTGCTAAGTGATGCTGTGGTGATGATGAGTGATGCTGTGGTGGTGCTACATCATGCTGAGGTGGTGGTGCTGTGCTGGTGCTCAGGTGGTGCTGAGTGATGCTGAGTTAGTGCTGTGCTGAGGTGATGTTTTGATGCGGAGGTGGTTCTGAGTAATGCTGAGTCATGGTGAGGTGTTGGTGCTCAGGTGGTGCTGAGTGATGCTGAGTTGGTGCTGTACTGAGGTAATGCTGCGCTATGCTGAGGTGGTGCTGCGCCAGTGCTGAATTGCTGCTGAGGTGTGGCTGAGCTGGTGTAGAGGTGGGAATGCGCTGTTGTGGTGCACTGATGCAGAGGTGGTGTGGTGCTGCTGCTGAGGTGGTACTAAGGTGATGGTGCGCTGATGCTCAGGTGGTGCTGTGCTGGTGCTGAGGTGGTGCTGCACTGGTGGGGGTGCACTGAGGAGGAGGTCATGCTGTACTGATGCTGAGATGGTGCTGTGCTGATGCGGTCCTGTGGTGGTGCTCAGGTGGTGCTGTGCTGAGGTGGTGTTCTGCTGATGTTGAGGTGGTGCTGCATTGCTGCTGAGGTGATGATGAGTGATACTGAGGTGGTACTGAGCGATGCTGTGGTAGTACTGAGAGATGCTTTGGTGGTGCTCAGGTGGTGCTGTACTGGTGCTCAGGTGGTGCTGTACTGGTGCTCAGGTGGTGCTGAGTAATGCTGAGTTGGTGCTGTGCTGGGGTGATTCTGCACTGGTGCGGAGGTGGTACTGTGCTAATGCTGAAGTGGTGCTGTGTTGGTGCTGAGTTGCTGCTGAGGTGGTGCTGTGCTCATGCTGAGGTGGTGCTCTGTTGGTGGTGGAGCACTGATGCTGTGGTGGTTCTCAGGTGCTGCTGTGCTGATGCTGAGGTGGTGCTGAGTGATGCTGTGGTGGTGCTAAGTGATGCTGTGGTGGTGCTGAGTCATTCTGAGGTAGTGGTGCTGTGCTGGTGCTCAGGTGGGGTTGAGTGATGCTGAGCTGGTGCTGTGTGAAGGTGATGCGTTCATGCTGAGGTGGTTCTGAGTGATGCTGTGGTGCTGAGTCATGCTGAGGTGTTGGTGCTGCGGTGGCGCTGAGTGATGCTGTGGTAGCACTTTGTGATGCTGTGCTGGTGCTGAGTGATGCTTTGGTGCTGCTGAGTCATGCTGAGATGGTGGTGCTGAGCTGGTGCTCAGGTGGGGCTGAATGATGCTGAATTGGTGCTATGCTGAGGTGATGCTGCGCTGATGCTGAGGTGGTGCTGCACTGATGCTGAAGGGGTGCTGCATTAGTGCTGAGTTGTTGGTGAGGTGGGGCCGGGCTGGTGCTGAGGTGGGGCTGCACTGGTGGTGGTGCACTGATGCGGAGGTGGTGCTATGCAGATGCTGAGATGGTGCTGTGCTGATGTTGAGGTGGTGCTGCTGCACTGGTGCTGAGGTGGTGCTGCGCTGATGCTGAGTTGCTGGTGCACTAGTGGTGGTGCACTGATGAGAAGGTGGTACTGTGCTGATGCTGAGATGGTTATGTGCTGGTGGTGCTGTGGTGATTCTCAGGTGGTGCTATGCTGATGCTGAGGTGGTGCTGAGTGATGCTGTGGTGGTGCTAAGTGATGCTGTGGTGGTGATGAATGATGCTGTGGTGGTGCTACATCATGCTGAGGTGGTGGTGCTGCGCTGGTGCTCAGGTGCTCAGGTGCTCAGGTGCTGCTGAATGATGCTGGGTTGGTGCTGTGCTGAGGTGATGTTTTGATGCTGAGGTGGTTCTGAGTGTTGTTGAGTCATGGTGAGGTGTTGGTGTTGTTGCTCAGGTGGTGCTGAGTGATGCTGAGTTGGTGCTGTACTGAGGTGATAATGCGCTATGCTGAGTTGGTGCTCTGCCAGTGCTGAATTTCTGCTGAGGTTTGGCTGAGCTGGTGCAGAAGTGGGAATGCGCTGTGGAAGTGCACTGATGCAGAAGTGGTGTGGTGCTGATGTTGAGTTGGTGCATAGGTGATGCTGCGCTGATGCTCAGTTGGTGCTGCGCTGGTGCTGAGGTGGTGCTGCACTGGTGGGGGAGCACTGATGAGGAGGTCATGCTGTGCTGATGCTGAGATGGTGCTGTGCTGATGCGGAGGTGGTGTTCTGCTGATGTTGAGGTGGTGCTGCATTGGTGCTGAGGTGATGATGAGTGATACGGAGGTGGTACTAAGCGATGCTGTGGTGGTGCTGAGAGATGCTTTGGTGGTGCTGTGCTGGTGCGCAGGTGGTGCTGAGTGATGCTGAGTTGGTGCTGTGCTGGGGTGATTCTGCACTGGTGTGGAGGCAGTACTGTGCTAATGCTGAAGTGGTGCTGTGTTGGTGCTGAGTTGCTGCCGAGGTGGTGCTGCGCTCATTCTGAGGTGGTGCTGTGCTGGTGGTGGTGCACTGATGCTGTGGTGGTTCTCAGATGGTGCTGTGCTGATGCTGAGGTGGTGCTGAGTGATGCTGTGGTGGTGCTAAATGATGCTGTGCTGGTGATGAGTGATGCTGTGGTGGTGCTGAGTCATTCTGAGGTAGCGGTGCTATGCTGGTGCTCAGGTCGGGTTGAGTGATGCTGAGCTGGTGCTGTGTTAAGGTGATGCGTTCATGCTGAGGTGGTTCTGAGTGATGCTGTGGTGCTGAGTCATGCTGAGGTGTTGGTGCTGCGGTGGTGCTGAGTCATGCTGAGTTGGTGCTATACTGAGGTGATGCTGCGCTGATGCTGAAGTGGTGCTGCGCTGATGCTGAAGTGGCGCTGCGTTGGTGCTGAATTGCTGCTGATGTGTGGCTGAGCTGGTGCAGAGGTGGGAATGCGCTGGTGGTGGTGCACTGATGCAGAGGTGGTGTAATGCTGATTCTGAGATGGTGCTGATGCGGAGGTGGTGCTCAGGTGATGCTGCGCTGATGCTGAGGTGGTGCTGCGCTGATGCTGAGTTGGTGCTGCACTGTTGGTGGTGCACTGATGAGGAGGTGGTGCTGTCATGTTGCTGAGATAGTGCTGTGCTGAGGTGGTTCTCAGTTGGTACTGTGCTGATGCTGAGGTGATGCTGCACTGATGCTGAGGTGGTGTTGCACTGATGCTGTGGTGGTGGTGAGGTGGTGCTGCCCTTGTGCTGAGGTGCTGCTGAGTGAAGCTTTGGTGCTGCTCAGGTGATGCTGTGCTGGTGCTCAGGTGGTGGCGAGTGATGCTGAGTTGGTGCTGCGCTGGTGCTGAGGTGATGCTGCACTGGTGCTGAGGTGGTGCTCCACCAGTTCTAAAGTGGTGCTGTGTTGGTGCTGAGTTGCTGCTGAGGTGGTGCGGTGGTGGTGTTGAGTGATGCTGAGGAGATGCTGAACAGGTGCTGAGGTCGTGCTGAGTGATGCTGTGGTAGCACTTTGTGATGCTGTGCTGGTTCTGAGTGATGCTTTGGTGCTGCTGAGTCATGCTGAGGTGGTGGTGCTGAGCTGGTGCTCAGGTGGTGCAGAGCTGGTGCTCAGGTGGGGCTGAATGATGCTGAATTGGTGCTATGCTGAGGTGATGCTGCGCTGATGCTGAGGTGGTGCTGCACTGATGCTTAAGGGGTGCTGCATTAGTGCTGAGTTGCTGCTGAGGTGGGGCTGTGCTCATGTGTAGGAAGGTGGAATCTGACTATATGGTTGCCCCCACTTTTTTCCTGGTGTTTTGCTGGTTTATGACTTAGTTGGACTGGGATCCTGCTATTCAGGGCCCCAGTCTATCTGCTTCCTCTATAAAATGGTTTCCATGTACCTTAGGTACATCTCTGATTGGAATTTGGAGTGCCCTTATAAGTCCCTAGTATGTGGTATACTATGTACCCAGGGCATAGGTACCTCAGAGGCCTACCAGGGGCTGCAGCATGTATTGTGCCACCCCTGGAAGGCCATCACAAATGACACCACAGGTCTGCTACTGCAGCCTGGGTAAGGTGGTGCATGCACCCCTTACAGTGGTATGGGCTACCTATATCACTACCATTGCACACACACATAAACCTATAAGTCACTCCTATGGCAGGCCTTACCAATCCTGAAGGCAGAGTGCTTGGTTCTTATGTGAGAGGGTGCCCCTGCATGAGCGGAACCCCTCTACAGCGTTCGGAGTCCCTCCTCTGATGCTGTTTGTGGTACAGCCTGACCATATACTCTTAAGCGCATTATATCCTCGCGGTACAATGCTAACTTTGGACTGGCTGCACCAAAACATGTCGTGTTTGGTGTCAAACATCTTGGAATACTACCCCCCCGCCAGTCCTGGCGGCGGGGGTAGCATTCCACCCTTCTAGAGGGAGAGACATGTAACACACTGGGCTACCCGGTAACTTCTTTCCAGAGCCCTGGCATCACAAAATGGATGCCGCTGCCACAGACACGGGTCTGGCCTCCTGCTGCTGACTGAAACTCCGGCAGGGGAGGCCTGCACAATAGGTTTCCTGTTGCAGGGAGGTGTAACCACCTCCCCAGACAGGATAGTGTGTATTGGGGCTGGGCGGGAGCACCCTCTGGTGCTCAGAAGTCCTGCACTGGGGGCACACTTGGTGTCCCTGTGCATATGCCAGTTCAAACCAGTTGCAGGGGCTACCTGCCCCTGCTCTGGCGTGAAACTGGACAAAGGGAATGGGTGTAACCACCCTCTTCCCTGACCCTCCCATAGGTGGGTCCCCAGAGTATGTCCAACCCCTAACTTAGTATAAGTATGGGACCCCTGTCCTTAGGACTTTAGATTTACCTGGACGAAACTCTGATACAGAATCCTGGACCTTCGACGCTCTACTTTAAGATTAGAGGTCTGAAGAATCTCCCTTGGGGTCAAGGAGTGACTCCCCTGCTTGGCAGGCACCGAAGAAGCAATTGTCCGGTCTGCATCGCTGAAGCTCCCGCCGGACACCGAAGTCTTTGCATCACCAGATGTGGATTTCCAAACTTCCCCGAGGCTGCCCTGAGTCCCTAGCAAAGCTGAGGCCCGCAGCTGTCATGGGTAACGTGGAACCATGACCCCTGGACATCAAGAACTTTTGCAAGTGCATCCTCTTCCTGGGCTCCCACGAAGTTGTGCTTTGGGCTCCGAGTAGCCCCTGCCTCCAGCACCAACTGCACCGAAGATCACTGGCCTCCACTCTACGAGTGTCCTGTGAGCTAGCTCCAAGTGCGTCCACTTGAGGCTCCTTTGCGGTCGCTAGTCCGTTGGCTAGTGGGCCCTCCCGAAGGCAACTCTTCTTTTAATTGGGCTTCCCTGGTTGCTCCAGACGTGCCCTGACTTATCCTTGCTGGGTGAGTCCCCCAGACCTTGCTGGTCTGCATCAACATCCTTTTTCTATTTTCACAAGACTTGCCGTTGTCAAGGCTTGTTGGGTCCAATTCGGTCGCAGACACCCCTGCAATCGACAAACGTCGTGGGACAATTTGAATCCAGCTCCTGATTGTCATCGACGCCTCCTGGATCTCGTGGCTGAAGAGTCAAGACGACCGTCAACCTACCTGAAGCACCCGACATCGGTGGGCATCTGCTCATCGCCTTCCTGGTCACTGGCTAGTGACCCAGACTCTGTCCCCTCTGCTTTCAGGTTCTTCAGATCTTCGATCCACCTTTGGATCCACCCGAACACTTTCGACTTGGTCGCCAGCAGCACTTTGCAGCAGATCGCCATTGAAAACGACGACGAAACCCGACCCCGAAAGACACCTATGCACCCGGCTTCCCTGGGTGAGGTAACTCGAGTACTCCGGTGCTCCCGTGGGTATAGACTCTAGAACAACCTAGTTCTGAAGGGGTTTGCTCCAAGTCCTCCTCTAAGTATCCCTTTTCTTTAAAACTCCAACCGCGACATTCCCCATAGAAGTCAACGGCGGCTCGCGGCTGTGTTCTCACACTGCACGCATCCCCCGTGGGTCCCCTGCGTCACTACCTTGGGTGGTTCCTTGAGGGCCAAGCACTTCTACAGGCTCTAGGCCTTGTGTCTAGCTCAGTCGTGGTTCTTATACCACTTTATTGGTATATGGTTTGGTACGCCCCTAGGGCTCAAACGTGTATTTGTGCTATTACTGTTGATAACTGACTTGTAACGTATGTACTTCAAACTCTAGCTTATAAAGAGACTAGAGGGGTGTGTTTAAGACTAAATACATATATTTTAAATATATATACCTGGTGTGGTCCTCTTTCATTTGGTCACTCAAGAGATTATAGACTGGTAAAACAAGCTGCTTTACATTCCTTCAAGACTTAGCCTGAAGGCTGCTCTCCATAGCTACCACTAGGATAGCTTTCAATAAAGGTTGTCTTTAACCTATCTCCAATAAGGGGCTGTTTGGACTGGTGCAAGGTGCCCACTATAATTAGTGGACAGCATATACCAGGCCAACTTCTCACATCATGCTGAGGTGGGGCTGTGCTGGTGGTGGTGCACTGATGTGGAGGTGGTCCTGTGCAGATGCTGAGATGGTGCTGTGCTGATGTTGAGGGGGTGCTGCTGCACTGGTGCTGAGGTGGTGATGCGCTGATGCTGAGTTGCTGGTGCACTAGTGGTGGTGCACTGATGAGAAGGTGGTACTGTGCTGATGCTGAGATGGTTATGTGCTGGTGGTGCTGTGGTGATTCTCAGGTGGTGCTATGCTGATGCTGAGGTGGTGCTGAGTGATGCTGTGGTGGTGCTAAGTGATGCTGTGGTGGTGATGAGTGATGCTGTGGTGGTGCTACATCATGCTGAGGGGGTGGTGCTGCGCTGGTGCTCAGGTGCTGCTGAATGATGCTGGGTTGGTGCTGTGCTGAGGTGATGTTTTGATGCTGAGGTGGTTCTGAGTGTTGTTGAGTCATGGTGAGGTGTTGGTGTTGTTGCTCAGGTGGTGCTGAGTGATGCTGAGTTGGTGCTGTAGTGAGGTGATAATGCGCTATGCTGAGGTGGTGCTCTGCCAGTGCTGAATTTCTGCTGGGGTTTGGCTGAGCTGGTGCAGAAGTGGGAATGCGCTGTGGAAGTGCACTGATGCAGAAGTGGTGTGGTGCTGATGTTGAGTTGGTGCATAGGTTATGCTGCGCTGATGCTCAGTTGGTGCTGCGCTGGTGCTGAGGTGGTGCTGCACTGGTGGGGGTGCACTGATGAGGAGGTCATGCTGTGCTGATGCTGAGATGGTGCTGTGCTGATGCAGAGGTGGTGTTCTGCTGATGTTGAGGTGGTGCTGCATTGGTGCTGAGGTGATGATGAGTGATACTGAGGTGGTACTGAGCGATGCTGTGGTGGTACTGAGAGATGCTTTGGTGGTGCTGTGCTGGTGCTCAGGTGTTGCTGAGTGATGCTGAGTTGGTGCTGTGGTGATTCTGCACTGGTGTGGAGGCGGTACTGTGCTAATGCTGAAGTGGTGCTGTGTTGGTGCTGAGTTGCTGCCGAGGTGGTGCTGCGCTCATTCTGAGGTGGTGATGTGCTGGTGCACTGAAGCTGTGGTGGTGCTGTGGTGGTTCTCAGGTGGTGCTGTGCTGATGCTGAGGTGGTGCTGAGTGATGCTGTGATGGTGCTAAATGATGCTGTGCTGGTGATGAGTGATGAGTGATGCTGTGGTGGTGCTGAGTCATTTTGAGGTAGTGGTGCTATGCTGGTGCTCAGGTCGGGTTGAGTGATGCTGAGCTGATACTGTGTTAAGGTGATGCGTTCATGCTGAGGTGGTTCTGAGTGATGCTGTGGTGCTGAGTCATGCTGAGGTGTTGATGCTGCGGTGGTGCTGAGTGATGCTGAGTTGGTGCTATACTGAGGTGATGCTGTGCTGATGCTGAAGTGGTGCTGCGCTGATGCTGAAATGGCGCTGCATTGATGCTGAATTGCTGCTGAGGTGTGGCTGAGCTGGTGCAGAGGTGGGAATGCGCTGGTGGAGGTGCACTGATGCAGAGGTGGTGTAATGCTGATTCTGAGATGGTGCTGAGGTGGTGCTCAGGTGATGCTGCGCTGATGCT
This sequence comes from Calotriton arnoldi, assembly GCA_963921515.1. NCBI lineage: Eukaryota > Metazoa > Chordata > Amphibia > Caudata > Salamandridae > Calotriton > Calotriton arnoldi. Next base: position 1,341,009 of record CAWUFW010001742.1, on the reverse strand, counting down.
GAGGTGGTGCTGCGCTGATGCTGAGTTGGTGCTGCACTGTTGGTGGTGCACTGATGAGGAGGTGGTGCTGTCATGTTGCTTAGATAGTGCTGTGCTGATACTGAGGTGGTTCTCAGTCGGTACTCTGATGATGCTGAGGTGATGCTGCACTGATGCTGAGGTGGTGCTGCACTGATGCTGTGCTGGTGGTGAGGTGGTGCTGCCCTTGTGCTGAGATGGTGCTGAGTGAAGCTTTGGTGCTGCTCAGGTGATGCTGTGCTGGTGCTCAGGCGGTGGCGAGAGATGCTGAGTTGGTGCTGCGCTGGTGCTGAGGTGATGCTGCACTGGTGCTGAGCTGGTGCTGCACCAGTTCTAAAGTGGTGCTGTGTTGGTGCTGAGTTGCTGCTGAGGTGGTGCGGTGGTGGTGTTGAGTGATGCTGAGGAGATCCTGCACTGGTGCTGCGGTGGTGCTCAGTGCTGCTGTGATAGCACTGAGTGATGCTATGCTGGTGCTGTGCTGAGGTGGTGACACTGCACTGATGCGGAGGTAGTGCTGCACTGGTAGTGAGTTGGTGCTGCACTGGTGCAAAGGTGGTGCAGTGATGATGCACCAGCGCTGAGGTGGTGCTGCTCTGGGGCTGAGATGATGTTGCGTTGGCTCTGAGTGATGCTGAGGTTGTGCTGTGCTGTTGTGGTGGTGTTCAGGTGCTACTGAGTAATGCTCAGGTGGTGCTGCGGTTGTGCCGGTAAAGTGGTGCTCAGTGACACTGACTGGTGCTGAAGTGGTGCTACGCTGATGTTGTGGGAGTGCTGTTGTGGTGCTGAGGTTGTGCTGTACTGCCTACTTGCAGGATATGTGACCTCATGTTACATGCTATGTTCGGAGAGCTCAAGGAGGCATCCCTTGATATTGGTTTTATTTCACCAACCATTGAAACCTAAAAGAAAGCATCAAAAGTTGAACGTGTGCAACTTAAAGCTACTTCCATTCTCATAAAACGAAGCATTAACAGCATGTTTACCTCTTTAATCATATCCAAATAATCATGATGTCAAAAGCACAATGTAAATAGGTTGATCCTAGTGTCAGCCCTCTTAACACCTTCGCCGCGATCGGAATTCCGCTCGGGTGCTGGACATTCCGATCGCGGGCGTGGTCGTGACGAGCTCAGCTCGTCATGCGCACACGCCCACCGCGCAGCATGACGAGCTGAGCTCGTCATGAGCATCGAAGGGGTTAAACTACACTTCCATTAAGTAAGTATATTATTTAAGGTTTAGGCATTCGTGCTAATGAAACCAAAAATGTTATAGGATGAAAAACAGCATAGCCTCAGTCTGAAAAAGCGCTTGTGAAAGCAGAGACAGTGGAAAACAAGATAAAAACATGATTTGCAGCCCTCGGCTGAGTGCTTTCAGGCAGCCAAAACAAGCCCAGGCAAAAGAAAAAGTAGTGCACCGAAACTAACATATGGCTAATAGCGAAGTGATCCATGTAGCACGGCCAGTCTCCAGGGCGTGACCAAGACAGCAAAAGGAGGGACAAATGTACACTATTCACCAACTAAAACAAAGGAATTTCGAAAGGCACATGAAAGAACGAATCGAAATGGATGGGCGTGCTGAAAGCCCATACAGTCGATACAGCATGTCTCGAGAGAAAGAGCATGCGCTGCCTAGGCGAGACCTAAAAAACTGGACTGGACAGCACATCACACGCGGACCTCAGAAACTTGGCAACTATGGAGGCATTTTCATTTTCAGCACTGGAAAATTGTTATGAAGTATCCCAACATACTTAGTGCTGTTGGCTAAATGGTGAGCGCATGCTAAGGAAGGGGAAAGTAGGGACGTTAGACTGGATGCAACTCTAGCTCCCCCTCTTCCACCTCACCATACCACTGCTTCCTTAATCTAAGTGGCTAAAGAGAAGAGAGACACTCCCCCAGAAGCAGTTGTTGGGTCAGGTAAGGCTGACCCCACTTCGGGTCACTTTGGGCTCCCAGTAGGCAGCAGCATAAGGCAAGATTGGTGACATCACAGTCGGGTTAGACTGGGAAGCAGGGGTGCATATTAGGTCAGGAGGCCATGACCTCAACCTTTTCAACTGTGTCTCAGCCCAGACCTAGGGTGAGCACCTCCATCCAGGTTATTACAAGTAAAGTTTCAAGTCGTGGAGCTTTTTGTGATAGTCTAACAGTCGATAGTCTAGTCAATAGTCAAGGTGTTGTAGGTTTGTTTTGCTTCCATTGAACTAACTAGACGAACACACCTGCAACCAATGATTTGTAGATGACACGTTTAGGACAGGGGACAGTGTCTGCAATGACCTTGAGTGAGGTGTTCATCCCTACCCTTACATCACCACAACCACAATGCTATAGAATTGCTGTATAAATTATCCTCCCTTTCCGTCCCTTTTGATGATATAGTGGAGTGACATTGTGGGAGTTGAGAACTGCCCTTGTGAAATTCAAGGGTGACCTAGTGAGATAGTCAGATATTTGCAAACCAGTCGTGTCCAACCCAGTCGTATTGATACAAGTGTGGAGAACGTCTTTGACGAGTAATTCCTGAAAAAGATTGTGAATGCTCGCTACTGGATAATACTGAGGAGTTAGCGTATTGTCATTTAATGTTTGCTCACCATGGGTGGGGGCGAAGGGTCGCCACACTGTGTAAAGCAGGAGCCTTTAGCCCCAGGTGTAATGCAGAGCTTGGGACCCTCTCTACCTGGTGCGTGGTTAGGAGCAGGTCTGGGACTTGTGACCCCTAAGAGGGTGCCTCCAGGCTCCTATGGCAAACTTGCCAGAGTTTTGCCCTGTCTGTGTATATAGGTGCAATGGAAATGCAGTGCTTAGAGCTGTGAGACAGACACCTTCTGACGTGCTACTATTGTAAATATTTTTCATGTCATGTTATGATGTTTCCTATTAGCAATCATTTTCTATCCTTGATGTTGAAAAGATTATTGTGGGACATTCGCCTTTCTACATGGTCACCTCAGAATTTTTGTCTTTTGTTAGACCCTATAGTTTTGCAGACATTACTCCGACTACCGGTTCTTAAACATGATTGAATTGTCTTATTCCTAATTGACGCATTTAATGTGCCTGTAAGTCCCTACTATAAGGTGTAGAAAGTGCACCCAGGGCCTGCAAGTTAAATGTCACTAGTGAACGGCAGCACCTATTGTACAACCCACTACAGTGGCACGGCAAACATGACTTCCGGCCTACCCTGTTTAACCTGACTACTGCAAGGTAAACCCTGCAGTACGACTTGTCAAAGCAACCATTTTTGACAGGAGAAACCCTTTTGTCTAACTATTAATAAGTCACCCCTGTGTAGGCCTTGCAGCCCACAAGGTAGGTGCATGATATTTAAAAGTGGGACATGTAGAAAATGAATTTTACCATCAGTGCTTAATACGAGCCAGTGTTTCCTGGTGCTTGGCACTTAATTCTTAATTCCAGCACTTATGACAGTCGCCACATGGGGGTACTCTTTGTCTGTTTTTAAGGTGAAAACATCAGCAGTGTTTAATAATTCAATATACATTAAAAATTGATAATACCAGCTATCCGGGCAGCTTTGGATTGTCCGAATTGTCATACTTACAGAGGTGTGATGGTTAGTAATTGTGTTGGTATTGGCAGAATTGGCAAGGACAATCATGGGTGGTGCAAGTTGCAGTGGGCTTCTGAGAAGAGCCCTAGCACTTATTATTATTTTTTACCAATAAAGAACTGGGTAATGTCCCTACAGTGACAGTGCCCAAAAATCAATTTTCACTGTGGCAAGCCTAGTTTTCCTCTGTAGAAAACCAGAGTACAGATTAAAATTCTAAGACTGTATCTCAGGAAAGGGACCTGCAAGAAAAAAATTAAAACTATATTTTGATTAGTTATTGCAAATCGAGGTTAAATTGTGAAGTTGATTTTTATTAAATATTAAGGAAAAGTAACTTTTAGAAAGTTATACTTTCCCTGCCTGCAGTTCCTGGATGCTAATTTGCTTATTAGCTCTCCAACTTCTCCCAGCCTGTGCTCAGCCTTGAATAGAAATGATTGGGGTGTGAAATGCTTCCCAGAAGCAAACAATCTGCTGAGCTGAATGGGCAGAGATGACTCCTCAGAACTCCATAAAATATTCAGAGTAGGGGCTGTGGGCATCCTGTAACACCACACTGTCAAATCCTGCTTGACAGGTCTGATGCGCCACATGTAGCACTTGGGGCACACTTGAAAGGGAGAGAACAAAATGCCAGGACATTTCTTGTGGGTCCCCTGTCTGGTGGCTGAAGGACTCTGCTTTTGTCCTAGCAGACTTGTATCCAGTGGCAGCTAGCTTCAATAAAAAATGGTGAGGCGCGAAGGTGCTGATCAACATAAACGCGGAGCTGGAGGACGACCGCTGCGGCACTTCTCCTTTCCACAAGCAGGAAAAGGAAGGACTTCCTTCCTTCCTGCTTGTGGAATGGAACTCCATCCAGTCCTGGAGCTGCTTTAATGCTGTGAAAGCAGCACCAGGATTGGTGGGAGCAGGCTCACCCAGCACTCATTTTGAGGCTGGGGGCCAGTGCCAGCAATCCCCAGGCTGTTTCACAGCCTTTGGATTGCTGAGTCTACAGTGCGCATGTCGGGCTGGCTGTCGCAAGACGGCCGGCCAATCCGACATGGGCACTGTAGAAAAGTGCTGACATCCTGCATTTGCAGGATTCTGCTCCGCCCCCACCCTCACGTTATAGACAACGCGAGCCAGTGCGGTGGCAAATAAATAAAATGGCTTTGAAATACCATTTTATTTATTTGTGTTTGTCTGCTGCGCTCGCAGCAGGTGGCGCGACGCTGCTCCGCTCCTGAGGAGGAGTCGTCCCTGCTTGTGTCTCTGGGTTTGTTGCGGGTACTGTGACTGCCACAAACTGGAATTTAGTGTTGGATGTGGGAGTACACTGGTGATTTCCCTATGACACTCCCACACACACACCCCACCTCTCGGAGTCCAAATTTAGTGTGTTTGAAAACTTTCACCATCTTGAAAATGCCCTGTCACGTGGCATTGTGGGCCTGATTGTAGTAAGACAAACAGGAACTACTGAAAAAGTGGGTAGGGTTGGCCCCTGGTACTTTTATGCCATTGGTTCGGTGTCACACATAAATGTGGTGGCTCCAGGCACCCACTTGAGAACACTTTCTGGACCTGCGGAAGATCCGAAGAGGACTGTCTGTGGCCTGAGACGAGCCCTGAAGGACAGGACCTGCTCTCTCTTGTACCCAAGACAAAGAAGTGAATTCTAACGGTCATTTGGCTGACCTCCTGTGTGGCTACAGGGAGACAAAAAGCTGCAAGCTACCTGGATGTACCCAGCTGACCAGGTGCCACGGGACCTGTACTGGACCCTGCCTGCTGTTGGCCTCTGCCTGACACCATGTGAGTCTCTAAGTGCCTCCCCTGAGGTCCTGGTGGGCGTTAGAAGTACACTCTTGTGGTTGAGTGGGACTTAAAAGACTAAATCCGAAGGTAAAATCTTCGACCAGTATGAACCCGGTTGGTGTATCCGACCTGCGCGCATTGCGTTCAGTCTGAAAACGTGCCTGTGGGTTCTGCCTTACCGCGACCATTAACTACCATTGGTGTTTTGTGCTTTTCAGCAACATTTTCCCATAACTGCTTAAAAATTCATATTTCCGATTCCCCTGATTGAATTTTTATCATTTTGTTTATTACATTTCACTCTATTTTTTTTTTTTGTTCAGGTTGGGGATTTTATTGCTTGGCATTCTGACTTTATCACTGTTTCGGTGCAGCACAAATACTTCACACGTTGCCGGAAGGGAAGCCTGTCTGCTCTGTGCCAAGCTACCCGTGGATTGCGATCAGGTTAATTTGGAGACTTTGAGAGTGCACCCTGACAAAGGTTATGATTATTCCTTAAAGTGGGCAATCACCCACCACAAATAATTATCCAGTTTCTTACAATAATCTTGTCAATAATGTAAAAATAAATACAACTTGAGATACGCTAGTGAATGGTTGGCTGCTTTCGCCATTGGCTCGTTTGGGCCGGAGGGGAGAAATTAACTGATTGAAACCCAGCCGAGAAAAGAGACTAGCTGCATCTGTCGTACGTGACGTGGGGCCACTCGGCACATGTGCTTATAGGGCTCTGTTCTGGGTCCAAACCCCCCTGTTTTAGAGCTCTTTTCCCTGCCTCCCCTTCACTCCCAGTCCCTGCAGAGTCTCTGGTTTTACCTATGCTTTCTCCAGTGCTTTAAATGGAAATATAGAAGTGCAGGTACTCACCGTTCAGAGTACCTGTGTGCTTCGGGAAGTACTGGTACTCTACCATTAAATGTATTGCAGCAGTACTGAGAAGTGCAGGTACTCTGCCTTTCACATTAAAGAAGTGCTGGTACTCACTATTCAGAGTACCTGTTTGCTCCTGAGACGTGCCGGAACTCTCCCATTAAATGTATTGCAGCAGTGCTGAGAAGTGCCGGTACTCTCCTATTAAATGTATTGCAGCAGTGCTGAGAAGTGCCGGTACTCTCCTATTAAATGTATTGCAGCAGTGCTGAGAAGTGCCGGTACTCTCCTATTAAATGTATTGCAGCAGTGCTGAGAAGTGCCGGTACTCTCCTATTAAATGTATTGCAGCAGTGCTGAGAAGTGCCGGTACTCTCCTATTAAATGTATTGCAGCAGTGCTGAGAAGTGCCGGTACTCTCCTATTAAATGTATTGCATCAGTGCTGAGAAGTGCCGGTACTCTTCCTTTCAAATGAAAGAAGTGCGGGTACTGTGTACCGGACAGTGCCTCACCCATTTAAAGCACTGGCTTTCTCGGTACTTTTGCTCCCCTCCGTCTCATGGCTTTGGTGCACGTGTTTAGTGTTTGCAGAGGTTTTTGTGTCTCCACCACGTCTGCCCGTCACACTAGGCCCTCTAACTCAGCCCCCAATCACCAGAAACCACAACAGACGGGTGTCCTGGGCGGTTTGCGCCATGACCGAGGCCCCACCGCCTCAGCACACCTGCCCTAACGTCCCAAAGCCACGAGGAGACGATGGAGTCAGGTGAACAAAATTACAAAAAAAAAAAAAAAGTGAGCAAACACAAACCAGGATTCGCGTCGTCGACTCGAGTCAGATGAGAAGTGAAAATAACTGTGGCAGCCAAAAAAACAGAAGAGGAAGCTTGTGAGTTTTGGTCACATCTGCCTCTGATTGGTGAATGGGAGGGGTTTTTTTGCAAGTGGGAGGTGGGTGCCGGGTTGGTTTTGTGAGCGTTAAATAGCAGAAGGCGCTTGGCAGCCGGAGGTGGAGCGGCGAGAGGAGCGGGAGGTAAGTCACAGCTTTCACTCTCTTCTCCTGTGCTCTCTTGGTACTGTCCGGGCCGAGAGCAAAGTTTAGGAGGTGTGTGGGGCACGTGGGCACTTTTATGTACTCAGGGCCACGTGTGGCACACACTCCACCCCGACATTTATGAGGCAGCGTGTACGGGCACGACCTCACCTGACTCGGGGGTAAAACGCGGGAGGCCTTTTGGGCGACTTTTTGAAGCCCGTAGCGCAGGTAGGAGAGCTGCAGCAGCGTGGTGCTTTCTGGGAGTTGTAGTTTTACTTCGAATTACAGTGGCTTCTGAAAGGAAAACCCAGGATTCGGGAAAGGTTGCCACCTGTCTCCACAGTGTCGGGGCACTATGTTTCCAGGACTCGGATTTTGAGGTCACTGCATTCTGGGAAATGTAGTCTTGTTTGACATCAGTTCAACTAGCCCACCTCTTACCTATGATTCGCAAGAGTAAAGTTCACGACCGGAAACGTGTGTTGACAACAGAGAGGAAGGTGGCAACCCTCCGACATGCTGCCTTAGAACTATATGGCTGGACCACTGGAATTATGTGGCAATGGAGGCCCAAAAGATGTGGCGGGGTTGACTGATGTATGCAGAAATAAAAGGTAAATTATGCAGTGGAATGCAGCGCATTGTGGGGCAGTATAATTTCACTATTTTGACGCAGATTAAAGTTGTCTGAGCGAAGGTTTCACTACATCAACGTTTCTACAAGAAAAGGATTACTGGGGCAACTCTTTTCCGATGTGTTCAGTATCTGTAAAGGGTGGTAATTCGTTTCTTTCTATCCGCACCAGCGCTTTTGCCTTATTCATGCCTACAAAAAATGCCCCCCTCATTAGCGGCAGTTTAACACCTTAATATACCGGGAAAGGTAGCTAAAAAGGGAGCAAGTTAGCTTTTATTGCACAGGGCCTTCGTGCGTGTGTGGTGTGTGCGTTTTTTAATTCAGTTTGAGCAAGAAACTTTTTTTTTTTATCTGCAAATGACGTAATAGCAGATTATTTCTTAAATCCGTAATTATGCTGAAAGCACTGCGACTGCAGAATTGCATAGTCCAGTGACCCTGGCTACAGATAAACCTAAGCGTGAGTAGCACAAGCACATACCACCCTGCGCCCAGAGGTGTCCCGCTGTGGCAAGCACACACCACCATGCGCCCAGAGGTGTCCCGCTGTGGCAAGCACATACCACCCTGCGCCCAGAGGTGTCCCGCTGTGGCAAGCACACACCACCCTGCGCCCAGAGGTGTCCCGCTGTGGCAAGCACACACCACCCTGCGCCCAGAGGTGTCCCGCTGTGGCAAGCACATACCACCCTGCGCCCAGCCCAGAGGTGTACCGCTGTGGCAAGCACAGACCACCCTGCGCCCAGAGGTGTCCCGCTGTGGCAAGCACATACCACCCTCCCTGCGCCCAGAGGTGTCCCGCTGTGGCAAGCACATACCACCCTGCGCCCAGAGGTGTCCCGCTGTGGCAAGCACATACCACCCTGCGCCCAGAGGTGTCCCGCTGTGGCAAGCACATACCACCCTGCGCCCAGCCCAGAGGTGTCCCGCTGTGGCAAGCACAGACCACCCTGCGCCCAGAGGTGTCCCGCTGTGGCAAGCACATACCACCCTGCGCCCAGCCCAGAGGTGTCCCGCTGTGGCAAGCACATACCACCCTGCGCCCAGCCCAGAGGTGTCCCGCTGTGGCAAGCACATACCACCCTGCGCCCAGCCCAGAGGTGTCCTGCTGTGGCAAGCACACACCACCCTGCGCCCAGCCCAGAGGTGTCCCGCTGTGGCAAGCACAGACCACCCTGCGCCCAGAGGTGTCCCGCTGTGGCAAGCACAGACCACCCTGCGCCCAGAGGTGTCCCGCTGTGGCGAGCACACCCTCCCTGCGCCCAGAGGTGTCCCGCTGTGGCAAGCACATACCACCCTGCGCCCAGCCCAGAGGTGTCCCGCTGTGGCAAGCACAGACCACCCTGCGCCCAGAGGTGTCCCGCTGTGGCAAGCACATACCACCCTGCGCCCAGCCCAGAGGTGTCCCGCTGTGGCAAGCACACACCACCCTGCGCCCAGAGGTGTCCCGCTGTGGCAAGCACATACCACCCTGCGCCCAGCCCAGAGGTGTCCCGCTGTGGCAAGCACACACCACCCTGCGCCCAGAGGTGTCCCGCTGTGGCAAGCACATACCACCCTGCGCCCAGCCCAGAGGTGTCCCGCTGTGGCAAGCACACACCACCCTGCGCCGTCCCGCTGTGGCAAGCACATACCACCCTGCGCCCAGCCCAGAGGTGTCCTGCTGTGGCAAGCACATACCACCCTGCACCCAGCCCAGAGGTGTCCCGCTGTGGCAAGCACACACCACCCTGCGCCCAGCCCAGAGGTGTCCCGCTGTGGCAAGCACACACCACCCTGCGCCCAGAGGTGTCCCGCTGTGGCAAGCACAGACCACCCTGCGCCCAGAGGTGTCCCGCTGTGGCAAGCACAGACCACCCTGCGCCCAGAGGTGTCCCGCTGTGGCAAGCACAGACCACCCTGCGCCCAGAGGTGTCCCACTGTGGCAAGCACATACCACCCTGCGCCCAGCCCAGAGGTGTCCCGCTGTGGCAAGCACACACCACCCTGCGCCCAGAGGTGTCCCGCTGTGGCAAGCACAGACCACCCTGCGCCCAGAGGTATCCCGCTGTGGCAAGCACACCCCACCCTGCGCCCAGCCCAGAGGTGTCCCGCTGTGGCAAGCACACCCCACCCTGCGCCCAGAGGTGTCCCGCTGTGGCAAGCACATACCACCCTGCGCCCAGCCCAGAGGTGTCCCGCTGTGGCAAGCACAGACCACCCTGCGCCCAGAGGTGTCCCGCTGTGGCAAGCACAGACCACCCTGCGCCCAGCCCAGAGGTGTCCGGCTGTTGCAAGCACATACCACCCTGCGCCCAGCCCAGAGGTGTCCGGCTGTTGCAAGCACATACCACCCTGTGCCCAGAGGTGTCCCGCTGTGGCAAGCACACACACCCTGCGCCCAGAGGTGTCCCGCTGTGGCAAGCACATACCACCCTGCGCCCAGAGGTATCCCGCTGTGGCAAGCACACACACCCTGCACCCAGAGGTATCTCGTTGTATGACGCGCACACCACCCTGCACCCAGAGGTGTCCCGCTGTAGCAAGCACAGACCACCCTCCACCCAGAGGTGTCCCGCTGTCTCACAGCATGTAGGAACTGTTCCTAACTTGTTTTTGTAATTTTTCCACCTGTACTTTCGACTACTTACAATCGCCGACTTTTAATGGAGAGGGTAGTCTGATCATGCCATCTGTGCTTTCTTGTATAAATCATGGTTATTTGGCTATCAGATGTGTTAGTGAAATTGGAATGTACCTTGAGCAGAACTCCCAGAATGCACGGATTTGTTAAATGAACGCCCGGGGCTGGAAACATGGTGTTCTGTGGACTTTGGACAACCGTAATAACAATGGCTGTGGTGGACGGGGGGGAGGGGGATCGGAGAGTTCAGTTTGGAAAGGAGAACACATTATTCGAATGCATGACTTGCTCTGGACAGGAGAGACCTTGAGGTCTATGTACATGCATTTTATGTCTCTCCCTCGCTTCCTCTGTCTGACATTTTGGGTCGTCCCGCCTCAGGTGTGATTAGTTAACTTAGACTAAATGTATTGCCTGTAGATTCGAGGTATTTCCGTCTTGTATTCCAAATTATAAACGAAAGATTACAAGTCCCAGAATGTAAAGACGAGAGAAGCAACTCACATCTGCCACGAAACAAACTCAAGCTTTGTGTATAGTAGGAGGTATTTTTTTTAAAACTTTTTACAAAGGGAAGTTTGGCAGCCCGGAGATTGCAGGGCCGGACTGGGGAACCAAAGCATCCCTGGGGGGAAAAGCTAAAAGCAGCCCAACTCACTTCGTGTCCTCGCTCAATCTCTTTCCATCCATTCTATTCCTCTCTATCCCTCTGTGGTCGGGTTCTCTCTCACCCCCCCCCCTCCCTCCTCCTCTCACCCCCCCTCCTCTCTCTCTGGAGCTTCCAGGGGCTCCAGCCCGGTGGAATTAAAGGCCCGTCCGGCCCTTGCTAATTGCTTCACTGCACCACGTGCTGCCAGGGCTTCTATATCCCAAAGGTTCTGCAGCGCTCGCGGGTTGTGTGGTTTGCACGTTTCCCTTTGCATTCTGGTACTTGTAGTGTTCTGTTTTTATATTGATGAAAAATAATGACGGAGTGTCACAAAATGGAGTAATGCAACAGGATAGTGTGGGCTGCTCGTGCCTGACACGGGATCGACTCGAGACCTCGAAGTGTGTATGTGATGGGGGGGGAGGGGGATGCACCCTTATACATATCAATGGACCGTGGCACTTCTGGTATCTGCACCTGTTGAATAGTACTGGTACAGACCACTACAAGTATCGAAGGCCTCGTGAGAAGCCCGGGTTGTAGTGTGGGAGGGCTGCATAGGGGACCCCTTGCCACGGTGTACGCCTTAGCCAGTCATGACTCTTTAGTCAACAGATTGTTGCATTCGGGGACTTGCAGGTTTTCATTTAATCTTGCATCTTATTTGAGCCTATTTTTGCAAAGTGTTGTTGACGTAAAACCAATATTAGGTAAAGGTGTGACAAATGGCGTGGGGGGTCACTTGTTAGGTGTGGCTCTGGCAAGTGAGGCTAACGCCCCACTGCTGGTCACCCTGCATGCTCCCGCCCCCCCCCCCCCCACCACCAATGTGCTGGCACTAGTATAGCACCACTGCTGAGAAGTGCTGTGTGTGTGTGTGTGTGTGTGTATATATATATATATATATATATATATATATGTGTATATATTTATTTATTTATTTTACAATGCTGCATGCTTGTAAAGGACCCCTCTTAATACTTTGTATGTTAAAATAAAATGTCCGCCTTAAAAATACGGCAGAACCCCCTAAGAGTGTCCGCCCTGAGACCCGGGCAGCAGCTGACCTCTGACATGTCTGCCCTTCAGGGATTGCTTATGGAGGCGGCGGCTGTAACCTAGACTTGTGCTACCTGAATCCAGTCATGTCTAGTAAGTAACAACTTCACCTTGCCTGCGCGGGTGTAGCGCATAGTCTGTCATTAGAAGGGCCTGTAGCGCTGGTTACCTGGAGCGCCTTTCCACACAGATCCGAGGGTTCCATTGCCTCTGAGCTGTCCTGTGGTGTGTTTTTGGATTTGTCTGTGTGCTAGTCCTGCTGTGGTTTTGGTGATGGTGAGGACATGGCTTGATCTCAGGTGGTGGTGGGTGGTGGTGGTGGTTGGGGAGTTTACCACTTCTCGCAGGCCTGCCCGTTAGCTCAGCAACATCCTTCACATTTAGAGGTGGTGTGAGGCTGGTGTTGCTGGCTGTGTGGCGTGTTTTAGCTGTTTTGAACATGTTTTGGTGTTCTTTGTATCTAGGCCTTTGTGTCCGTGCACTGCATGTGTGTTAAGTTGTGTTTATTGTGGCTTGGTGTTTGCACAATGCCATACTGGGCTGGCAGAACTGCTGGTGCATTCAAGTTGTTGCCAGTCTGTTTTCAGGTTGCGGTGTGTTTTTGTCTGGTGTGTTCCTGTGACCTCCGTCTCTATGCATTCCCTCGCTACCACCCTCCAACAGTGCCCCTCATCTCCCCATAGCCCCTCTCTGACATAAATTTCATTTTTTTATAGCGCTACTCATAGTTCAATTACACTTCTGTTATCGGCATGGTACACGTTTTTTACAGCAGGCACATTAACCCTCTGTGCTGTTTAGTGATGAGTCAAAACTGCCACTAGACAAAACTCAGATCTCTTTCCAGAAGGAACATTAATCACCAGAATTGTTTACATTTTTATTACTGCCTGAAAACTGCTGGACACACAAGGAACTTTGCAGCAGGTACTTTAAAACCATACATTATTTTTAAACACACCAGGTAAGCGCCAGGTGTGGCTGCATCGGTCGCCCTGGGTGGCATAATTAATCGGGCTGCTCCTTTGCCAGCGCCATCTTGGTACTTGGCGGGCTCGTGCTGGGCTCGCAGAGTCTTTTTATCTTTGCACAGTGGTGAAAGTCGCTGTGTGAGCTCTTGTGTTAGGGTAGGTAACATAAAAATACCTTTTACGTCCATTATGCGAGTCGCTCTTAACAAAGGCTACTGGAATTATGCTGCAGGAGGGGGCCCAAATTATGCTGCAGGGTTGAGTATATTATGCGGCAAGATGAGGCAAATTATGCAGCATAATGCGGCACATTTTGTAATAGTTACTACTTTATTTCATCTTTTTTTTTTTTTTTTTTTAAACTTGGTAAGATATCTGGACATTGTTTGTACCTCATTAGTACCAGTTTAACATCCACATTTAGCAATAAGCCACAAAAAGGTGTGCAGTCCAGCTGTGCAAAGGGCATTCCACTCCACGGCAACACGTAATCGCATTATTAGTAACTTTTGATCTGTTTGAGCTAGAAACATTTGTTTTTGTTAAAATCTGTTGATTATGAGACCGATGATGGATTATGTGGCAGTTGCGGCATAGCTATAATTATGCGAAAATTACCCCAGCCGCACAATCGCATATTTCCAGTGGCCCTGCTTATAAGAGGTTTAAAAAAGGACATAGAAGGAGCTCAGTAGTTTCTATGGTGCGTTCCTCACTCTCCTATCCAGGTCTACATGTTTCAGCCCTGAATTGGTGCACAATGCATCCTGTGGCCTTCTTCAGGACCATGAGACCCTGTCCATCCCTAAAACAATCTAGATGTCCTGATTCTAGTGATAGTTAAGAAAAATCCCACCTTTATTAGTTACTGTCGGGTATTATCCCTACCGTCTTAATTCCCTAACTTGCTGTCCAGGAGACTGCTGAATTAGACACACACCGAGTGCAATGTTTTGCCAGTGCTTTCTGTTCGCTGCTGGGCCGGCAAAGCGATCTGTGTGGAGCAGGCCCCGCGTGATCCTCCCATACCCAAATGATGTGCACAAAACTCCTTCCTAACGCTTAGAAGCACCCACAGAGCGAGGCAATCACTTAATATTTCTTTCTTTCCCTCTTCCTATCCAGCCTTCCTCTCATCATGTGCCGCTCTGTCCACATCCGCGCCTCTCAGCGCTTTGAACCATCTCTCTGAGGTTATGTACAAGAAGACAACCTCCTGTCCTTTCTTCCCTATCCCCCGCCCTCCATGTCCTTGTCTCCCCTTTACATAGGCTTTCTATCTTAGCGCTTTGAAGCAGCTTTAGAGTAGTGCTAAGCACTAGCAAGCACCAGGCATCCTTAGCTGAACTATGGGCTGGAGCCAGGCGCACGAACGGTTATTGTGAAATGGAGTTTCTCTCAACAACCATTGGCTACAACTTCTTGCTCGGTGCACACGTAGTTGTCTTGCACGTTTCCTCTGTTGTGAATCCCACTGTGTGCGTGGGCTGGAGGGGGCTTCCGGAGTTTAGGGCCCCGCCCACGTGGGTGCAGGAAGAGGCACTCTGTGCACTTGCTGCTTTTCAGCCAAAATCTTCACAATTCAGGCCATCTGCCTTAAAGTCTTTGGGGCAGGTGTCGAACTGTTGGGATCTTTACTTGGTACATTTTTTTGTTGAACAATAATTGTTTTAAATAGTCTGAGGAAACACTTTGGCTTAAAATAAATTGTGTTCAAAATCAAATTTTCGACCAAAAATGTAGTGACGTACAGGGTACATTTCCGGGCATATTTCTAAAATCAATGTGATTTCGGCCATTCTTCCAGGACAAAAGAGATTCCTACGGGCAACGTAGGTAGTAATCGCTGCGCAATGATAGCATACTTTTTCTTATTTATTTTTTTACTTGGCAGAAAGTTTCACAGCGCTTCTAATTAATGCTCCGTGAATATTTTGCTGGCCTGAAATAAATTATTTCAATGTTGGCTAGAGGCACTTTACAGCCTCTTGAAGTTGGTGATTGTGAATTCTGGTGGCGCCGCCCGCAGGGGGTGCCTCGCAGCTCCCTGACTTCGCTACCGTTGGCACCGAAGCACATCCTCGTCTCTCCAGGGCGCGGGCTCCAGGGCTGGCGTTTGATCTGTGACGAGGAACCGGTCGCCTGGCTGCTTTGGCGGTGGCCGCTGCCTCCTACGTGGCACCACGGGCTGTGAGCAGGTAACCGGCATTGTACCCAGGACGTGTGCCCGGTGGGTTGGCACGGGGCGTGTTGCAGTAGGTTTTGGGTGGGAGCTGGGCTAGGCGTTGCCATGTGTGTGTCTAATTAGACTGCTGCGTGTGCGTTAGGCGTCTCGAGGCCTGGCGCCATGCTGCTAGAATTGTGAAGGCCGTGGGCTTGCAGCAGGCTGGCATTACAGAGTAGACATGGGCCGTTAGCTCCCCGACCACGAAACCTTCTGGGAATGTGCGCTACAAAATTGTAGCAACTTAGTAACGATGTAGATTTAATGCGTGACACTGGCGTGGCAGTAATCGCTGTGTCACGCATGGGTTTGCGTGACCCAGCAGCAAAGCATCATTGTTTTCCCTGGGAGGAGGATGTGTCCAAGGTGCAGGTTCAGTGCCTAAACACGGCAGCGAAGCACTATTGGAAGTCTGGAGTCTGTCCTGCAGGGTGAGGGGCGTGAGGGTCCTGCCACAGCGAGTGGGCCCACTGGTCAACAGGAGGCCTTCTCTTTCTGGGGCTCAGAGGCATGACGGCACTGTGGTAGGATGGTCGACTTGTGACAACACTGTGGTATGATGGTGGACTTGTGACAACACCGTGTGTTGGTGTAGGCGACACACCTTCCTTCGCAGACCTACGTAAGAAGTAGGCCAGGGCCTTGCGTTCACTCGGGGTTGAGGCTGGCGTGTGGCACACCACAGGAGGAGAGGCTGGCCACCGGTCACCCGGGTCTCATGGCCATATTGCAGGTTCAGGGTTGTGACCCAAGTCTTTGAATAAGGGTCACTGGAGGGGGGTTTAGGTGAGCCCCATCTTCAGACCCTGTTATGCCTCATGACCGAGTGCTGTGGTTTTCGGTTCGTGGCGCTACAGCGGGCCACAAGAGTGCAATGTCAATCAATCACAGAATTTGTAGAGCGCACTACTTACCAGCGAGGGTCTCAAGGCGCTGGGGAGAAAAAAAGGGGGGGGGGGGTGCTGCTACTGGTCGAACACCCAGGTCTTGAGTAGCCTCCTGAAGGTCAGCAGGTCTTGGGTCTGTCGTAGGCTTAGTGGAAGGGTGTTCCAGGTCTTGGCGGCGAGGTGTGAGAAGGATCTGCCGCCGGTGGTTGTTCTTCGAATGTGAGGGACGGTGGCGAGGAGAGGTCGGCGGAGCGGAGCTGGCGGTTGGGGACGTAGAAGAAGAGTCGTCTGTTGAGGTAGGCTGGGCCAGTCTTGTGGAGTGCCTTGTGTGCGTGGATGAGGAGTTTGAAGGAGATTCTCCTGTCGACGGGGAGCCAGTGCAGGTTCCTCAGGTGGGGGGTGATGTGGCTGTGGCGTGGTACGTCGAGGATCAGGCGTGCGGAGGCGTTTTGTATGCGTTGCAGTCGCTTGATGAGCTTGGCCGGGGCTCCCGCGTAGAGGGCGTTCCCATAGTCGAGTCTGCTACTGACGAGGGCCTGGGTGACTGTTCTTCTTGTGTCTGTCGGGATCCACCTGTAGATCTTGCGAAGCATGCGGAGGGTGTTAAAGCAGGAGGAGGATACTGCGTTGACTTGCTTGGCCATGGAGAGCGTTGAGTCGAGGATGACTCCCAGGTTGCGTGCGTGGTCGGTGGGTGTCGGGGCTGCTCCCAGCGTCGTTGGCCACCTGGAGTCGTCCCAGGCTGAGGGGTTGGAGCCGAGGATGAGGACCTCTGTCTTGTCCGTGTTCTTCTTTAGTCGGCTGATCTTCATCCAATCGGCGACGGCCTTCATTCCTTCATGGAGATTGGATTTGGCGGCGAGGGGGTCCTTGGTGAGGGAGAGGATCAGTTGAGTGTCGTCGGCGTAGGAGATAATGTTGAGGTCGTGCTGTCTGGCGATGCGTGCGAGCGGGGCCATGTAGATGTTGAAGTGTTGGGCTGAGGGAAGATCCCTGGGGTACGCTGCAGATGATCTCGGAGGCTTCGGATCGGAATGGTGGGAGGCGGACTATCTGGGTTCTGCCGTCGAGGAAGGAGGTGGTCCATTCCAGGGCCTTGTCTCGGATCCCTGCGTCGTGGAGGCGTGCACGTAATGTGCGGTGGCAGACAGTGTCGAAGGCGGCGGAGAGGTCCAGCAGGATGAGGGCTGCGGTCTCACCGTTGTCCAGCAGAGTCCTGATGTCGGTGGCGGCGATGAGGGCAGTCTCAGTGCTGTGGTTGCTGCGGAACCCTGATTGGGATGGGTCCAGGATGCTGTTTTCTTCGAGGTATCGGGTTAGCTGTTTGTTGACTATCTTCTCGATGACCTTGGCTGGGAACGGAAGCAGGGAGATGGGCCGGAAGTTCTTGAGGTCTCTCGGGTCCGCCTTGGGTTTTTTGAGTAGGGCGTTGATCTCTGCGTGTTTCCAGCTCTCTGGGAAGGTCGCGGTCTCGAAGGAGAGATTGATAACGTTGCACAGGTGGGGTGCGATGGAGCTGCTGGCTTTGTTGAAGAAGTGGTGTGGGAAAGGGTCTGACGGGGAGCCGGAGTGTATTGTGCTCATGGTCTTGATGGTGTCATCGATGTTCACGCTGGCCCAGGCTGGCAAGGGGTCATGGTCGATGGTGTGCGGTGGGTCTGGTGTATCTATCTTAGTAGGGGCTGTCTAGGTGTTGAAGCTGTCGTGGATGTCGGCGATCTTGCGGTGGAAGAAGGTGGCGAGGGAATCTCACAGGGCTTGCGACGGCGGGATGTCGTTGGTGTTGGAGCTGGGGTTGGAGAGTTCCTTCACGATGTTGAAGAGCTCCTTGCTGTTGTGTGCGTTGTTGTCGAGGCGGTCTTTGAAGGAGATTCTCTTGGCGGACCTGATGAGGTGGTGGTGGTTACGGATGGCGTCTTTGTGGGCTGCGTGGCTGTCCGGTGTCTTATCACTGTGCCATTTCTTCTCTAGTTTCCGGCAGGTACGCTTGGAAGCTAGGAGTTCCGGGGTGAACCAGCTGGCTCTTTTGGTGGTGTCGCTGTAGGTGAGTTTTTTCAGCGGGCGAGGGTGTTGGCGCAGTCGTCTATCCATCGTCTGAGGTTGCAGGCAGCGTCGTCGGTGTTGGATGGGTCGGAGGGAGGGCTGAGAGCGAGGTTTGCCCGTAGTTGGTCTTCGGTGACTTTGCTCCAGCAGCGGCGTGGGATCTGTTGGGTGCGGTGGTGTGTGGTGGGTTTCTGGAAGGTGAAGTGGATGCAGCGGTGGTCGGTCCAGAGGAGTTCCGTGGTGTGGCTGAAGGAGACGTGGGAGCTTGAGGAGAAGACTGGGTCGAGCGTGTGGCCGGCGGAATGAGTCGGTGTTGTGACGAGCTGTCTCAGTCCGAGGTTGGCGAGGTTGGCGAGGTTGTCGATCAGGGTGGTCAGGGCTTTAAGTGGGCCGGGGCCGGGTCTCACCGGTGCTGAGCACCGGCAGTTTTTTTAAGGAGGCCTCGAAACGGGTCCCTATCGGGCTCTGTTTTGAGCCCTGGCACAAGCGGTCCGTTTTTTTCCGGACTGCAGTGACAGCAGGCACATCGATGTGTGCTGCTCACTTCTCACTAGTGGAGAAGTTACCACATGACATGAGCGTTGTAGGGGAAGGGAAATCCTTTAAAGAGTCATTTTCTCTCGGGATTTCCCTTCTCTTTTTGAAAGTCAGGAGCAGCAACAATGTCGTGGTGTCACCAGGGCTGTAAATAGAAGCTTTTTCAATATTATATACAAGCCATAGTTTCGCTTATTTATCTTTTGAAACTAACAACCATTGACAAAGCCAATAGTCGTGACTTGTTGTAGGTATGATGTTACTTGTTGTTTCATATATCTGAAGAGCGCGAGATCTCGGCGAGCGCGCCCTTAGGGCACGGCCCCCCGGTCCCACGCCACACCCCCAGAGTCCGGTCCAGTAGCCCGATTGGCTACTGGCCGGTAGAAGTGCTTCCGGGTCACTTTGTGACGCGCATCCGGCGGAGCGGAATGGGTTAGGGGGCGGAGCCATGGGGGGGCTATTTAGCCCTGAGGTGCACCGCTGCACTTCCTCTTTTCCCGCTTGTGGACCCCCGGACCAGTGTAGCAGAAGCGATCTCCCACCCACCCGTCCCTGAGACTAGTAGTTTGAGGGTAGGCTAAGAGGGGGTTTGGCGGAAAGAGGCCACAGAACTTTGAATTTCAGGGTTAACGGGAGGCCTGCTTACATACTCCCGAGGCCAGCACTGAGGGGAGAGACGGTAAGCTCTCCGCAGGGAGAATGGGGACACCGGCTGGGGAGGCAAGGTCACACGAGCCTCCTTGGCAGCCTGGTGGTAGAGGGGTGGGCCCCCGAAAATGGCGGACAAGGACCGAGGGCGGGGGGCTCACCGCTCAAGGACGCAGGTGGGTTGCGCCTTGCGTGGTTCTCAGATAGGGGATGCGAGCCAGAGGGCCCCTTAGTGCTGGAGGAAGTAGCTAATGCATAACCGGTGGTTATGATCAGTTATAATACGTGTAAATATTAAAAATGTGAAGTTTGATTTAAATGTGAATTTTAAAAAAGTTTTTGTCATGTTTATGAATGTTTGATGGTATTAAACATGGCCGTTCAACCCACACTCTTAGACTGGCTAGTTGATTATGGGTTGCATGAGGTGGGGGCGGGGGGACATGCTGGGGGGTCCGGGCTCTATGGATGCAATGACAGAAACCGCAAAATACAAGTCGGGCGGCACACTATGCTAAACTCAGATTTTTAGCTTACGTGTTTTTAAGCCACGCCCTTTTTTTTTTACTTTGGCCACGCCCCTTTGAGAACCCCCCCCCCCCAGTTTTTTCATCCCACTTAAAGCCCTGTGCAATGTGTTCTGCCGTGAGTTTAAGGGGGGGCAGGGGTGTCGTGTCGAGCAAGGAGGACGCGGTTGTGTCCCAATGAGCTTGTGTGGGAGCTGCAGGGACACGTCTAGACCATGATGGCATGGGGGAGGCGCACGGCTGCCACACTGCGGTGGCACTAGAGGCCAACAGGGGGTCACGCACAGGGACTGGCGCTCACGGTGCAAGGTTGAGGCACGACATGACTGCACCAGCACAATGTGATGATGCACCACGCATGCGTAGTAAAGGCCGGCCCCAGGCAGGACACTTCTTTGGCAGAATCACGCATTTTCTTTCTACCTGCCTGAAGGATCAAGGCGTGACACTCACTCCCCAGAGGATGAAAAGGCCAATGCCAGGGGTTTGCGCCCACTGATTGCACTTCCTTGTGAGATCCCCCAAGCTGCTTGGTGAGGGAAGGGTCTGGAGTTCAGTTTCTGCCACTCTGGGGCCGAGAAGAGCCCCTCCGGTGCACCAATTGTGATAACGTTGCATCATTCCCGGCGTCCCGTGCCCATCAGTTGTTTTGTAGGGACCCCGGGCAGGGTTTTAACATGCCTCTTTCGGGTGTGTGGGTGCCAGGCGAGGCCTCGTGATTGGGTACCGCCCAATACCAGCGCGAGGCAGAAAGACCACGTCAGATCCTGCCGGGTAAAACTCCAGACGGGTGTCGGGGTTCGTGAGGCGCCCCCCCGGCTGGTTCTGAGTTTGTCAGCGGGCAGGAGTGAGTGAAACAGCAAGAGTATGGAAACGTAAAACGGACTTATTTTATTTTTAAGTAGTATGGGTGACCCCGAGACCCTTACAGTTTATCTGTTAAGCCACGAGTGCTCAGAGGCCGTGCTCTTACCTGCCCCCCCCCCCCCCTCCCCTCATGTCCTGGTCCGCGGGTTCTCCGCCTACATCCCTGCAGGGTAGGGCGGCTAGCCAAGGTAGAGGCTTTGGCCCTATACTAGAGGGCGGGACCCGCTGTGGGTCAGTGTGTCCCCAGGGGCGTAGATTTGTCAGTACGATTGAGGGGGGGGGGGAGCTTCAGGTTTTCCAACAATCACGATGGCACATAATGTTAAAATACATTATACGACAAGCAGGGCGCATAGAAGGGGCTTCAGGGGCATTAGAAGATGAGGAATGCGAATTGGTAGGGGGTACTTAGTGAGTGAAAAAACGATATTTTGTAAACTAGCCAACGTTTTAAAAGACTTTTTAAAACGGAGACCGTGTGTGAGTGCTTTGTTTGTGTGTGTGTATGTCAAAATTGCTGATGAAATCTGACAGATACCTAACCATACCCGGCTGAAAGCACCTGTACCCAACTATTTATCAGAAAATACATTTATTAAGGGGTGTAACGCCCGCCCCTCCCCGGCCCCCCCCCCCCCCGAAGCTGGGGCAAGTGAATCTGGGCCCCTAGCCTGGGCGCCATCCAATAAAGCCGCTTGAAGTGACCACAGCATCGACGAGGAGAGCAGCCCTGGCGTTTCATAGCCCAGCTGTGGAAACGTGGCCTGTGCCCGTGGACTGGGGCTAGAAGCCCTCCTCCCAGAATCCACCTCTGCCCCTAAATACCCCACAGCCATCTATTTCAGAGAGTTGGTTCTCGTGCACGCCCGGGTGGCGAGTGTAGAGGTCTTCAGCATGAACTCAGCCCTGTCCAGACCCCAAGTACGTGGGGGTCTGGACACTGTAGCCCTGCATCTGGAAGAACCCCCAGAGTGTCAGGGTTTGGTTTGGGGTAGATGTTATGGAGGGGGCAGGGGCAGGCACCCAGCCACAACACAGCTGGTGTTGGGGCTGTGACCTTCCTCAGATGGAAATAGTGGCCAATTGTCACATTTTGAAATTCTGGAAGAGCCAGGAGGTGGTAGTATGATGCAAGGGTGTGCAAAAATCTGCGTTGTCTTTGTTTTTCCAATGGAAATTCTACCTATTTTTTTTTTTCTCTTTAAAATAACTTGAAAATAGGTTAGATGGCTCTTAAAATAGTTCTTAAGTGATTTCTTGTATTTATTGTTTCAAATGTATAATTCCAGTGGTGGTGAGGGTAGACATACTGTCTTTTGTTTAGTGTGTTACCTTTTGCTCCCTCATATACTCACTTTTTCTTACCAGCTTGATCTAAAAATACCAGCTATGTAGATAAAATACTAGCTTGGGTGCAACCATACTTGGGTGGAGAAGATTGCAGTGCAAGCAGAATCAGCCATAGAATGGCCGTGTAGCTGTACCTGGAACATAGGAGACTGCAGCAACTGAAACTCTCAAACCCCCCCCCCGCTCAACCTTTCATCTCACCACACCAACTCGCTGTAGTGGCCCAACTTTTAAAAAGGACACATTTACCACAGTATTTCTGGAACAACTCATTAAAGTGGAAAGACTAACGTGTCCTAAGATGAATACATTAGTGAATTGATAGATGACGGGTGTTTACCTTTTTTAGGTCTTGCCTATCAAAAGTCTCTCGCTCACCATAGCGAAAACTTACAGTGGGCTTGGGGTCCACACACGCTTGCCATTGGCTGGGATTATTGTCCTCTGATTTGCCTGCTTCTTATCCAATAGCTTGCCTTCCTCTTCTTGTGTTTGTCTCTCACCTGGAGCATAGCATCTTTACCATCCTTTTGATTGGATGACTTTTATTCTTCTGATGCTCACATTCAGAGAACTACTTTTTTATCTTTTTATTCAGCCCTCCATGAAGGTGCATGTGTAATTCAGTTCTTGGTGCTGCCCCCACCCCTCAGTGCTCTCCATGTTGCTTCCTTATTCCCCCCAGCTCTCATTTGCTTTCCTCATCCTGCATTTTTTTTTTTTCTTTTTTTTCATTTGTCTTGTCCTCCTGCGTGCCAAGCCTAAAGGGTCTGTGTAACTTTTTTTAATTTGTGTTTTTTTTAATGTATTATTTTTCGAGGGCCTGGGAGTTTCCATTTGCTGCTGATCTGTCTCAGTGTAAAAGGTGTTTCCACAACTAAAATTCATTATTTTTTTAACCGCTCTTAATGGCATCTGCCATCTTGGATCAGTAAATAATGTAAAGAAAAAAAGGGCAGCGCATTCATGGAGATGCACATGTCTAGGTGAGGTATGCTGCCCTCCCACCCGTGATGCAACACCGCATCAGCAAAAACCACTGGCAAAGCCATTACGCTCACAAGTCAAGATCTATTGGCTTTGACAATGCTTGTTTGAAGAAAGCGGCCTTAGCTGAACCAACGAAAACATGCCTGCGCTCATTGATAGTAGCGCTGTCTGCATATGCTCCTAGGCACTTGAAATAGAAATGTCAAGATTTTTCGTGTATCACACTTAAATTGGAGCGGTTGTCTGTTTCCGATCGACCCCAGTGTAGAAGCAGAGGGGTGGGCACACTTTGATTTGTCCAAGATCACACAGTTTGATGAACTATGGGATGGTGGATAACACATCTGGTCTCCTGCGTCTTTAGCTGACAGTTTACCCACTAAGCCTCCAATCCTCTAGAGAGTAAATGAAGGATTGCACAAGAGGTGGCCAAGGGCACAAAGGCTAATTGTGTGGGCCACCGGGGAATATGACACCAGAGTCTTGACAACAATGGGGCAATTACACCGCTGATTCCTGCCAGGCCTTGCCAAGTCTTTGTAGGAGGACAGGAGAGCGCTTTTCTCTTCCAACCGCAGCCCTGAAGGATCCCCTGTGCTGGTGCTGTACAGGTGATGGGCGGAGCAGGCATGTAAGGGATATGTTTGTGTTTTTAATAGGATTTCTGCAAGACAGGTGGGGCGGCTTACTGATGGATATGGTGATTTTTTTTTTTTTTCATATCAATGGGGAGTGGATCTGAATGGCCCATGGATCTGGGCAGGTCTGACAGACGTCATACCAAGGCCGATAGGGTTGGGGAACAACCAGCCGCATGTTGAGTATGTAGGGCTATAGGGTGGGCAGGAATGGGTCTCATCTGGCTAAGGTTGCGTAACATGAGGGATTCCTTGAGCAATAAGGAGTGGTCTCCGTAGAGTGACCCACCCCACCACTTCCCACTGGCCACCGCGCTCCACAATCCCTGCAGGTAACTAGCCACTTTCAGGTTAAAAAATTCTATAGTCTTAAACTTTCCCAGACCAAGACCAGTTGGATGTCCACATCCGTGGCAGTTACCTCTGACCAAAGAGATCGGCCCATGCAGTGCTTAATTTGTGCTGACGTTTGCAGGTGGTGGGCACCGGCATTCATTTTTGAAGGCTGGGACTGATTTTTCATCATCAGACTTCAGACCAAGCCAGAGAGGGAGGCAGAAAAGGGTGAAGGAAAAAGGGAGAGGAAAAAAAAATGGTGAAAAAAGAACCTGCAAAAGCAACGGTGCTGGAGCAATTTTCGGACTGGGTGTCCTGGCCTTTAACGTCACAAAACCCACAAAAGGTGATGGGAGGCCTCTTGCAGTAAGTCTAACCACTGGTAATCTCTCGGGTAGCATTCCAACCCATCCTTCATTTTCCCAGCAGGCCACCTCAGTTTAGACCCAGTGATATGCAAATCAGTCTTGACCTTGCTCCAATTGGAACAGTCCATCCCGAACTGCCAGGCCTGGTCCTCCCTGAACCAGAACATCAGCAACCCAGCACCGGCTTCACCCTAGTTATGGGCTCCTCAGTGTTTTGTGTATGCCCTAAGTGGCACGGGTGTACCCAGACATGGGTCCCATGCTCACTGTGTCGGTGGAACCAAGATGTACCCAGCTGATGAGCCCGTCACTAGTGCGCAACCATCCTTCTGCCTCCTGGGGGAGTGCCCTACTGGTGAAATGGCCGGACATAATGCTAAATGATGGGGGGGCCCCTGTGCAGCATGTGATGCATGCCATATATCTCGCAGACAATAATTGACATTGGGTTGGAGCGGGGGTTGCTGGAGGGCTGAGGCCCCCTCCTGACGCCACTGTGGAGGGAATGGATGCGTCTCGTGCTGCCCTGGGCATGCGCAGAAGTGCCCTTGAGTGGGCGCCATTTCTGTCCACGCTGCCTGAGGTAGCACAATGGCTCGAGGGCGGGTGATGCGCAGCACAGAAGGTGTTACGCACCACACGGAGTTCGAACATATTACATGCTAATAGGGAGGAATGTAAACCCCTGCGGCACAGCTCCCCAGGCGCCTTAAATGCAGCCGGCCGAGCTGAAGTGACACTTACTGTAATGCCAGCCCACCCCCTCTCCAAGGCCCCCTGAAGACAGGTGCTCCCTGAGGCTTATGCTTTGTTGTGCTGCACAGAACTTGTGCAGCACTATTAACTGGCACAAGTACTACACTGGGCCTTACATCCCAGGTGCAGTGTTTCTAACTAGTTTGCTCACAG
This sequence comes from Calotriton arnoldi, assembly GCA_963921515.1. Classification (NCBI taxonomy): domain Eukaryota; kingdom Metazoa; phylum Chordata; class Amphibia; order Caudata; family Salamandridae; genus Calotriton; species Calotriton arnoldi. Next base: position 1,315,417 of record CAWUFW010001742.1, on the reverse strand, counting down.
GGACTGGCGCACATTTTCTTTGCAGTGATGGAGAAGCATTGCTGCTGAGAGCTGTGCCAGAACAAAGTGAAACATTTCAACTGTCCCTCTTAAGAAGGAGCCGCAAACACAATTTCTTAGTGGCCAATGTATTTGACATAGCCTTGCAGGTTACTTAATTCGGCACCAATGTATCCAAAAGATTGTGCACAATTATGCGGATCTAAATGGGAATTAGCATAGCACTCCTACATACGAGCATGCACAGGAGTAAAACGAGCAAGATGTAAATTCGATGTTTTTGTAAAGTGGGCCTATTGCGCTAGCTTCCATTTTCTTCAAGAACAGGGATTACTCCCATGATCTTTGAACTCTGTTTCTGAATTACCCACCTGCCTCGCGCATGAAGGGCTGGACCCAAAACTCGCCACCCTTTCTGTAAAAGTCTTCGTTACCCCAGAGCTTTCTGCGATGAGTCTGACTGCCCAACATCTGGGTCACCGTCTCCTCTATTATTTCTACCCAGTGATATGGTCTTGTCTCAGTCTTATCTGCCTCCGTTTCTCGCCTCCAGACTACGTAGGTTGAAGCCCCAGCTCTTTCTGTGACACATTTTTAATTCTGACCATAGACCAAGGGTGTTCAAGGTCAAGAGAGCCAAATCGATCCAGATTTTAAGGATCACCACTGACTATAGATTAGTTCAACATTTTTTTTAAGGTATCACTCAAACCTATTGTGGATATGTCCCCCGCCCCTACCCCCAGGACACTTCTGCTTCCACCATCTCCCTAGCATTCCTCTGGATGAAGTAGTAAAGCGACCTCTTGTCGGTGGCCCCTGCCCTGGTCATCCCAGCGTTGCGCTTCTAGACACGATGCAGCCTCTGCAGTCATTGGCTCGGTCAGCAGTGGTCCTCTCCTCTCACCAGGCTCCATCTTCCTTCCTCTGTAATGTCCCAGGGTGGTTCTCTCCTCTCCTCTCACCAGGCTCCATCTTCCTTCCTCTGTAATGTCCCAGGGTGGTTCTCTCCTCTCACCAGGCTCCATCTTCCTTCCTCTGTAACGTCCCTTTGTGGTTCTCTGGTCTGGGTGATCCTGCCTGCACTGAACTTTAGTTGCTCTTTTTGGCTACTGTTCAAGTTTTCTTAAATTCTTTCTAGGTGTTTTTTACTCTTCCTGAGTGTAGATAAATGGGGCTCACACGTTGTGCATCAGAGCAGCTCATATCCAAAAATCGCTGCCTTTTCTGGTAATGAGCCCTCCGCAAGCTAAACATCTTGGTCTTCTGAAATTGATTCAGACATGGCTTTCACGTGACCCTATGGCATGCAGGGACTCCCTGCTTTACAACCAAGAGCAGGATTTGGTGGGAGGCCATTCTTTAAAACTGGATATTAAACTGTCTCAATGTACTTTGTGCTCTTGGGCTAAAAAGCAGCGACATATTAGGATCACATCATAGTAATGACATCAACACCCTAACATTGATTCTTGACAAATTAAGGGTGAGTGACTTCCACCTTTCTCAAACCAACCCCGTTAAGAGAATTTATCCTACTGCGTCATAGAGAATTCCCACTTGTCTCCAGAGAGTTGGTTAACTTGCCACCAGTGCTGAGGTTTCAATCCCTTGCATCCCCCCAGAACAAGACTCTTGATTTTGTACCCTCAGCTATGTGGGCGAAAACCCATCACAAACGATGCGTAACAATAACCTTTTCTGTGCAGAGTGGAATCCATGTTATCAATGCTGGTACTAATAAAGACCATCAGCCATGCATCCACTCGCCTACATGTTGGAGCTAATAATTCGGGCCAAAAAACATCTATTGTGCAGCTCCCTACACTGACTACTGGATTCCCACATCCGCTCTAGCGAATATATACCTTGACGCAGATTTTACACCGCAATACAATCACAACGCGGTCGTTACAACGACCGCGTTGTTACCACACAATGCCATTACTACGCAAGTCATTACATCGACTTGCAGTAGATGGCGCCGTAACATTAGAAATGTATAATTTACTATTCCAACTGCAGCCTACGTAACAGTAGGGAAGGTGTTGGAATAGTAAACTATACTATTCCTTATGTTAGAGCGCCATCTACTGCAAGTCGATGTAATGACTTGCGTAGTAATGGCACTGCGTTGTAACAACGCGGTCGTTGTAACGACCGCGTTGTGATTGCATCGCGGTGTAAAATCCGCGATGTAAAGGTTGTTTCCAGCTCTAGCATCGTCCCCATTATCACCAAAACGTTCAAGTGGACCAGGCTCCGTACCAGGAAGTCCAACAATTCTAGAAGGCTTTAGATGCAGCAGACAAAATTGCATAACTAGGTCAAATTCCACACAAACTCTTACCCAGGTCTTTTCATGTGGAGGACCCAGGACGTAGCATGATAGACTGCCGGACATCCAGGTTTCCCTTCTCTACTTGTCTTTACGGAAATACTAAACATTCTCATGCGCAGAACACAAGGTCTGGGATCAGGGTCCGGCGGGAGTCCACCCTCCACAGGGTCCGGCGGGAGTCCACCCTCCACAGGGTCCGGCGGGAGTCCACACTCCACAGAACCATTTGTTTTATGAAATGCATAGCCTCCCTTTTTTAAATTTCCCTAATCTGACTCTAACACATGTTGACCTGCATCTCCCAGTCCTAAGATCCAGACTTTCTTTACTAGACCGGAGTTCTAGGGTTCATCTTTCCACCTCCTTCCCAAGATATAGTTTCTTCTACTCCGTTGATCTTGTTGTTGTTTACTCTTCCTGTCTGTAAAACATTTGGTTCTATTTTGCTCATGACTCTTTATAAAAGTTTGTAAAAACGTAAATAAGCTTTTTTTGTTAACTGTGGATTGGCAAACGGAAAAAATGTAAGATAAGGCAGTACGCTAAAGTAGACCAATAAACCCAGTTGATTGTACCTTAAGAGTTGGACAGTCCTATGCCACCAGGTCAAGTGCCTTTCACCCACATAAATTCACGTAGGACTTTACATAAGATGCCAGAAAGGACCACGTTCTGTTTCTAACCCAAGCACAGGAATCGCTCTGAGCCCGCGCATCGCGAGGAACATCTGCTTTTGGGTAGAATATGATGAGGTTTTCATTTTACTCATAAGGGCTTCTAGTCACAGACTTTAAACCGCACTGGATCTGCGATGAAATGTGATTCACAAACTCAATGATGGATGAGCGGAATGAGGGTAGGTACCTGCTCCAGCCTTCCGCTGACCATAAACAGTGAAACTAGAGCACGTGGAAAGTCCTACCTGGAGTACATTTTTAGGACGTTAAGGAGGATGACTTTGATACTGTGTTTACATCTCTGATCCTTCTTACTTTCCAGTTTGTTCCTTGACCTAACATTTCAGTGTTGAGTAAGCACGCTACAATATGTTGCTGATTATTTATATATATATATATATATATATATTTTTTTTTTTTTTTGTGACCATGTGTGATGTTCACATTGTGTACCTTACATGTCACTGTATGGGTCCAGTTACATTTTTTTTGCATCCATCTTCCGAACTCAGCATTTATGCGATGGACACAAGCGTAGAATTAAATCCACCAACTTTGTGTTTCTTTCCTGAAACACATAATTTTGCCTTACGTGGCATCCCTTCTCCATGGGCACACACGTGCCCATCCTGCTTCTGGTACGAATACCCTCTTAGGTGAGTTGTGTGCTCCACAAATACACATAACACAACACGCACCTTTTTAAATCCTGCAGGGGTTGTTGTACGTGCTGGAGATGCTCTTTAAGGGATGCAGGTTGGGTACTCTACTATGAGTAGGAATGGACTCTTCAAACTTTTGTGAATGGTCAAAGAGTTACCATTTTGTGCATGTTGGGCATATTTGCATTGCATTTCTTTGGCCACAACTGTCCTTCATTTGCTACACCCATCTCTTCAAACTCCATTCGGTGATTTTATGTGTGTATTCTCCAAGTGTATTATGAAAACTAGGCAGCAGGTGGAGGCACTTTAAAAAAAGTAGCCATCCCAATGGAGTGCTAGATTTTCCTCTGAAGTTTTATACCCAGTAGTAAATATTATGGGGAGATCGTTATTGATCCTTACGGAGCCAACCAGATTCCAGAACTGACCTGCACGAGCCAACCAGATTCCAGGAACGTTAACTGGTATACATTTAATGTTGAGGGTGGTTCCCGTTTCTTCTCATGTCCTGGGAAATTGACCTCCACTTGCGGTGAATTGAGCTTTTCTCAACCTATTGCTGTAGATTTACCTGCTAAACTGGGATTTAAACTTAGTCATTTAGCATTGTATCTGGATAGAATGACCGATTCATAAACGACAATGTAGCATGAAATCCTATCCACGACGCCGATTATCATCGAAACCATGTACGAAAATCTGGGATTAGGTTCCAGTGAGCAGATGCCGGAGAGTGGCAGTATAGTGGCATGGATGGAAGGAGGGCAGAGGAAGAGGTGGGTCTAAATTCGGATTGCAGCTGATTCAGGGGGTGTTCAGGTGATGCGTCATCTTTTAAAGCTGGAGTTTCACCGATGCGTTTCGGTCAGAAACCTCTGCAGTTCCCTAGTCCTGGATCCTTTCAAGCACTCGGTTTCCGCAGTCTGGAGATCTAAGGAGAGCAAACCAGTAAGAACAGGTTTGTCATTTTATCATAACTGCCAACCCCTAGAAGAACGGTCCAACATGAGCAAGGATCCCTCTGCAGAGGGCAGTTTCACTCTCTCTCTTCTAAACTCTGTCCAATAGGGATGTACCGGGGGAGGGCGAACACCGATTGGTTTGTACTGGAATCAAATTAATCCTTCACTTGGGCCCCTCGATCCCTAGTTTGTTCATTGGACCCGAGTGGTGTCTAGTTAAGTGTCTTCCTGGTCACCCAGGGGCGGGGGGTGTGGAGGGGGGCAGGGAGCATGGGGTGTTCCCTGCCCCCTGACGGTGGTGGATGTGCATCGGGAGGCAGATCCAAGCGGAACGCTCAGTGCTGTAAGTTGTCTCTATTACGAACCCTCTGCCTTACTTCAAGGCTGACAGAGGAGTGTGTGTGTATGTGTGTTTATTTTTATATATATATATATATATATATATATATATATAGTTTTTTTAACATGCCTCTTAAAGTTTAATTGTAATAATTAGTTTCAGGCCAGTCGAATCTTTGCCTTGATCTGTCCGGCAAATGACACCCTCAGAATTCTGATTTCATGCAAGCCAGTTTCCGAACTTTGACTCGAGACTGTTGGGAGCAGTTCATTTGGAAGTTCCCTGGGACCTGATCCAGAGGGGTGCCTGGAATTCTTCAGTATCACAACGCGACACGTTTTTACAATTTGGAATTTATTGGACTCCGTTTTCAATCTGAGTTTTGTTGCTCGGATGCAGGGCCAGTCCTAGGATTTGTGGGGCACCCGGGCAGAATAGGAACATGCGAGGCCCCTATAATTTGCATAAGATTTAACCTGACAGGAAGTGACATCATAGGAGGTAATATCAATTGGCCATTAATTATATGGCATTGTTTGAAGCTGCTTTGGAAGAAGCGACTTACCTAGTTTGGATATAAGTAAAATGGTTAAAAATAGCATTATTAATCCTAATAAAATATGTCCATACATTTTAACTCTCTAATCAGTGGAAATACATTAAATGAATTGAACTTAGTTGTTGTTCTCTTGAATGGTATGAATGAAAATGATATACAAATCAGGCATTCTGGCACTGAGTTCAAAAGGAGAGGTGCAGACTTTACTAATGCGGAGAAAGGACAGTTTTAAGTGTTTTTCCCCAAAAGTTTGGTGTCACACCAGAGCTTAAGAGGGAGAGAGTCGCAGTCCAGCACAACTAGAAAGGAGAAGGATCTGTCTCCAATCAGGGCCATCTAAATTTTAGGATGGCACAGGAGTTTGGCTGGCACAGAGTATAGGATTCTGGAATGAACAGTACAGAGTGCTGTCGAAAGAGAGAACCTTTTTAATGCAGTGCACAATGACAAATGGATAGTGCCTTCCAGATGTAGGGTTTCAAACCAAAAACACAGCAGAAAGGTGAGAAGAAATAGCATGGCGATGCAGCAGTCTCGGATGAGGAGCCTAGCACGGCTCTGAATTAATTTAAGGGTACTGAATGCTAAAAGGCGGGAAGCCCAAGAGAGGGCATTTGCATAATCTAGTGAGAAGATAATTGACTGCACAACAGCTTCGCCGTAGTGAGAGGGGAGAAAGGGGATGATTGTGTTGCTTATGGATGTGGTAAAGGTAAAAGGCTGAAACCTGGTTAATCTGTTCCGAAAAAAAAAGAGCTGATGCTGGAAAATGAATCCAAGATTTTTTTGCTGACTCCACCAAAGTGGGCGATTGAGCCAGCTCCACCAGCCGCCAAAGAGAACACCATATGGAATGAGATCCTTTGACAAGTCAAGGGTTCTCATTTCTATTCTAAGGTTTGTCTTCATTCAGACATCAACTGCGAGCATACAAGTCCAAACATATTCTTGGGCAAAGACCATATTGCCACTGAGGGAAATCATGTTTGGGTATCAATATGTGCAAGATATCGGCAAGAAACCAAAGGACTGTATGAGTAAGGCTGACTGGGAATGATGTAGATTGAACAGCGGAGACCCAATAAATTCCACAGGTCAGAGGTTTAGTACATAATAGAAATAGGTGGCGAGTGGATTGTTTCTGATTTCTCAAATCGGACAGAGGTAAGCCACACCAGGGGATACTTAAATTCCAGGTTGTACTGGTTGATTTATAAGCACTGGCTGGGAAATAGTGTCAAATGTGGTGCTAAGTTTTAGTAGTATTAAGGCTGCTCTAACTCCACGATCAAGAGTCGGCCACAAATCATCTGACACAGCACAAATGCTACTTCAAACTCCTAGAGTTGTCAGAAGCCGGCACAGTGTCAATGAGTAAATTACATTTTATGAAAGATTTGGAAGTTGACTTCTTTTTTCTAGGATTCAAATTTCTCTTGCTGGTTCTGACCCTTCTAACTTCCACCTCATCCCACCCAACCTCTGACATCTTTCAGTGGTCCTGCTTTCTTCCATCCACCTCTCACCAACACTTCTCTCTCCACTCTGTTTATGTTCCCTTTTTATTATTTTTATTATTAATTTATATAGCGCTGAATCGCCCCGAAGGGGTATCTCTGTGCTTAGGACGGGGGGCATCATCCAGAAGAGGTGAGTTTTCAGAAGCTTCCTGAACTGAGAGGCTCTGACCGTTGCAGAGCTGGAGGGGAAGCTCATTCCAGAAAGCAGGGGCAAGGTATGAAAAAGCTCTGCCACCGCTGCGTGACTTTTTGATTCTAGGGGTGCAGAGGAGGCGCTTGGAGCCTGATCTAAGAGGTCGTGAGGGGGTATACTTGATAAGTTTAGCAGAAAGGTAGGAAGGACCTTGTTCATTAAGGGCCTTGAAGACAGTGCAGCATATCTTAAATTTTACCCGCTTTCTCACAGGGAGCCAGTGGAGTTTTTTTTTTAAGGAGGGGAATGGAAGCCGTTCTAGGTGGGGCATTTGCTACAAGACGGGCAGCCGTGTTCTGCACAACTTGCATCTTGTTTAAGGAGGCTTCGTTGGCCGATGCTAACAGTGCATTACAATAGTCCAGTCGACTTAGTACCAGAGCTTGCATCAATGTTTTTTTGGTAGAGGAAGGTAACAGGGGGAAGATCCTTCTAAGTAGACTGAGAGTGTAGTAGCAGGTGCCAGCAGTGGTATTGGCATGAGCATCGAGAGTCAGGTTCTGATCGATCCTGATGCCTAAGTTTTTGGCCACTTCCTTGGGGGACTGGGCATTGCCCAGCTCCTCGGGCCACCAACTGGGAGACCAGCTTATAGCTGTACCTCCAAACCACATGATCTCCGATTTCTCGACATTTAGTTGGAGGAAGTTAGTCCTCATCCAGGCAGCAATAGTCTTCATGCCTTCAGAGACGATGAGTTGTATATCTGGTCTGTTCTTATCAAAGGTGAGGAGGAGCTGGGTGTCGTCCGCGTATGAAATGGGATTGAACCCTAGGTTCCTCATAAATTTAGCCAAGGGGGTTACATAGATGTTAAAAAGAGTGGGGCTCAAACAAGAGCCCTGCGGGACCCCCTTGGTAACTTTGGTGGTTTTTGATCTAAAAGTTCCCAGAGTGACCGTCTGGGTTCTATCAGTAAGGAAGTCCGTCATCCACTTAAGTGCAAGCCCCTGTACCCCAATGTCTCGAAGTCTCTCCAGTAGGATCTGATGTGAGATGGTGTCGAATGCTGCCGACAGGTCAAGCAGCACCAGGAGTGCCGCCTGACCATTGTCCAGAGCCATTCTGATGTTATCAGTTACCTCAATTAGAGCAGATTCAGTACTGTGCTTGGCCCGAAAACCTGACTGGGAGACATCAAGGCAGTGATAGCTTTCGATGAAGTCAGACAGATGTCTGTTAATATGTCTTTCAATGAGCTTGCTCTGAAGGGGGAGCAAAGATATGGGGCGGTAATTAGAAAGCTCGGTAGTGGAGATCTTGGGGTTTTTACGAATAGGAATCACTTGAGCAGCTTTCCATTCAAGAGGGAGTCTGCCTGAACTCGGGGAGCTATTAAGGATAGAACAGATGGGTGTGGCTAGCTGTGCGGAAAATCTACAAGAGACTTTAGCAGGGATGATATCAAGGGGAGAACCTGATTTAGTTTTGATAAGAAGGGATATAACCTCTGCTGGAGTGAGAGGGGGGGAAGCGGTGGAGCTGCGAGGAATTGTTGGGGGGCTGAGATATCCTGCTGTAGAGTGTGGAGAGGTAGCATTGGCCGAGATAATTTTCTGGTACATGTCTTCAATTTTTTGGGTGAAGAAGAAGGCTATATTGTCACACAGTGGCTGTGACGGAGATTCCGCAGTTTCGCAGGCTCTGGGATTCGTGTAAGATTTTAGGCTCTGGAAGAGGGTTCTGGAATTGTTCCCAGCTTGCTCCAGTTGTAGAGTGATGTGTAGCTTGCGGGCGGATTTGATATTTTTATGGTAGGAGGACAGTGCGACTTTATATTTAGCTTTTTCTTGCCCGTTGTGAGTCGCCATATCTGCTCTAGTTTTTTACAGACTCTTTTCAGTTCGTAAGGCTGGGGAATACCAGTTAGTGGGGGTGGGTTTAGGGGAGTGGGTCTGTGGCTTCATAGGGGCTACTTTATCTATAGTGTTTAAAATAATGGAGTTAAAATGGACTAGTTGTTCTTCTACACTATAAGTGCCAGTGTCGATATCCCAGGAGAGAAAAGGGAACAGGAGTTAGTCGGGCTTCAGTTTATGCCAAGGTCTGTACCAGCGATTGGTGTGAAGTGTGGGGGTGGGAGGATTCCTAGGACTCATGAGTTGGAAGTTCACCAGAGAGTGGTCAGACCAGATCAAAGGGCACGTTTCCCTGCAGAGGATATTCGGGGAATTGGATAGGATGAGATCTAAAGTGTGACCAGCTACGTGGGTAGGATCGTTGTTGATCTTCAAGAGTCCGGTAGTGGCCAGGTCTTTTAGACCAGCTGTGGCGTCACAGTTGAGGGCATCTTCACTATGAATGTTGAAATCCCCTAGGAGGAGGAAGTTACGGGTGGAAATAACATGTGGAGAGATAAATTCCAACAATTTGCTAATAAACCTAGTAGCGGGTCTGGGGGTCTATAAACAAGAGCCCCTTTCCAGGTATGTTGGGGGTGAAGGTCAAGTCTGAAGATAAGGCATTCTATTTCGTCAGTGCATAGCTGGTCTAAAATAGAAATGGATATAGATTCCTTGTAAATTAAGGCTATCCCACCTCCTGCTCGTCCAGGCCTGTCTAATTTTTGGATACGGTATCCATCCGGTAATGCCAGAGCAATCGCGGGGGTGGAGGAAGGTTTGATCCAAGTTTCCGTGAGGAACCCAATGTTAGGATCTTTTTCTGTTAAGAGATCCCATATATTGGTAGCATGTTTGGGGAGGGATCTGACGTTAGCTAGGAAGCAGTTCCAGCCTGTGATGTTGGCTGTGCACAGCTATGAGGAATATTCCTAAGTGACCCAGGACTCACGCCTGTAACGGACAGTTCAGGCGGTAGTTTAGAATCAGGGGGGCAATGCTCTGATATCTGCAAACCTTGCAAGAGAAAGGGCCTTCAGGTAAGCAATGTGAGTGTACTCTAAGCTCACAAGGGTTGTGTCTAATCCTGAGCAGCTTGTCGCGCGTATAAGAGCAATGTGGATTCGTAGCCTTTAAAATATCAGAGGGCAAACTAACAGGGGTCCTGGCGACGACCATGCGCAGGCGGGCTTGCCTTAGGCGCGCCGCGTCCGCTGCACGTCTCGCCAGGCATCGACTAAAGTAGGATTCGGCCACTAGACCGTCACCCTCCTTTCCGGTCCCTGCCGGAAGTATCCCTGGTCGCGTCCGTCAGCGCTATCTTGCTGGTTCTGTCTCTCGTATAGCCACACATCTTATCCATATACTCCCCTTCAACTCTCATCTCTCCCCCAGCCTCATAACTTCTTTCCTTGTTCTGCTTCATTTACATCCACCTATCTCTTTCCATCCTCCTGGAGCATCTTATCTTTTCTTGTTGATGCTGACGCTTTTAAATCCACCTCCCCCTCAATGCTCTACTCTTTTTCTCATCTTTCCCTCCGCTTTCTGTGATTGAATCCAGAAATATAGGACAACAACTGACTTGCATCTAAAAACAGCTGTTTAAGATAAATGAGTAACAACAAATTATTTTACGTTCACCCTGTCACTGTTTTGACCAATGTGTACCTCCTTCACGCACAGAATACCAACTGCAACTGGAATACGGGACCGTTGCTCTGTGTGCTCTGCAGAGAGGCCATATATTGAATGATCATGTATTCTGGACACCATTTTGACCCACAGACTGGCACAGTGTGAAAGTCGTACTGCCTTCAGCCTCCACTCCAAAGCACTCAACTGGAGCCTGTTATAAACACCTGGAGGCGACTCACTACGATGTGTGCCCCCAACAAGAGTAATATTCTGTGAAATGAAATAAGGAAACACACATCCTGGACACAGCTAACACTCTTGGGGAATGCAAGATTAAGTAAAGCATGTGAAATATAAACAGGAACAAAATCGCTGTCATGGATTACCCTAACATGCAGTGTGAGACTGGGTCAGGAAATAGACCCCGGCACCAAAATAAAAGTGGCCCCCATTAATGAATTAGTTAGCTAGAAAAGTGCCCCATGGTCGCAAATGTGGGCAATTTTTAACTTGTAAAGACTTGCTGTTTACGTTTTTTGTAAGGTATGGGAGACTGCATAGATTTGATTTTGCTGCAGGCAATGTTTGTTTTAATATCCTGAAAATCAACAGTAATAATTGGCTCACCTGACCATAAAGCAGGCCAACAAACATCCCAAAAAACGGCCTACATACTGACCTGACTGATTAGGCCATCATCTACTGCCTGATTTCCCTGTAGGTCAGTCCAACCAGGCTACCGTGTTACATTTATTGTGCAGACACTGGATCAGTGTTTTTGCAGGTAAAGTAAAGGACATGAGTATAAGAGCCCGTTGCAAGTCTGTTTTAATTTACCACCGAGTCTAAGACTCGAGGGACCCAGCCACTTTTACATGCGGATTCTGCTCCTCTATGTGCACCTCTTGTCTGGCTGCTGAACTCTCACCTATCTGCCCTCCCCCTCCTCTCACTTTATTCTGTTTGTTTTACCCCTTTTATTCACCTCTCTGCTCCCTTCACCTCATCCTAGGTGAGCTGAGCGGTTTTCATTGTGAGGCGCCGTCATTCTATCTTTTGTTCTGCACCCTGCAGGATATCCTGCTTTTCATTCAAACAGGGGCAGGGCGCACTTCACACTAGGGGCTCTTTAAGTACCCGTCTAATCGCTGCTATCCTCATGCAGATGCAGCGATTAGGCCCAGAGAGATGGGCCAGCTGGGGAAATTGATGAAAATATAAAAACTTAGGGGGCCCCCTGGGCCTCAAAACTCTGGAGCTTATAAAAGTGCGAGGCCCCATGGCGGTGAACAGGCGCGGTGCCCTGGGCAGCTGCCCACACTGCCCATGCCTGGCACCGGCCCTGCTCTGATGTCAAAGGACCGAATTAAATGTTTGATCTTCACACCTTCTGTCTTCTGCTTGGTCCGACCCTGGTATTTGCGGTCCTGAAAGTTTGCCCCCTCTTTGGGGCTGATGAAGTGTTTGCATTCGGTGGCCTTAACCTGGAATCAGGCTCTTAATGCATTGCTTGTTGTGTCCACTGCTCGGCCGCGTGCTTGCGCGGTGGCCTCTGGGGGTGTAGCGTTCCTATTGGTGTATCATGGAAGATGTCCCAGAGAGTGGGTGGGACCTCTGATCTTATACTAAGCTGAGACGGGGTTTGGGGGGGGACTATTTTTTTACTCTTCTGTGTTCTCATAATTCCTCCGGCATCTTATGCACCTGCTCATCCTGGTATCTTAACTCAAACACGCCTTAGAATCTGTGGGTGCCGGGGGCGGGGTTAATGCGAGACTCCTCCCTTACCTCTGCCACCATTCCACTCCCCATGTTCACGATTTTTTTTTTTTTGTGCATCATGGAAGTTGGAACCAAACTGTCTCTGGCGTTGTCCCTTTGTGGATTGCATGGACCCTCGAGGCGTGGCCAGGGAAAGGCGCTCTTCCATGAGAGAGGAACTCAGTGATTGGATGTCACAAGCCCCACGTTGCTCCATAGCAGCCAATACATAACATCTAGCACACGCCTGGTGCTCGCAATGGCACGCAGAAACGTTGACTGCAAACATACTGTCAACACTTGCACCATTCATCAACCTCTTCCCACAATAGTTTTGACTCTCACCTGGAGCCGCTGTCTACCGCTAGCTCCAAGATTAGCCAGGTTTGGAGTTTAAGCATTATATTAAGCCAGTTCTACAATATGTGGGAAGTGAGTTTGGTTGGATGTAGAAACCTAACACGGATCCACGTTTTGTGGACTGACTTGGGTCAGTGGTCTGTAAGAGTGGATCACAGACTTTTCTTGAAGTGTGGTTTGTTGCATGTTGTGGAAGTACTTCCTGCCGGGCATAGCTGGTCCAGAGCATACCAGTGGCGGCTGCCAGCAGGGAAAAGTGGTGAGGCAGCAAGCACGGGGGACAATGATAAATAGATTAAAATGAAAACTTACCTGCCGCCTCGCTGCTCTTCTGCTCCTGATCACAGGCTCCCAGACTCCCCTGCGCCAATCCAGACGCTGCTCTCATGCTGGTATTTCTATTACCCAGCTTGAGAGAAGCGCTGCGATTGGGTGGAGCGGGCTGGTTTTATGCTCCGAGAGGGGAGCTGGGAGCCTGTGCCTGCTGTTCTCCATACAACAGCCCGGAGCTATCCAAGTGCGCATGACTGTTTGGACGTCCTAAGGCAGCCGGCCAAACCGTCATGCGCACTTGCAGTGCCCACCACTCCTCCATGTTGCTGTCGGAGGATGGCCCCACCCCCAAGACTCTGCTCCGGCATGAAAAATAAAATAAAACTGATTCATTATTTTACATGTTTTTTTCTGCTGGCAGACAGTGGGGCGACGCTCCTCCCCCATAATGGAAAAGCTACCACTGGCGCATACAGTCACTTCTACATTTGCTCCCCCTGGGTTGGTTTAGTGAATGTGAGTCCTTTTGAAGGTGTTACCCCTGATATCGGTAAACTCTGGAGTTTGGCATGTGGTGCTGAGTCGGTTTTCAGGGTACACAGTCAGTAGAAGTCTTGGTGGAATAGTAGTGTTAAATTCTACTGAATTTAAGGCTGTCCTGTTTAGATGCACCAACTGCTTCATTTGTAAAAGAATAGGTGCTGAGGCTCAAAGGTGTGTTCCCCCCGCCGACCCTCCTTCAGAAGCCCCCCATTGATGGTGAAAAATTTGGGGGTTGCTGAATCCCAAGGCTGCATAGTCATGCCTCTTTCATTCACCACCAGGCAGTCTCTGACTTTCTCTTACTCTTACAGGTTCTTTTTCACCCCTGCTTTTTCCCTTTGTCACTTTATTCTGATCTTTTACTCCTCCTTCGATCCCTTTTTCTTTTTTTCACTCTCTTGTTCTGGGTCAAAGTCTGATGATGAACAATTAGCTCTGGTCCCCAAAAATGAGTACTGCTGGTGCCCCAGTGGCTCAAATGAGACTGATAGAACTGCAATCTGACGCATCTGGTTGGCTCTCTGGGCCTCCGTATTTGAACGAATGTGCTAATCTAGGATTATTGAGCAAGGCAATAATTGTGGTTATCGGCCCTGAGCTGTGGGAAGGGCCCACATGTCAGCAAAGGGGGCATAATTAGGCCTGCGGGGCAAAAACTACTGTCGCTGACCAGCTCCGAGACCAATAATGGTGTTATCAAGTGGTTCTGGCGCACTGTCCTGCCCCCAACATCTCCAGTCCTTTGAGTGAGATTTATTTGAGGGCCTAAACTGATAGTTAACGACCTCTACTCAGGGTAACTTAATTGCCTGTCCAGCTTTTTCCTTTCTTGTGGTTTGACTTTTTTTCCTGTGAGGTGGAAATATTAGTAGGCAGCCCTGCCCTCTAGGGGCAAATTAAATATCTCTGCTGAGGTCAAACCCAGCTAGGTGGAAGGGTAAATAAACCTCAAAGTATTCAAACATTAAGGATAAAATATGCACTGTGAAGGGCAGTCTAGGTCTGCTCCAAGGCCTGTTGAAGAGTTCCTGACATGCTGCTGACTATGTCCCAGCCCTTCCGGCATATGGAAAGCACTGGCCTGCTAGGAAGTCTCCTGGCTTCTCCACAGCCCGAAGGCGTCCATTCCACCCCTGAATTCTTCACTTGGGAAGCACAGCTCTGCAGGCTTGTTCTAAGATAGGCTCCTCCTTTTATCAGGGGCCCCCAGTATAGGAAGAATTGCCTGATCAGCATTTACTTTTTTCAGTTGTCCCCCCACACGTGCTTCCTGAAAGCAGCCCGTCCTTATCTCGATGCAGATACCCCGATGCTGAGGTCCCAACCCCGCCTGATCTCAAAGCGCTGCCCTGGCCTCCTCCATCAAACCCCCAGGACTCAGCATGTTAGCATGCACGAGCCAGACCTGCGATATTAGTTTCATGCCTTGCTTTAGTACATTGGTAAAATATGTCCTATGTATCAAACTTTCTCGGGTACAAATAACCGGAAACAGATTTCTTTTTTTTAAATTTACAAAATGCCTATATTTAGGATGCCGAGACGTGCTGCAGGTTGTTTAAAACTTGTATGGGACTTTTTTCCTTTTTATTCGATCTGTAAAATAACCACGAGTCTCTCTACTTCTCCTCCTCTCCTTGTGATCATCCTTTTTTATTTTATTTATGTGTTTTTGTATATAGCGCGCACTTCACCCAGAGGTGTCAGAGCGCTTTACAATAGAGTGAAGTTCATTAGATCAGGCAGTCAAGGTACCATGGTAGAGGTGATAAAACGTGTAACTACTACAGCTACGCAGAGTGGTGGTTACATATTTGCAAAGTGTAAATTCACAAATTATACATTGCTAATTTAAAGTTGGAGCGATTAGGGTTTCAAAAGACAGTGGCGGTTCCTCCGCTAAGGCGGAGGAGCGTCGCCCCACTGCTCTTTGAGCAGGAAAAAATAAAATGATAATAACAG
This sequence comes from Calotriton arnoldi, assembly GCA_963921515.1. Classification (NCBI taxonomy): domain Eukaryota; kingdom Metazoa; phylum Chordata; class Amphibia; order Caudata; family Salamandridae; genus Calotriton; species Calotriton arnoldi. Next base: position 1,299,782 of record CAWUFW010001742.1, on the reverse strand, counting down.
TTATTATAATTTTATTTTTCACAGGTGCGGGGCTGGGTTAGGGCGGGCCGGGGCTGGAGGCACAGGGGGAGGAGTGGTCCGCATACTCCAAGTGAGCATGACTGCTTGGCCGGCGGTCCTGGCCCGGCCAAACAGTTATGCGCACTTTACATGTTCCCCACCAGGCAGCATTACACAGCCTGATGGGGAACACGCCCAGGTCCCCAGTCTCCATCTGAGTGCCGATCCACGGCGCTCAGACCAATCGCAACACTGCATTGCAGCATTGTGATTGGCTATGGGGAGCCTGGGTGCTTCCTGGTTCCACAGGAGAGACACAGACGAGGTAAGTGGTATTTTATTTTATTATTTTGGCCCCTCCACCCTCATTCCCTGCCAGCTGCTACTGTTCAAAAGTACATATTCCACAGTTGAAGCGGAAGGTCGAACTAGTTCTCCAGTGAGGAACATGAAACAGTCGGTGTCAAAGAATTATTGGTAACAGTTTCTTTGGAAGAGAAGAGTTTTAAGGTCGTTTTTGAAGATGCGGAAAGAGGTGGTAGTGCGAAGGTATGGAGGAAGCGAGTTTCAAATTCTGGTCACATTTCCTGAGAAAGATTGTAGCATAAGTCTTTCCCGTTTGAAAGTCGGAGGTTCGAGCAGTAGGTTTTCGGCATTACGTGAGGGTCTGGATCCACCTGAAATTTTGAGTTTGTTAGCTACATATCAGGGGGTAGAAGTGTGAATGGCTTTATGGGTGATACAGGCAGTCTTCTATATTGACCTGCTTCAGCCGGAAGCCCGTGAAGTGTTATCAGCATAGGCGTGATATGGTAGTTTCTTTTGGCCCTGTAGACGAAGCGCGCTGCCGAATGAAGGATGGATTTTACAGGAGAAAAATGTGGATCTTGGGAGGCCTGCAAGGAGTGAGTTACAATAGTCCAGTCTGGAGAGTACCAAAGATCGAGAGCAAATCATTTCAGGTCTTGTTCGGGAATGAAACATCGGATACCCCGGAGAAGGCGTAGTTGGTAGCCTGCAATTTTTGCCCATGGTGTTGATTTGGGAATGGAGGTTAAGTCTCTTGTTCAGGATCGCTCCTAGGGATTAAGCACTGTAAACTATGGTAGGTTTGCAGTTAAGAATGTTCAGATTATCCATCCACAATTGTACAGGAGGTAGAGAGTTTGTTTCAGTTGAGAGGGAACTCAGTTTTCAAAGAATTTAGTTTTAGGGTGGCGAGATGCCATCCGCTCTTGGATAGAATTGAGGGTGGTGGCGAGAAGTGAAATGGCCTGTGCAGAGGAGACCTTGAGGTAGAGTTGGGTGTCGTCGGCATAGAGGTGATAACGGACCCCAGACTTCCGTAGTATTTCTCCTAGAGGCTCCATGTAGACATTGAATAGGGTAGGAGCGAGGATAGAGCCTTCAGAGACGCCGTGATCAGCAGTCTTTGAAGTTGAGAGACCGTTTTCAGTTTTGATCATCTGAGACCTGCCCGTGAGGTATGATTCAAACCCTTTTAGAACTACCCCTCAATCCATTTTCAGTTCTTCTCTCTATACCTATCCTCGTTTACCTTCCCTCAGTCCCTCTTGTTCTCATCCCACCTCTTCATTTCCAAGGACACTCTCCTTTAGTCTTTCTCCATTCTTTTCTCCAGCTTCTTCGTCTCCTCTCTTCCAAGTTTGTTCTTTTCTATCAATCTTTGCCCCTTCTCCTCCCGATCTATCTTATTCTCTGCCCTCTTTCCGTCCCTCCTTCCTCTTGTTGGGTCTGCCCTTGAGAGCTTTTTAGATGTTTTGCCAGATTGTTTCTTTCAAATTATTTATATGTAATATACATACATATAGGATTTTTTGCCAGGGCCTTCATCCATTGGTCTGTTAAATTATCAATCACACTTTGCTTCCACCCACCGCAGCATAAAGCATGGGGTAAGGCGTCTGCCACTTATGCCCTTTTGTGAAAGTACCCAGTGCACAGTGTGGCCATCCTCACTGAAAATAGTCCACTTTGGTGCTAGGGCATCCTTCCTATTTAGCTTTTAAAAATTCTTTTATTATAGAATATATAATGTTTTTTCTTTTGTGAGGGTTTGGTAGCTCTCTTCACATCATTAAGCATAGTTTGTTGTCTTAATGTGAGCGGCACCCTGCACATATTTTGATCATTTTGTGGTTCCAAAATGGCTTTTGGCCAACTTTGACTAGTAAACCAATGTTAAAGTATGCCAAACACAGTACCAGTATGGCCATGTGTGCTTAGGAATGCTTTTTGTTATATCTATGGCAAAAAATTACAAGATGGACAACCGCCATCTCTGGCACAGCCGCAGCCAGGACCCATCCGACTGCAGACTAAGAGGTATTTAAAAAAAAAAAAAAAAAACAGCAGCCCGTTTCCATCGATGAACGACATTTCCATATCCATCAGGATCGCTCCAACACTGGTCCAGTTTAGGAAAGAGTTGAAGACTTTCCTCTAAAGAACACTACATCACAATGGAATGAAGGATTTTATTCTTGCATCTTTTTTTGTATACATTGTTTTTCTTTGTTTCATGCAATATCAACAAAACACCATAACAGAACACACCCCCAACCACCACCACGGTGCATATATCTATTTATTCTCAAAATAAATCAAGTTCAGTTTGTCACCGTATTACAGCCTCTTACAAGCAACCGGCACTCCACCGGTCTGGCCCATAACCCCCTTTAGTGTCAGCATCATGAACTCTACCTCAGATGGCAGATGTCGCCCCTGGAGATGCCCCTTTTAACCAAACCAGAGACCAAGCCGCCCCAGTTTTTCTCATACTTCCGTTCACAGCCCCGACCATGAAAGACTTCCTCTTCCAGTAGTCCATGCCATCCAGCCATTCTTGATACTGAGGAAGAGTCCCCGATCCCCATTTCCTGGTTATATCCCGTTTTGCCACCATGCCTCTCATTTGGCCACCATGCATCCTAGGTTGACTAACAGTTTGTGGTATCACGTATGATCCATCTGCCCCCATACACCCAGCAGCGCCAGTCCAAGCTGAAGCCCTAGTGGTATTTCCGTTGCACCTTCCAATGTTTTCTCTTACTGACTCTTAGAAGTACCCAACTTTAGGGCAGCTCCAGAGCATATGATAGAAAGGGCCCTCCTGGCCACACCCCCGAGACAATTGGCGTTCGCCACCCGGCCCAGTCTGAAAAGCTACGTACATGTGTAGTAAACTCTATGTAAAATTTTAAGTTGGATAAGGCGGAGAGACGCCGGAATGGCCACCTCTGGCAGGAACACGAGCGCCTCTCACCAGTTGTCTTCATCAAGGTCCCCACAATCCTGTGACCATTTATCGGGCAAGCCAGAGAAGGGGGGGGGGGGGTTGTAGGTTTCTCATTAAGGTCCCATATGTTTGGGAAATGCATTTCTCTTACTGACACATCCAACAATCTCCTCTCGAACGGAGAGTCGTCCTGCATCTCCACATCAGTCGGGTGCTGTGCTGAAGAGCAGTTCTCATCTGAGCGTATTTCAACCACTGCGTGGCAGGCATTCAGTATTCCGTTTGCAAATGAGGAAAGGGACCACCCCATTAGCCTTCCAGACCTCTACCATGGTTGAAATGCCAATGTTGTCCCAACCTCAAAAGCCCTTCAAGGCTGTCACTCTTGGGAGCCTGGACCCCTCCTACAATGGTTTTCTCTGAGTAAGTCGAGTGCCCCATCCCATTTCTTTAGTTAACTTCCTCCAGGTCCGAACCGCCAGTTTGGAAGCCAGACACAATGTCGAGTTCAGTTTACCCCCGTACAGCCAGTGTAGATGGGTCCTATTTCCTAGAGCCTGGCGATCAACCCAGAACGCCGGGTCGCCCCAGTGAGCATATTCCCAGTAATTAACTACACAAACCCGTGCAGCCTCATAGTACTTACGAATATTCAGCAAAGCTATCCCCCCCCCCCTTCATATTTAGACCACTTGAGGGTACGTAGGCTCTGTCTCGTCTGCCCACCCGCCCAGAACAGGGTGCACACCAACACATCATTTGTACAAAAAGAGCATCCGGGAGTCTGGTTAGTTCTGAAGTATAGAGATGAAACAGGCGAGGGCCAGCTTTTTAAACATTGCCGCCCTCCGCAACAGGGAAATTGGCAATGATTGCCACTGTCTTGCATCCTACAAGCGTGCCAGCATCATAACACAGGTCTGGGCTCCTGGCGATCCATAGCCCCAAATATTTAAATCAATCATCTCAACTCTAAATAGTAGGGCCAGTGGCTGGCCCCAGTCCCAGCTGCCTATTAGAAACAATAAGGATTAATTCCTGTTTACGGCAAACCCAGAGACCTCACCGAAGACGTCCTTCCACCTCAGAACAGTCGTAGACATGTGGGCCAGATATAACAAAATATCGTCCACATTTAGGGAGATTTTTTTCCTCCCTACCAGATCCGCCCGGCCAGCCCCAGATCTGCGCAACCACCCTTATCCATTCCGTCAGACCCCCTATCACCAGCGCAAACCGCATCTGCAGCAAAGGGCTGCCCTGTCTCCTGCCCCTATACAACTGAAACTCCCGGGAGGTGCAACCATTAACCTTCGCCCTTACACTGGGCCTATCATAAAGTAGCCGGACCCATCTCCGGTATTTGTGGCCAAACCCCATTCTTTCCAGGACTCCGTAAAGAAATGGCCACTCCGCGGAGTCGAAGGCCTTCTCGGCATCCAGCGAGACAATAGGTCAGCCGATGGAAGAAGACTCCACCAGATTATAGTGAGGTGTGCGGAGATTCAGCACAGTTGAGCGACCAGGCATAACCCCTTTTGATCTAAGTGCACCAGTGGTGGTGTGATTGCACTTTTGCAAATCGCTTTATTAAGCAGTGTCTCGAATTTTTGATGGTGGGTAATATAAATATGTAAAGGCCAGCTGTACATTCAAGGAGATGTGTAAGGTGAAATTAAAAGGGAACCTCCTTAAACCGACATGAACTTTATATCTGTTGCCGTAACACAGCCAGTCCCAGAAGACTTCAGTTACTGCTCGATAAATTCCACATCTTTACAAGTGAGACTCTGTTCTTGAAATAATGTCTAACCCCAGGGCTGGCTTTGGGGCAGTGCGACCAGTGCGGCCGCACTGGGCGCTCAACTGGAGGGGGGGCCACCACCTGTGTTTAGCAATAACTTACCATTTAAAAGCACCTGCTACAGACTTCCTTGTGGGCCCAGCTTTAAGGCGGCAATAAAAATGTCAAGATAACTCTTGTGATTAATGTTCCTGCAAGAGTGAGATCGGAGTTAGTGCAGAAGGTAGATGTGCATGCTGCAAAGAACAGATCTGTATTTATGTGGATAGCTGAGTGTATTTGTAAAGCCAGCCTTTAGTGGCGCTGTAAAAAAAAAAAAAAGTATGGGGGGGGGGGGGATATGGAGAGTTGAGAGGCGGTAGTGAGGGAATCCGAGGAGGAGGTCATGGGGGGTGAGGTGGGCAGGGCCGGACTGGGAACCGAAACCGGCCCTGGCAAACTGCTCAGCCGGCCCCCCCTGGAGGGGGTGCAGCCGAGCTGTTTGCTACGGCCGGTTTCGGACGATTTTGTTACAAGGGGCCGATATTGCCGGCCCCCGGTAACAAAAATGGCCCAAATCAGCCCCCACCATGGCGGCCCACCGGGGAAATGCCCGGTGCCCGCTATGGCCAGTCCGGCCCTGTCTAGCCCTAAAGTCCACCACCGAGAGTGATACAATGATGACGGAGTAAAAGGAAGAACCAATAGTCGGCTAGTAGTCCAGCGATGAAGTGTGGCCTATGTTTATTGTGGTTGATTTTCCAGCAGTAGGAAGCGTTCTTGCAGAAAAGAGGCTGGTCCCCTTTCAGAGGCCGGGAGAGGCTAAAAAAATGAATGGTGCAGCGAGAACAGGGTACAAAAGAAAAACCATGATCTTTCCTAATGTAGGAGCGAGAAAGGTATGTTTCACTGCTGTGACCACACCCCGAGCCATTCTGTTTAGACTACATACATGACAGTGATTTAGTGTGTTTATTTTCAGTATTTTTTGTATTAACCGTTCGATTATTTAAAATCTTTACAGTTAAACCAGCTAAAATCAATGCCCACCCCCATGCCTCCCACTTCCTCAGCCATCCTTCTGCTGGGACCCCTATTTCCAATAGCCAATCTTGTTACGAGATCCTTTTTGCCTTTAAACCGGGAGTTGGTTTCATATTACACCAATATTACAATAAAACCCATTAAAAATAACTTTCTGTCTCTTCTTTGCCCATTGATGTTATTGCCGGTCCCTTATTGTCCGATAAACAGTCTCTGAGTTTCAAGAGCTAAGGATAGTGCATTTATAAACTCGCTTCTAAGGCCTGTCTAATTAAATGGATAAATTTTGCCACTCTTGCGAGAATATATGTTTTTGTTTCCGAAAGACACCAGTCTGACGCATCCTTGCACGATCTGATGCCAGAGTCCCTTAATATAGGGCGAAGCATCCTTTGTCGTTCACTCATCAGTTTAGGGCAGCAACATAAGGTGAAACCAGGATTCCCTGTGATAGTTACATAGCCGACAGGAGACTGCACCATCTTCTCGCGCCCATGCTGGGTTAAAATCCGAAATTCTAAGGGCTGTGAGCCTCATAAAAATAATTTTCCTGCGAGCTTGGACCCCTAGTGCTTCCCGTAGATACTGTTGAGAATTCCCCAAAGTATAGGATTCGTCCAGTGCCATCGTGATGGTTTAGACTACATACAAATGACTGAGTGTAGCCCAGCAGAAAGGAAGTTAGATTCTTTTTGTTACCTCCAAACTTTTAGCTAATTGTGTCCAAAAATAGCAGTTTAAGTATTTGGTGTGTTTACAGGTTGTCTCCAGCTGGGTTCGAACTCAAAAGGCAAATTATTCCTACCATTGGTTCTGGCCATCACTGGAAACTTAGGGATAATCCATGTAAAAAAGCTGAGTAAACGTACTACATGTTGCTTAAAGTACATAAAAGTAATGCCAGTTGGATTTTACTGTTCATTCCTTTGAAGAGAACAAGGAAAACCTCTAATGCTGGACTTCTGCAGGACCCCTGATTCCCAGATCTGTCGTCCCTCTGCCCCTGCCAGGCTCAAAGGAAGTAAGGCTGGAGCCCTAAATGTGTAATTAGTTAAGATGTAAATTCAAGCAGGCTCCGTACCAGTGACTATTCACATATGAAACACACAATGGTTGATTATTATTTTAAATGCTCCAGCCCCTTTGCTTCTCTTTTAAAGGCTGACTGGGTTTTAAAATATTGCAATTAAGAGCCTGGCTTGTGGTAAATACATAGAGAATGATCACATTTGTTTTTCTTATGAGGTGTATATTGTAGAATGGCGGTGGGTGATAGTCCTTCATGGGACATATTTTGTTTGTTTTCTAATCCGCTGCTGTCTCCTAGAACTTGTTTTTAAGATGGCATTTGCAAAATACTTTAAAAACTTTTTTAGATATTGTAGTACTGTTACTTGATGGATCTCCTTTGATTGTGCTTGGAAGGATGAAAGGCTGAGTATGCATTTGCTAGCATTCGTACCAGTGACTTGAAAATGTCATGCTGGTCCTGGTAGTAGAGTAGGCATTTGGCTCGCTGAGCCATACGACTGGCTACAGTCTAGGCAGTGTCAAACGATGGGGCACATGCTGGGATCAGATTCTTCTTGCAAATGGAGCGGACTTGCCTTAAAAAAGGGTCTGTTCTCCAGTACGTAAAAAGAAGTACATCGTTATCATTCAAGAAATGCTCTTTCTTGATAAACTACGCGCTGCGCCCGTAAACGTCCTACAGATAAGGTGCTGCATCCTGTGCGGCTGCCACAGATAAAGAATCGCCATTCAGCAGGATAAACCTGATATAAGTGTGTGCTCCCATCTTATCTCAGGGTAGAATTGTGAGACATCCTTCCAGCAGCACTTTCAAGTAGGCTGAATATACAATTGTGTACAATTGTTCAAGCTTGTCAAAGCAAAAGGCCAGAACACCTGCAAAATGAAGTAGCAAGGTTGCACAATTTGATAGTAAGATATGAGGATGCAGCAATTGGGGTTGGCAATTTATGTATTTTCATCTGTTTTATAGGCCTTGTCTCATCACTTTGCAATACTGAGATTAGCAGCATAGTGACAGTAAATCTGTACGTTTCATGACAAGATACGTGAAGAAAGAGCATGGATTCTACAACTGCACATGTTTGTGAGGGGGCTGACAGATATCGTCAAATGTACAGAAATGAACGACCGATCCCGATGGAGTACTTGTGAAGAGGCATTTTGCACTGGAAGGCTGTACCTTGTGCCAGACAAATGTGAGTGAGGTTGAGTGTTAAAATCTGGGTGAAAGAGCAAAACCCTATTCTAGGCCCAGCAACTTAAAAGGAGGCAGTATACACCAGGAGGGATTTAAACTACTCTTTGAGAAAAGGTAAACGGTGTCTTTTATTCTAAAATTCAGTTTATCGTTAATCATTCTTGGACTGCTTGGAGAATGCATTTCAGAACTTGGTAGGGGGTTGAGAGGGAGCTGGCGGAGGCTCAGCTGAAAAGGACTTTCCTCTGGACCCATCCTTCCTAGTTCTTGGGGCATGGGTATCAAATCCTCTAAAGATGTACAGGAGTTGGCTGGGATGTACAGAACTAGCTCACCTGTGATAAATTGATGCCAGCTGCTTTTGAAGTTTGAGCATGGCGGATTGAATTTACTGGTGGCAAAGTAGGGCAAGTTTGACATTTCTGACCAGCCTTTGGTCCTTTCTGATGCAACAGCCTGTCATGAAAGGGCCCTTGCCCCCAAGATGAAAAAGTGAGGTAAACTTTTGTCCTGGCCTACAGGTTTGCATCCAAGCAGGATCAACTTGACTTTCCATCCTTCCGAGGGCAGTAAATGGAGTATCATTAAATTGGATACTAGCACTAGTGCTTGGAAATAGAAATAACTTGATTTTTAAATGTTCACTCCTCACTTCTCCTATTTCCCTAGGGGCCATTGTGCGTCTGGCTGATCTGGTGGAAATCCACTCCAGCTGTGTTGGCTCTGACATTCACAAATGTGGTGCCATGGTTCATGCAGTTGGTTCTGCAGTACATGTATGGGCATTCAGACAGGGCTGGAAGCAAGCTGCCCAACTTGAGACATTTCAAGGAAGAATGCAACAATCAGTTTCTTTCCTGAGACATGGCAGCCCAGAGTTGCACACAACCTGATGGGATGACCATGTAATTCAGAACTTGGAGAGGTCCACACTTGAGCCTTGTTCCTGCCACGTACACAGAAGAGTTTTGGACGCTGAGTCCCCATGAGGAAGAGAGATCCTTGAGTGAGTAATGAAATTACCAGGGAGTATGCTGACCACACCATAGAGAGACCCTTGATGGCTAGTTGACTCTTCCAGAGGAGAGGACTTTTTTTATAGAAGGTTTATACATACTTTTGACCAGAGCTATGGCTGTTATTGAGAATATTATAACTGCAGCTTTTGGTTTCCAACAAGGATCCTGACCAGGGTCTTCAGCATCCCTGCTTCGCCCTCCAAGAATGAGTTTCTAGAGAATTGGATTAAGCTTGGGTGTAACCACACAAGCATCCATTAAGTGGGATACTTATATGTAAGGCTTTTGTGTACACTAGACGCTTGTTAAAGTCCCCATTAGCAAGTTGAAAATTTGGTGAGCTGAAGGAAACACCCAGTATATAAGCAATGGGTACATTTTAATTGGAAGAAATTAACCAAATGTATGTGACTCTTTGTGTGAGGTTCCATATTAGATACTATAATGGAGGATTGATGTAGGTTATCCGGGATTGTTTTTTATTTCAGCATTCTATGGAGGTGTAATTGTCAAAGACGACCTTCAGAGCTGTTTGTCCAGGAGAGGTTTTCCTCCATATTATGGCTGCTTTTAGAACGGAACCTTACTTTTTTGCAGTCAAGAAGCATATAGAATATTTGGGCCCACGAAGACACGAGATGCATTCGTTCCTGAATGAGAGAAACCAGGTTTTCTGATTCTAGCTAAATGTTTGGGGGATATATCAATTTGAGTAATCATCACTCATGTGGTGGGACAGAATGTAAGGATGAGTTCCAGGATTGGGCCATGGTCCGGGCAGACTGTCGTAGGACTGGAGGGGGTGTAACCTCCAAAGAATGCGTGAAATGACTCAAATGATGCACTCCAGGATGGGTCATATAGAAATTACAACCTGAACGGATGTGTACCCGGATCGCCCTGTGAGATGCACACAATTTGAGGCCGGCCTTAAATCCCATTAGAGGTCTTGTACATTTAATGAAATCTGGGCAAGATCTCGGGCCAAAAATGAGTGTGGTTCCCATGAATTTGGTGCAGCAGGTCAGTCATTCTTACTGGCTCAGAAAGGAAAATTTCCTTTTTTTTTTTTTTTTTTTCTACAACTTAATTTTATTGTTTCATAAGAATATAACCACCACCACATCTTGTGACTCACTATGGACATTAAAGAAGAAATGGCAGTAAGACAGACCTATATTAGCAATCCACTCTTGCCACACCAGAGCAATTCTCCACATGAAACTTATAGCAGGCGTAACCCAAAGCCCTCCCACCATTTGCCCCAGATCTTGGAAAGTTTTTTTAGGGCATCATTTGGCCTTGTAGACGTGAATTGATTTTACTTCAGGGCATTCTTGAGGTTGACACTTGGTGCTTGTTGTCCAGACACCATGTGTTTAGGTCCAGGCTTCTGTTAGCAATGATTTGTGTGAGGTGTGTCCGTTCAGTTGCTTCCACAGAATGTCCACAACTCCCAGAACACATGAGATTATCAACTGAAAGCCAAGAACTGGGAAAATGGTTCGCCAATGGCATGGATCTTGGTGGCCATTCTAGGTGCATGGAGAGTGCGGTCTCCCACGTGATCAGTTTTGGTAGGTTCCACCTACGAATCCTGTAAACATCTCTATAGAAGATGACAACATGGAGCATTATCTTTGATTAAAATTATATACTGGTAATACAGAAAGATTATAAATCATACAGCGCGGCGACAAAGTGTGGTGTCCATGTACACGTTCCATGTGCATTCTACATTTTAAATGAAACTCCATCCATCCCATCTTTGTATCAAAGCCCAATTAAGAATAGGGCTGGTCCAGTCCACAAAAGAACACATGGCTTGTGTGCGAAAAATGGCCTGGCGCAAGTATTTGTGCAGCGGAAGGCGAAGTGAATTTTAGTCCTCTGCCCCCTCCCCCCTACCCACCTACTTCCCAAAACATAGGCCAAACTAGTTTCTTGGCACTACAGACTATTTAGAAGGTGGTCAAATGTCTACACAAGTTATCCTTGATTTTTATTCCAGCGCCTGCGGTAGCCTTCGCCGAACTTGATTTCCGTGATATTGACGTGTCTGTGATTATTTTAATGCTTGCATTCCTTCAGGGAGTTTCTAAGTTGTGCAGCTCAAATGAAGCGACTTTCTGTGGTATTGCTTGATGCACAGAGATCATGCAGGCTGTGTTGGCCAGTTACTAATGCAAGTGAACAGCAGCATATGCTTCCGCGTTGAGGGCTGGACGGTCCAAGTGTTGAACGGACCACCCCAGAGAAGTGGCTTTTCATGGTCCACTCTCAAGGCGTTGGCGGCCATCTTTAATGGGTCACTGCATCAGCACCACCAGGGGTGATGGAAGCATTGTTCTACAGCTGGGTCTCCACTGAGAGAAATCACAGCGGGTACCAGTTGGAGGCGAAGCAGCAAGTAGCCTGACCATGACAAAGCCAACGGGCTAGGCCTTGCACTTCTAAAAAGTTTGTGGAATAAGCACACATTTCCTGTTTGTGAGGTTACAATGATGAGAGAGAGGAGATGTATATCAGAATATATCTATGAGCATAGAACTTGCTAATATGTCAGTAAATCGTTTCTAGTTTTATTGGATGGGTTAACTCGCCCTAAATAGAATCTGCCAGTAGAGGAAATGGGGGGGCGGCGCCTGCATGGGACGCCCCTGGTTATCTGTTGGAGTATATATTTCATTATGTCTCCCACCGCACAAGTGCTTCCTTAAAGCTATCCATCACATGTGCATACAGCGAATGTCTACAGTAGTTTATTAATAGGTTATGAAACAACCGGCTTCCACCCTCACCTTCGCCTCTCCACTAACCACACTCCACAGCTGCGACATGCCTTCACTTCCTCTTCTTTCAAAGCCCGCTTTCAAAACACACAACTCTTTTTCTTGCAGAGAGACTGTGTGTAGTGCGCAGTGACACATCTCAGGGTCGAAAAGTGCCTCTGAAAGCAACTTCCTTTATCGAAGTCCTGCTGTTGCATAGGCAGGGCCGGACTGGGAACCCAAAGCAGCCCTGGCAATTTTCTTGGACAACCCTTGGGGGAAGCACCGCCTGGCCCCGGGAGGCTGGAATCGCTGGTTTGCTGCTTTTGTTACTGGGGGCCGATATTGCTGCACCGCTGCAAAACCGGCTCCCAGTGACAAAAACGGCCCCTGCTGCTCTAAAAGGGCCCGCACCCTTCCAGCCTCCCGGGGAAACGCCTGGTATGGCTAGTCCAGCCCTGTACATGGGTAAGACATGTCTTTTTTTGGTGATGTGGATTTTTGAAGCCAGACTTGGAGATTCTAATATCGTCGATTGAAAGTAAGGCTGCATTAGGGATACTCCAGGTAGGCCCGGGGCCCGTCTGCGGCCTTCCTGACTCTTACATGCAGCCCTCTAGGGAACAGCTGCAAATTAATTTTATATTTCCCTATACTAATTCCCACTAATCCTGTTTGCGTTCCGGTGTAGCGTGCAACTGGCCAAAAAGCGCTTCAACACCTCATCGGGGGTAGCAAGTGCTGTATAAATACAAACCCTTCCCTCCTCGATCACTCCACTATCCTTTTCCAATCCAACTAACGGACTCGCATGTCCACCACTCAAATTAATTTCATATCTCCCTATACTAATTCACCACTAATCCTCTTTGGGTTCCAGAGTAGCGTGCTACTCGCCGAAAAAGCACTTTGTCGCCTTGTCAGTTACAATAAGTGATATATAAATGCAATTACTAGGCTCTGAACATTCAAAATATGGTTAAATGGGCAGGCATTTATTTACACGATAACCTAAGTAAAGGAAAAGAAGCAAAGCAGGTGTCCTGCACCACTTATCTATAAGAACACCTTGATTTGTTTTTAAGACCCTGTGCAAACAAATGTAAAAATATCATCAATTCTGTTCAGAATAAAGTGTATTCATCAGCACGCAGAAGCGTTTCACTGTACTACATCAGATTGTCCCAGCATAGAGCGGCATTTTTTAAGTGATCGTATTGGAAAATAATTTGGAAACATTTATTCATTAATTTTGCAGTAAATTCTCCTGCACGAACCCTATTTTCAAAATGTGGGAATTAATGTATAGCGATGTATAATTCATCTTGCAGAAAAATAAGGCCACAAACAAAACCCTACTGCAAAGTTCATGAAGCCTGAAAGTTTATCCTGTGACCAGACTCCATGCATGGTCACATGGCACTAGCTTTTACTACCTGCAGTGTATCAACTCTGTTAAAGCTTCTCTTGAAAATCCAGAAATGTACGAATTGTAGATTACTCTGGTGATAATATGCATACATTGTTTTAATTTTCAGGGATCCACATTGAGTATCTAAATCTAGGTAATCATGCAAATTGTGTGTATAATACTGTGTTGACTATATTGCAGGCTGTCTGTGGGCCCATACTTGGCGGAAATGTGCATTTGAACTGTTATTTTTAAAGCATTTTCTCCACTATGGACAACCCTTATTCCCTCCCCCCCATGGAATATGAGAGGCGGTTTCCCATCCCCACCTTGAAAAGCCAGACACGCCTGTGTTTTACAGGGGTAGATGTTTGTGATATTTCGTTGGGTAGGAAGGGAGTAGTACCGTCACAATACATCTGCAGATACAGGGTCGGGGGTGCTTACTGCCTTGTCCATGGCTGTACCCGTTTCACGTAACGCCCCCGTCCCCACACCTTGGCCTATATGTTTGACAGCCGACTATTCCTCCGTCTGGCAGATTTTTCACCCTCATAATACGTTGCACTTCGTAAAATCCGAATGTAGATTTGTTTTGTTTATTTGAAACTATTTAATTTTGAATTCATTACAGTTACCAGAAAGCGGTCTAGTTTCACGACGCCGGGGAGTAGGAGAGAGAAAAGGAAAAGAATAATAACAAGCATGAGCAAAGCCAATGGCTCTCGCCAATGCAAGAGCTATTAATTTTGCGAATGTATTTTAGCCATGTTGTACACAGCGTAGTTTCTGTACAGCATGGCTAAAAGTTACTGGTGTAGAGGAGAGTGGCATGGCATGGTGTGGGGTGTCGTGGAGTAGAATAGCAAAGACTGGAGTAGAGTGTCATGGACTGGCGTGTCGGAGTGGAGTGGAGTAGAGTGAAGTGAAGTGGCGTAGAGTGGAAGGGCCTGGAGTAGAGTGGCTTAGAGTGAAGTGACGTAGAGTGGATTGGCATATACATGGTGTTAGCACACTGCCTTAACAGACAACATACTTTCAATTGGAATGACCATTGCACACACAGTTTTAAGCTGCAATGCTTTTAGGGGAGGTGGTTCCTCAGGGAATGTGATGTAGTGTGCTTTAATGGCGAGTTTCTGTCTGTGCATAGTAAATTGAAATAGCATAGTCGGATGAGCAATGTATTGAAGGTCGTCAGAGGTGAGGAAAGTGCCCTCGGGGTATATATCAGACATGGTGTCTAGGCCCGCTTCACGCAAAGAGCGCAATGGGCCCTCTTCCTGGGTGACTGAGAGCGCCGCATGATACTTTAGCGGCAATGCCGGGGCGTATAATGGGAGTTTATCGGTAAGCTTACCAATGGCCCGCCATGCCGCTATAGTAGTATCTAGTGTATTAATTTCCCTTTTGGGCGTGCCTCTCTTCGAGTGTGTGAGAATACCAGCGAGCGGGATGGGATGTGCATCACCATCCTCTACAGCTACATGGGGTGTGAAGGCGTGGGGGCTATACCAATAGTATGCATATTGTGCCTGCGCGCAGAGATAATAAATATAAAAATCTGGTGCACAGAACCCCCCCCCCCCTTGTCATAATCTAACGTTAACGTGGTCCAGCTCAATCTAGCTTGTTTATTTCCCCAAATGAGTCGCAGTAGCGAGGAGCGGATTGTCTTAAAAAAACTGCTGAGTCAATACAATAGGAATATTACAAAAGAGATAGAGGAAGCGTATCAGGATTATCATCTTTATAACCGCTATGCGGTCCGCTAGCGATAATGGTAGTGCTGTCCATTTGTCCACCTGCTGGTCTAAGGCTGTGCACGCCTTCCCGTAGGACTCGCGAATCTCAGGATCACGGTGTACCCAGATGCCCAGATATTTAACTGGGTCTGTAGACCACAGCAGAGGATAGTCAAGTGGGCGGGGGTGTCGTCTCAGTCAGTGGTAGTATCACCGATTTATGCCAATTGATGGTAAGACCTGAGAATAAACCAAACCGGATATATTCGCGCAACACGGGAGCAAGGTATTGTTGAGGCTGCCTTATGAATAGTACCATGTCATCAGCATACATGGAAATGCCCACCGGGCGGTGCATGAAATTCAAAGCAATTTCTCTATGTCGCTGTCGGATAATGCACGCTAGTGGCTCTAACATGAGTGCGAAGAGTAATGGCGATAGGGAGCAGCCCTGACGTGTGCCTCTTTCTATCTGGAAGGGTTCCGAGGTCAGTCCCCCCACCCTCACTCGTGCCGAGGGATCAGAATATAATCGCCGCACCCAACTTATAAAAATGTCAGGGAACCCCATATGTTGCAGAATATGAAACATATAACCCCATTCGACAGTCGAACGCCTTAGCTGCATCTAGCAGTACTGCGGCAGCTGGTAGGGTCGGGTCTAACACATGGAACATAGCAAATATGGTACGGAGATTATTAGATGTGGACCGTTCCGGTATAAATCCAGATTGATCCGGTAATACAAGACTGGGCATCCGAGGCTGTAAGCGGTCAGCAAGAATTTTGGCTAGAATTTTTGTGTCCAGATTAATTAGTGAGAGATGCCGGTAGGACTCACACACCGAGGGTGGTTTGTCTTTTTTAAGGAAGGCAATGATCAAGGCCTGTCTCATTGAAGGCGGGAGACGCCCAGTCTCGTGCGCCTCGCTATAGACTTCGAGCAAGTGAGGCGCCAGTAGGTCGGCATATTCCTTATAAAATTCCGCCGTGAGACCATCCGGTCCCGGAGCTTTTTTACTCGACAAAGATCGTATGGCTGTCTTGATGTCAGACTCCTCAATCGGCTGGCTTAGGTACTCACGGTGACCATCTGCCAACCACGCGCTGGCAACATCTGACAAATACTCTGCTAAGTCGTGAGATCTCCCACCCCCATGTGAAGTGTACATATTAGTGTAGCAAGCGCGAAACTGTTCAACTATATCTAATGGCGTATAAAATTCACTGCCTTGATCATCTACAATCTTGGGGATGTGTTGGTGAACGGGACGCAAGGCGAGTCGCTAGGTTATGTCCCGCCCGACCCCCCCGCCCACCCCCATAGGCCCTGGCAATGTGTCGCTTGGATAGGTAACGGACTTCTGTCTCCGCCATCTCCCTATATGCCTGCAACGATTCATGTATAAGAGACAATGTGGTGGGACACGGATCAGCAGTGTAATCCCTTTCAAGTTGCGAGAGTGTCTTTTCTATCTTCTCCAGCTGCCCCCTAATGTCCTTGAGAATGCCCGCTGTGGTGCTAATGCATTTCCCTCTGATAGTGCCTGTACTTTGTGGGAAGCCTTCAAAGTTACTATCGACTGTGCCCGTATTTAACTCAAAGTACTGTATGATTCCCTCTCTGATAGTGTCAGCATAAATTGGGTCTAACAAGGCCTCTGAGCGAAACCTCCAGGTGAACGGACGGGGAGCATTGGTAGGTATAGTGATGGTGAGTTTGACTGGATTGTGATCAGATAAGGTGCGGGGGAGGGGTGCTATCGCTGTAACCCAGTCATTCGCCCCCTCGCTGAGTAACCAGTAGTCCAACCGGGACCAACTACCGTGGGCAGGAGTTGCGTGTGTGCCTTCTCTAATGTCACAATTCCTAAGGCGCCACGAATCTAGGAGACCAAGTTCTGACATGGCATCTCTGATGCACCTGGCAGTTTTGGGAGTGCGGCCACTTTGGTGACTGGATTTGTCCCGGTGCGGGTCCAGATGTGTATTGAAATCCCCCCCCCCCACAGTATCTCTGCAACGGGCCAATCCCGCAATATATTGATAATGCGCAGAAACACTTCAGGTTCGTCTGTGACAGGGCCGTATACATTCACAATCGTTAGCAAGGAGGTCCCCAGCCTACCATGAACAATAGCACACCGTCCTTCAGTATCTATATGCGTTTTTATGGGTGTAAAAGGCAATCCCTGCTTTAACAATATGAGCACTCCTCTGGCGTAGGAGGAGTAAGACGAGGCAAGTTTATATCCGGCCCATTTACTAGCAATTGTAGCCTCTGTCCGCGCGGTCAGGTGCGTTTCTTGGAGGAGAGCAATCCGGACTTCCTGCCTGTCCAGATACGCAAACACCTGACGTATTTTCTTGGGGGAGTTAAGCCCTCTAACATTCCACGTTATACATGTATATTTATCCCCTGTGTGAGCCATTGAAATAGACAGTAATAGGTACATTACACTTCCATTGATCTTGTACGGTGTTACCATATGCATACCAGGATCCTAATTTTAGGTCAATCACATTAAACAAACCCAAACATATAGTACGAAAACCCTCCACCCCCCCACCTCCCCCACTTTAGCTTTCCCAACTTGCCAAAGCCATTCCCGAAACATAGGTAAAATCCCCTAAAAGGAGGCATGGAACAATACAATTTGGGGAACACCCACTGGGGAACGCTGTGGCGTTTCTACTCCCTAGATGCTAAGGGAGGTGGCCGACCCCTGCGGTGTACAGTCTCACAGACACCCCTCGGTAAATAGATACATCAGCGTGTAGTGGGCGTGCAAGAGCACTAATTGACAAGGAAGGCACTTAACAAACCAAAGATATGTAGACCGGCATAGTAACCATTAGATTCTCTCGATTGAGTTACATGAGACTGTGCAAGCAAGGTAGCATAACTCTGTGGATATCACCAAACCTGCAATACGGAAATGAACCCAGTTCAATGTTGCATGTCTCAGTCTTCCTCTTCCGACGCGATGGGTGCTGTCTTTTTCTTGCGACTTAGAGCTTTCGCAAAGTCTAGTGCTTGCTTTGGATTCGTAAAGATTTTTGCTTTCTCATCTGTGCCAATGCGCAGCCGCGCCGGGTATAACATGGCATACGGAATTTGTTCAGCAATTAGAATCTTTTTCACCGGCTGATATTCCTTTCGTGCTGCTTGGACAGTAGCAGTGAAGTCCGGATAAAATGAAAGCGTGTTACCCTGATAAGTAATCGTGCCCTTCTGACGTGTCACTCGGAGGACGGAGTCCCTGTCCCTGTAATTAAGCAGCCGAGCAAAGATCGGTCTGGGTGGAGCACCCGGCGGAGGGAGAACCGACAGTGTCCGATGCGCTCTCTCTACGACAAGAAGTTGCGACAGGTTGTCAGGTCCGCAGATATCACGTAGCATATTTTCAACATACGTTTCCAGTTTTCCCACATTGGTCGACTCCGGCAGGCCCGTTATACGGAGATTATTGCGGCGTGAGCGCGCTTCGAGGTCTTCGTTTTTTGCCTGAATGATAGCCAGTACCTTTTCCATGTCTAGCGTCTTGGAGGTAACCTGTTGGAGGTCGTCCGCCGCGTTCGATATGCGCTGCTCAGCCTCTCCAATACGCGTGGCATGCGTATCCAATTTTGTGGATATGCGGTTATTCAGGGCTTCAATTTTGCCGTCTATTGATTGCAGACTGGCTTGGATCGCCATTAGAGTTTTCTCCATGACAGTAGAGGACTCCGCGGGAGCGTCCAGCTCCGAGTCCGATGTGGCACCGCGTGTCGGCCTGCCAGGTTTCCGCTGATCGAATGTGAGGCGCGGCTGGTTCTTGTCTGGTTTCCCCATCATGGGGAGCGGTGCCAGAATGCTAGGGAGAGAGATTCTGTGTGGGCAGTCCTCAACAGCACCGCAGTAATCTGGAGCGCCAACTAAGTCGCCAGGACACCGCCCCCAAGCAGTGTGAGCGGGTAGGCAGACAGTTCATACAGGCCCAATACCAATCAGGTCCGACCGGCCATCCAAGGAAGGTAAAAATAAGAAAGGTTAGGGCCTGCGAGGGGGGCCGATGCAGCACTCATGCAGAGATTGATCCGTAGTCGCCCCACCGCCGCACACATACAGCCAAACCAGCAGGTCGCTCAGAGGGAGAAGCGGCAGCGCAGCCGTACCGGAATCAGGTGAGTCAATGGCCACGTCCCACGCAGCAGCAGCCCAGCAGCGGTCCAGTGCGCGGCCCAGCACCCTTGAGACAGAGAGAGTAGGAGAGTGAGGAAGAAGGCGAGGACTCACCAAGGACGTGAGACCAGCCCAGCAGCTCGGGTGCACCAGGAGGGGTCAGCAGCTGTGTATGTCCATGATGGCCTAGTAGGCCGCAGTTGTCTTTTACCCCTTAGCGCCGGTTGCGTGCGAAGGGGCAATGTCACCAGGGACACTGAAACCGCAGCTGGCGATACGACCATTCAGGAGCGGGGGGAGGGTAAACAGCCCAGAACACCAATGAGGCCCAGTGTGTTCGTCCGCTATCGCTCACCGCCCTGGGGCAGGCCAGAATCAGTCCCCCGGCCAGCGACTCACCGGTGCGCCGATCGTGTGCCGGTCGTCTCCGCTCAGGATCCTCCCACGGCGTGCATCGTGAGCCCCGGATGCAACGACTGCTCCAGCAGGGGGGGCGCACCCAGCCCCGCGTCACCGCCCGGTGATCACAGCCGCCGCAGTAGCACCAGTCACCACAGGCCGAGGACGCGCTCCCCGCAGTCCCGGAACCGGCCCCCGGTCCCGATCGTGCGCCCGGTTATCTCTCCCAAGAGATTGTCGATCGCCTTGGGTGGGGGTCGCAGCACGGGACAACGCCGCTCATGGGCTCCGCTACAGCCACCGTGCTTCGATGGAACAGAGACACCACCGCGGCGAATCACAGCCACTCAGCATCTGCAAGGCCCCGTCATGGCCGCCATGTGCGCTCGGCTCCTCATCCTCGAATCAGCGAGGAACTATGTCCAGGGGCGTCACACACCCCCGAAATCGCCGCCGTCCAGTGCCCCGCAGCAATAGCAGATGGCGCCACTTGGTTTGGGTAGCGGATGTCAGCAATGAGACAGGATAATGTAGGATTATGGCTGGCCGGCCGGCCGGCGGAGCTGCACTACAGCGCAGCCATCTTCGCCGCGCACCAAGCCACGCCCCTCGCATTCGAAGCTCTTTAAGTTGGTGGTGACCCTGTCAGATTGGGAGACCTGGATGCATAGATCCGACCCTTCTCTTGTCAGTCATTCACCGACCAGTATCTTACACATCCGTCTGCTGGAAGACCGCTTCGGCTCTGTGGAGAAACTGAGGTTTCTTCCAGTGTCTCCACAAAGAGTTTCAAAAGGTAAACTTGTGCTTTGTGTTGAGTGTATGTGGACTCACAGAGGAGGCGAAGGGTGTCCAGTGTGACTTGTTTCGATGGCTTGGATTTGTAGATGACTGTTTTTTTTCTGTCCAAGTCTGTGCCTGACAGCTCTGTTCTGGACAGATTGTAACCCAGACAAGAACTTCTGATGGGCATTTATATGCTCCATGGCGCAGTAACACAGTCGAGAGAACAATAGCCAAAATATGAAGAATTCTTTAAGCGATACCTAGAATGGAACAGGTTTTGGGTTCCCTCGGTGGAAGTGGCTGTTCTTCGACACTGGTATGGTTTATTGGGTGAAAGAGATCAGAATCGAACAGAAGTCCAAGATTTAATGCTGAAAGAGTCAGAGGAGGTTCAAGATCCTGTGGCCAGTTGAAGGGAACTAGGTAGGATTATTCCTACCAAAGGTCACGACCCCTGTTTATTGTTTGGGTTAAGACTGAAGAAGATTGCTAGCAACCAGGGAAAGGCTGCTTTGTTGTCTGTGCAAACATGCTGTATGTTTATCAGAACTTGTGCGTATGTCTAGCAGCTTAAGCCGCATGAAGCTATCAAGTCTGCCAGTTGACACGCATGTATCGAGGCGGAGTGGTAAGGATGCCAAACCTTGAGGCACACCTAGTCTTTCTTCTCTAATAAGAACCCTCTGATCTTGATATGATCTCTTCCGTTGGGAAGAAAAGATTGAATACAATTTAGAGCAGGACGGTGGATGGCCAAGTCTTCGCCCAGGCAAGTCATTAGCAGATCATGGCCTAGTGTGTCGAAGGTTCCGGGTAGGTGTAGCCGTGTAGACCCAGCTTTATGCCCTTCATCCCGTATGCTCCCTAGCTCCTATATGCCCAGGGTTGCTGTACGACAGTAGGATCTGAAGCCTGGACTGTCCATGTTAGCACATCTAGGCTTCACTTGGGTGCACAAACCCTCAGTGAATTTGGGCTCTGCAGTTCCAAGTATGTTAAATGTCCATCAGCCAGCAACCCTTCCTTCTAGTTTATGGAGGAAACTTGGCATGATTGTTCTTGGAGATACAAGTGGTTATCGCAGCCACGTGACAGGAAGTTAGCAGGAGTGCATGAAACGATAAAGCCAAAGCCTGTGAGGGGTTTATTTCTTTTTTCTCTTTTTTTATAACCCTCTTGAAGGGGATAGCCGTCTGTTTGGAGCTCTTTTTAATTTGTAAGCGCACACTGTGCAAGTGGACGCTTTGCACAAGATCAGACTCGCTCATGCCAGACATGGTTTTATGTTACCAGGTTGAACTTTCACCATCGTGCAGACAAAAAAAACAGGACTGTTGGACGGTGGAAATTTAAGGGTGGGTGTTTTCACACACCTCGTCCAGAAAAAAAAAAAATCTTAATCTCGTGTTTCTCATAAGGAAATTATTTGTAAAACTATTTTTCATTAACTTATTATAAGATGCTCAGTAACCAATGGGTGCCGCATTGCACCAGTTACGCAAGTGGGAGGAGAGACTATAGCTAGGATAAGTCATTCTGCACCTAATGCTTGTCCGGGGAGGCGGGTCTTCAGCTGTTTTTGAATAGACCTGATGGTTGTCCAATGACGGAGGAAGAGTTCCAGAGGGAGGAGCCTTGATGACTTTGAGACACGCCCACATACCATTAGCATCTCAGCGGGAAGATTGGAGATGGTGCCAGGAGGCTGATCATAGCTGCGCGGTCAAGTGATAAATTGTAAATGGTTATGAAAGGTAATCTGGATTCCTGCCATCCAAAGCCTGGGCTACCAGGCTGAGGGTTTTCAAATCCTAGGTCATGCTACTTGGGACCTGTAGCAGTAAGGGTTGTTGTAGCATTTAAAGGGGTCTATTCACAAAGGCGTTTTGGAGTGAGTAAAGCACTACTCCTGCAGTAAAGTAGTATTCTTTGACGTACTGTTGCATGCCTTTGTAGATTGTCCCCCCCATAAAACATCTAAAATGGGGGCACTCGTGGAAAATTCATATACAGTCCGTGCAAATAGAAAGGAATGCTCTCTTGCACTTTAATTAGTAAGAAATTGGACGTTTTGGGGCCAATTCACAAAATAATGTAAGTACGCCTGTAGAACTTCATCCTGTACTCACAAATGCTGTAGCGAAACAGCCCCGCATGTCTGTGTCATGGGAGGGGTTTGTGTTACTATTATGCCTCGGTATGTTGTGTTGCAGGATGTTGAACCAGAGCTTGGCTTACCTTGGCCCCTCTCGTGCAGAAATATTTCTGAAGTGCAAACCTAGCTATCAATCAATCAATCAATCACGGCATTTATAGAGCGCGCTACTCACCCGGGAGGGTCTCAAGGCGCTGGGGGAGGGGGTAAGTTACTGCTCGAACAGCCAGGTCTTGAGCTGCTTCCTGAAGGAGAGATGGTCCTGGGTTCGCCGAAGGTGAGTGGGGAGGGAGTTCCAGGTCTTGGCTGCCAGGTAGGAGAAGGATCTTCCTCCGGCGGTGGCTCTGCGGATGCGTGGTACGGTGGCGAGGCGTGGCTGGTTGATCGTAGCTGGCGGGTGGGCGTGTAGAAGGTCATGCGGTCGTTGAGGTACTTGGGGCCCAGGTTGTGGAGGGCCTTGTGTGCGTGGGTGAGGAGTCTGAACGTGATTCTCTTGCTGACGGGGAGCCAGTGCAGGTCTTTCAGGTGTCCGGTGATGTGGCTGTGTCGGGGATGTCCAGGATGAGTCGTGCGGAGGCGTTCTGGATGCGCTGGAGTCTTTTTGAAGTTTGGCTGTGGTTCCGGCGTAGAGGGTGTTCCCATAGTCCAGTCGGCTGGTGACGAGTGCCTGGGTGACGGTCTTCCTGGTTTCAGTGGGGATCCATCTGAAGATCTTGCGGAGCATGCGCAGGGTGTTGAAGCACGAAGATGAGACGGCGTTGACTTGTCTGGTCATCGACAGGGAGGAGTCCAGGATGAAGCCCAGGTTGCGTGCGTGGTCCGTTGGCTTGGGCGCGGTGCCCAGGGCCGGGGGCCACCAAGAGTCGTCCCAGGCGGAGGGTGATGAGCCCAGGATGAGGACTTCCGTCTTGTCTGAGTTCAGTTTAAGGTGGCTGTTCCTCATCCAGTCGGCGACGTCTCTCATCCCGTCGTGTAGGTTGGCTCTGGCGGTGGTGGGGTCGTTGGTGAGGGAGAGGATCAGCTGGGTGTCGTCGGCGTAGGAGATGATGTTGAGGTTGTGTTGGCGTGCGATGGCTGCGAGGGGCCTCATGTAGACGTTGAAGAGGGTTGGACTGAGTGAAGATCCTTGTGGAACGCCGCAGATGACTTCGGTGGCCTCGGATCTGAACGGGGGAGGCGGACTCTCTGGGTTCTTCCGGCGAGGAACGAGATGATCCATTCCAGTGCTTTCTCTCGGATTCCGATGTTGCTGAGGCGCTTCACTAGGGTGCGGTGGCAGACGGTGTCGAACGCCGCGGAGAGGTCCAAGAGGATGAGGGCTGCTGTTTCCCCGTTGTCGGTTAGGGTTCTGATGTCGTCGGTGGCTGCGATAAGGGCGGTCTCGGTGCTGTGGTTGGCCCGAAACCCGGACTGCGAGGGGTCGAGGGATCCATTCGTCTCGAGGAAGGCGGCAAGCTGTCTGTTGACGGTCTTCTCGATGACTTTGGCCGGAAACGGAAGGAGCGAGATGGGACGGTAGTTCTTGAGGTCGGTGGGGTCCGCCGTTGGTTTCTTCAGGAGGGCGGTAAGCTCGGGCGTGCTTCCAGCTCTCCGGGAAGGTGGCGGTGTGGAAGGAGGAGTTGATGATGTCCCGGAGATGGGGTGCGATGGTGGCGTCGGCTTTGTTGAAGACGTGGTGTGGGCAGGGGTCGGTTGGTGATCCCGGAGTGGATGGAGTTCATCGTGCGGGTGGTGTCTTCGGTGCTGATCGGGGTCCAGTTGCAGAGGGTGGTGGTGGCGGGCGTTGGTTCGGCGGTAGGGTGCGTGGTCTGTGCGTCGAAGCTGTTATGTATGTCGGTGATCTTGCGGTGGAAGAACGCGGCGAGTGAGTTGCAGAGGTCTTGCGAGGGGTGATGTCGTTGTTTCCGGCGCTGGGGTTGGAGAACTCTTTGACGATGCTGAAAAGTTCCTTGCTGTCGTGGGCGTTGTTGTCCAGTCGTTCTTTGAGTGCCGACTTCTTGGTGGCACGGATCAGCTGGTGGTGTTTGCGGGTGGCGTGCTTGAGGGCGGTCCTGTTGTCTGTGGTCTGGTCGAGTCGCCAGGCTTTCTCGAGAGTGCGGCAGTTCTTCTTGGATTCCTTGAGTTCGTTGGTGAACCAAGGGGTTTTCTTGCTTCCGGGTCTGCTGGGAGGGTTTTTAGTGGTGCGAGGTCGTCGGCGCAGGCGGTCAGCCACTTGGCGAGGTTGCTGGCTGCTTCGTTTGGGTCCGTTGTGTTGGTGGGTGTGTTCTGGCTGAGGGAGGCGGTGAGCTGCTCGGCGGTGATCTTGCTCCAGCTCCGGCGGGGAGCCTGTTGGGGGTGGTGGTGGGTCGCAGTCTTTCTGAAGCTGAAGTGGACGCAGCTGTGGTCGGTCCAGTGGAGTCCGGTGGCGTGGCTGAAGGAGATGTGCTTGCTGGAAGAGAAGACGGGGTCAAGCGTGTGGCCGGCGTAGTGGGTGGGCGTGTTCACCAGTTGCTTGAGTCCGAGGTTGGCGAGGTTGTCGCCTCGTGGTGCTAGTGGGGGTCAAAGAGTGTACTGAGCCATTCAATGGGGGTGAAAGGGGACAGGTTGTGCTGAGAATAGTTTCCCTGAAGTGGTGCGAAGGGGAGCGGCCGGGCCTATGACCTACCAAGTTCAGGCACCGCCATCATATCCGTGTGCCCCTTCATGTCTTTGTCACCCCCCATTTCCATATCCTCTTCATTCTGCCTGTCACTTCAAGTAGGACTACCTCTTTCTGTTCTAAAATGTCTCATCTTCTCGCCTTGCTACCCCCTGTTCCCCACTCGCCCAACTCCTAAGATTGTTCCCCATTCGCTGGTGACCCAAAATGTCTTGTGGGAGCAGAAACTCGCTAACATTTAGAGCCCCATTGCTGGATTAGAGTGGGCTCGCAGGCCCTGGCCCTGTAGGCGAGCGCCTGGCTTGGGTACATTCGCTGAGCACCATGACCAAAGAATGTGCCCTGTAAATGATCACGTGGTGGAGACCGCGTAGAACAGAAGCCGGTGGTGGGGCAGCCACCAGTTGGGGGGGAGGGGGAAGTATGAAGACCCCCATGAGAATGTGATCATTGGTTGCTCCTGCCTTCTGGGGGGTTCAGGGGCCAATGTGAAGGCTGTTCCTGTGACACTGTGGTCACTGCCATACTCGGCAGAGGGGCCGCCGCCCTCCCTTTTAAAGGGGGCAAAGTGCTCGCCTTCCGAGAAGAGTTACCCTTGGAACAACTCATGCCACCTTAGGGGGGAGACTTGGGTTAGTGGGGTCAGGTACTGGAAGAAGAGGCCCCAGGTGGGTGCTTGTAAGAGGAATTTACCACCTGAAGTTGGAGGTTTCACCTTTGGACACTGATGCAAGAATATATATGTGTAATGTTACATTACCTCATGGGCAAATGACAGTTATATTTTTGATAATTTTTTTTTTTTTTAACCCGTTGCAGGTTAGTGTTGCGCTGTCCCTGGGTGCTTCGTGGGTGGACAAGCAGGTTGTACAGATGAGAAGGACCAGGGTAATGTCCTACAGGCACGACAGGTGAGTCCACGTCGATCAAAGCCTTTTGGGGTGCGGATACTTGAACTCTTGGCAGTAGGGGTGCCCACTAGAAATCCGTCTACTACTACAGAATAGTAGGGGTAGAGCTTGGTCTGGGGCGTCTGGCTGTGAGTACTCTGTACCCCTTCGTGGGACCAGAACGCACATACATGTCGAGGTGTATATATATATATTTTGTTTGCGTGCATTGGCCTCCGTTTTGTAGAAAGTCTGGGATTTGTAGACACGACCTTGTAAACTTAAATTCTGGCCGTGAAACTGGTGCGGTTTGCGATCTAATGGCAGCGAAATCTGTAAGTCACTTTATACTCGGTTTGTTATTGCATGAACCACCGGTCTGAAGCCAGCCCTGCTTCCAACCCAGTTAGTGAACTTACTAGTAGCAGAGGTTAAATATCTAAACCGAGTGACCTGTTCATTAACTTCCAAACTCGGTTCCTTGCTGTGGACTTTGTGCTGTTTGTGGGACTCGAGCCAAAGGCAGACTTCTGGGCAGGGGCTTCTTGGCGCACAGTCCACAAGTTCTTGCACAACCGCCCCCCTCAACTCTGCGTCACCATGAACTGCCCCCAAGCGGGGTAGCTGAGGACTTCGGGTTGGGCCATCCGTGCCTCTGTGGGGCAGCACTTTTTATGTCTTTAGTTTATGTTGAATATCTGATAAAACACAGACCTGGGTCCGAAAAGCATCGAGGCACCTTCTAGAGAACATTTTTACTTCAGCAGGGATGTACCAACCATGGGGTGCTCGCCTAGAACAACATCAAGTAGAGGGAAGGGGGGGCTGGTTGAGGCTTGATGCCAGAAACAGACCAGTGGGAGGGGGACGAGGAGCCCTGTTTCAACACTTTTCTTGAGTAAATAAATTTGAATATTAAAAAGACCTAAACCTCCATGAGAGAAGGTGCCAGAATTTTTAGTGTCAAACTCCAGTGGTGTCCTGTGACCACACCTATAGGGTATTCTGGAATCACATGCTTGTTCACCTCCTGATGACCTCACCAGACGAAAGGTCACACATCCTTTCATCCACCCCATGAACAAAGATCTCAAATTAGAAAAGGCAGGTAGTGTGTAGAAGGTTTTTTTTGTTGGAAAATGGGCGAGTACCAGGAGTCCCATTTAACTGAGCTAGCGAGGTATGGGGGACCCAAGTCATGGTTGGATCTGAACACGGCTGACCGCGTTTCCGGTGGAGCATGTTGAAGGCTCCCCCACCATAAGCACGGATGCGTTCAGGGTAAGGGTACCAGCCTGGCTCCAGTTTCAGGGCGAGGAGATGGATGTGGCACGTGAGGGACTGAGGGCTTGGTGGAGCCATATTGCAGTAAATCTTCAGCCTGGCTCCAGCAGCGAGTGGGAAGGAGGATGACGCAAGTTACTCTGAAAAGAAGTCACTCTCCTATTCAAGCCCTGGGTAAAGGGTTTCAGCATTCTTTGGGGTTTCTTGTGAGGGGAAAAGGTTCAGGGGTTCCCTTTGGACCATCGTTGGCAAAGCAGAAGGAAATCGGCACATTAATTCGTTCCTAGATGTTCACCCGCTGCTTTCAGACCAGATCCATAATGCTGATCACAACAAGACATCCTACAATATAGGTTCAATGTGGTTATTTAGTGAAATCGAGGGAGAAAAAATGAAATGCTATCCACCGAAATGTGATTTAGGTTTTGAAAAGGACCCTCACCCACTTGATTAGCGGCATGATTCATCCTCCGGTCTCATACTGGTCCCTAAACACCATGGTGGGCTCAACTATGTTCCTGGGAGCACTTCGAAATTCAGATTTTTAGCCAGTGTGAATTGCAATTTAAAAATGCCTAATGAATGCTGAGGTACCCCTTTAAAAGTGAACATTCAAGGTATAACTAAAACAAAAGATGGGTGTCTGTGTGGTATAATGGTCATGCACCCTTTCTAGTGTCGACATGTTTCAGCCTTTACTTCTTGGCCACTGGGGGTCCTAGACTGTCATCAGGCGAGGAAATATTTGCCCCGTAAATGGCATTGGTGTATTAGTCCCTCTCTGTCATCCTTCCCTATTGAATCTGGACACACATCATACAATGTAAAACATGCATTGGGTTTACTCGCCCTCCATTCTCTGCATGGATGAACATTCCCTATTGTGGGAACTTCTGTGCGACATACGAGGAGGGGAGGACATGCCTCTGCAGTCAAACAGCCATCAAGGGTGCCATGTCCCCTTTGGACACCTTAGTCTCCTGTTATCTGCCCCAGATCCACAATGCACCATGCTCGGGAGAGGTCATGGAGTAGGCAAGGTGGCAGGTTATGGGCTTCCTAACTAAGGGGATGAGGGGCAGTAGTCCTAGAGGAGATCTACGGCGAAACCAGTTAGCACTCCAGGCGGCTGAGGCGCAACGAAGAGCACACCACCTCATCTGGATGATCCATACGATGCTCGGATAAGGGAGGAAGAGACCCGGGTGGCAGAGCTCTGAATACACTCAGTCCTCGGAGTGTCTAACAGCAGGGCTGGGAGAACTTCCAGGCCTCATTCTGGCATTTTAGAGCACACTAAGTTGCTGTGATGTATTAAAACAAGATAACATTTGCAGGACATTGCTCAGGAAATTGAGGCTTCCACCCAAAGGCATCATAAAGGGATGTTGTGCAAATGGGACATTTCAGATGAGCTTGGCCCAGCAGCCTAGTCCAAAAGGATACAAGATTTTAAAGTGGATTGCCATCGCCGATCTGGGGTTGAGCAAACGGTGCATTCTGAGAGCGGTAACCTAGCAGGGTGTGGATGAAGGAGCTTTTTACAGAGCGTTCATGGTGCTCCCTCAATGACAGTTCAGTAGCATTGAGGGGGAGGGGGCTGGGGCAGAGTCCTTATTGTTTTTGTCTTCTATTCCATGAGTTCTGCACACAAGCCCCAGGTCCTTGCCACCCTTCCTGGATCCATAACCACCTTGGGCACACCTTCTCCTGCACACAGCAGAACAATCGCTTGGACAGAAGCAGCACAAGTGTTTTCTTGCTTCCACGTTCCATTGATTGCCTCCGGTGGAATGTTGGAGGCAGTCCTTGCTTTGTGTATTGTGAAATTTTTATGTTTTTGTAAAGTGCTTCGAATCACCCTACCATGGCCTAATAGCGCTTTGGATTGAGGGAACGAATGAGAGGGGAGTGGTGAGTAGGGGTGGGGAGAACTCACAAAGTTGCACTCCGTGGAGTTGCATGAAAACTCTGCAAGATTCCACATAGTTCCGCAAGCGGGCGGAATCAGCATGTCATGCTGATTTTTAGCACCGGGAGCTTGTTTCGCTCTGCGAAAGAGCACAAACAGCACAGCGTGCCAGAGGATGCTGCGTCTTTGATGCCGCTCAAATAGATTTTCTACTTTAGCGGCAGCTTCCTCACTGCGAATGGTCGCGACCACTCGCGTTGAGAAAATCTCTCTGTGTGCCAAATCACCCAATCCTCTCTAGTCAATTTCAGGTTGGAGAGACGCGCGCGATGAAAAAACTATGCCACGCAGCTGTTGGAGGAGTTTTGCCGGAACTCTGCTTTACAAGCATAACGCGGACTGGGCAAAACTCCGCCGGCGGAGTGGAATTTATCGCCCACCCCTAGTGGTGAGCTGCATCATGGAGGCTGAGAACCAGTCTCTTATCCTCACCAAAGTGCAGGACCTGGTGACGACCCACCATCAAATACGTTTCTGGTTACCTTCATCTATGAGACGCAAAATATGGCACAGCTGCGCCGGAAGCCGCATCAGTGAAGGCAATCGCGTGAATTCAACAAAGTGAGCACTACACTTCCACATAGGTAAATATCCCCTTAGACCCCATAGAAAGTATTTGCTCTGGAACCGGACCTCCTGATCCCTTCACTTCTGATAGGGTGGGGAGGATCATATTCTCTCCGTCTGCTCCTTGAGATTTGGACAACTTTTTGTTTTTCTGCCCTGAGTTCAGAGGGTCTTCGTAAGAAATGGTTAATCCCACAATTTGTAAACTGCAGGGCTGACCTGTTCCAAGCAGCTCTGGCGCTTGTGAATCACTTCCGATCTGCAGCTTTGGAGGGTGTAGTTTCGAAGTTTCTCTTTCGAATGGAGGAGACTCGGCCGTTTGCTGTAAAACAAACAAAAACAAAAGTGGGCAGAAGCCTAATTCTTAATTTAATCTTAAATATCAGCAACAAATGGTATCTACTGAATTATAGTTTGTAATTGATCAATATCGGATTTAGAACACTATTAGCAAATGAGTAATTTAGACATAGACAGTTTTTAGCTGGAAGTTCGGATGAACTAAGAGAATTTCAATGTAATATGTTTGAGATCTAACGCTGTGCCTTAGAAGGTAGGCTCTCTTCATAAATTATTGATTATAATCCAATTTGTGATTTTACACGGGTTTATGGCCGTTTTAACAGAAGTGAATCTATGCGATCAAGAAATTGTACCCTCGAACCGAAGGAACATCTTGAAGATGGTTCCTTTCACCCAAGTGAAGGACAAGAAACAGGGGAGTGTCTGAACCCTACTTTCCTCTGTACCAAGCGTTCCTTCGAAGGCTTGGTTTACAAAGGATGGGAAACCATGCACTTCTTGAAGGAAAAACGCCAGAAGGCCGCCTTTAAAAAAGGCCTTCTCTGTATTCCATCTCTGTTTCTGTGCACAGCAGAGGACACAAGTGATTAATTGTAACCATAAATGAAGGAGACTTTTTTTGTGCATTTTCTCCAAAAAGCCTGCGGTAACCATAAGCAAGTCAGTTAACACTATCAACATAGAAGCCATTCGAGTTGACTATGCCAAGACTTATACATTGTGGCCAGCACACTTCAACTGAAGTGCAAGTGACTTGTTTCTTCTCCTTATTCGGGGAGACCCAGTCCAGTGCTGGCCATAAACTTCACGCATGCGTGTCCCTCCGCCCACATTTTTAGTGGCCGTTGCCCTTTCGTTCACAGTGAGTGTCTGCTTTTAATGTTGTAGTTGTATGAGGCAAGACCATAGCCTTCCTCGTACTTTCCACTCCCCGGCCTCTGCAGTGATGCGCTGGGAGTGTAACATGGCAGCTGGCATATTACAGTTTATGGCGGATGTGCTGTTCTACATTTAGTGACACTTCAGCACCACTGGGGGGCGCAGTGCACCTGGAACCTAGTGCCAGAGATGGCTCTCTTTGTGCCTCACCCAAGCTAGATATCCCCGGCAGCAAACAAACGTAAGACAACCGTGGCAAGACTCTACCTCTGAGCCCCGCACCATGATACCTCCACTAATGGGAGGTGGTCTTATTACTTGGAGTAAGGCTCATATTGGCAGAGGCTCTCGCATGCAGCCCTAGAAGCAGTGTATCAGCAGCAAACCTTAGCAGGGCTATTGCCTCTCAGACCATGCTCTTATCCGCTATCACTCGCCTCTCGCCCCGGGTTGGCTGGGCCCAATTGGCTGGGGGCAAGCCAATCAGAGCTTCTCGGCCACCAACTACCCCTATATGCAGTTCATATAATACACCTTTAAATGAATGACCAAATATATCAATGTTACCAAGTCTTGGATCTGTACGAAAAGTTTAACCAATGTGGAGAAGCGAGTATGCCTTAAACGGTGTCCTCCTGGGCAAGCTTCTGTCCTACCCATCGGACATTGTTCCTCTAAGGGATACCATTGGGAGAACACACAACCTAGTAACCTTTGACATTGGGTGCCATGTAAGAAAGGAAAAAAATGGGTCTTAGAGCATGGGTGCAGAATTTTGATCTTCAGCTATCTTCATTCTCCACCAATTAATTTCCTGGATGAAAACTCCTTGTTTGCTTGTAATGTTAATGGAGTGACAGTGGGTAATTGCTGCTGATTTCTCACGGATACACTCCGCCTTCAGACCTGTAAAACGCCCGACTCCATTGCTTGGTGTACCCAAGTGGGAAGTAGTTCATCAGACATTGAACTCTTTAAAACCTTTCTAACCATAGTTGTATTTGTCAGATAAAGCAATATTGTTTTATTTCGTGTGTATGGTAGCGGCTACAAAGCAGTTAAATGTGAATAAGGAGATGTTCGTGGCTGGAAATGAGACAGGTCAAAGTTCTTAAAATGTTTTTGATAGGGGTATAAAATGCCCAGATCTTTTAAATTCTAAGGCATGTGTTTCCTTCCTCTAAGTGGTACAGCGCAGCAATGTCGGCTTCCTCTTGATCTAAAACTCCACCCTGCTCTGTGATGAGGAAGTGAAGTCACCGGAGGGAAGGGTGCACATTCATATGAGGAACAACAAAAGTAAAGGGCTCAGGAGAGTGCTTATATGTGCTAGTGCAGTATTATCGCATTCGAGAAGTTCTGATACCATGCCAAACCATGAGGCCACGGGCATCCGTAAACACCATGGGCAACCACAGAGGCCATACTCGCATGTCATCGGTTTTATTCTTCTATTAGGTTAAAAAAAAAAAAAAAAACCTGGTGCAACATTTATGAATTGAAGTTTTAAAAACACTACCAGTTATTAATACCAGCATGCACATATGTTTTTTTGTGAGTATAAGAGGTTCAGTTAGTAATAACAAAAAAATCTCTAACCAACTTCAGTTTAACGGATTTCATAGTTCCAATCTATAAACGCGGAAAGTCGCCTGTTGCGTAGAGATATGCAACCACACTCTATAAAGTGCTCATGACCTCACGCTTGATGACACTACAGATTACATCATGGATGACATCACTGCTGGCCAGAGATGACATTTCAGATACTGGCCAGGTACACAGTGACTAAAGGTTGCTGCAGTTGCACTCCATAGCGATGCATATTCGTGTACACATTTATAGCGGTCCGAAGGCTGCAGTACCACTTTCAACATGCAGATGTCCTCACGATGCATAACTCTAGAAAAGAGGCAGTATTTCTTCTGCTTGCAAACCGCCGTGGAAAAGAGCAGGCTGGTGGTTAATAATGCAAATGGTGGTGATGCGTGATGTCCCCAGTGATGTCATTCTCCCTTAGTTCTGATAGTAAAACATGCAACTGCCCCACTCCCTAAACATATATGTCCTCATAGACCTTGTTTGTAGCTGGAAGGCTGCAGTATGACTGAACAGATGTTCACACGATGGCCATATATTGAATGAAGGCTGCATTCTGTCGCTGCCCTTCACTGAAACCTACAGGAGCTGGTAATTCGAATCTCGGCGGTTACAACTCAACTGTTCATTTTTCCAAAGTCGATAAACATTAGCACCTATGAGTTTTAATGTTAGTAACATTTGTTATTTTACAGTACTTGGATGTCCAATGCGGGGCCACTGGAATTATGCGCCGGAGAGGGCTAAATCTGGTCAAGACTGAGCAAATTATGCGGCAAGAAACCGCAAATTAGGTGGCGTAATGAAGTACATTTGTTTTAATAGTATTACTTCATTATTTTGTACTTTTAACACTTGTTAACACTGCCTGGGCATTGGGTGTACCTCATTAGTACCAGTTTAATACCCAAATATCGCAATTAGCAACAGAAAGGTGACCAGTTAACCTTTGCATACGGCCTTCCACTGTGCGGCAACGTGCAGCTGCGTTTATAGTAACTTTTGAACCGTTTGAGCTAGAAACAATTTTTTTTTTGTGTGTTAAACTCTGTAGATTTTGCAGCAGATGATGGATTATGTGGCAAATTCGGCAACTCTACAATTATGCGAAAATCGCCGCGGCCTCACAATCGCATATTTCCGGTGGCACTGCATAAGTAATGCCTTAAAAACTTTCTAATTTGTTTAATCTCCTGCCCAGCTGGGTGGGCACGCACTTTGGCCAAATTCACCCTCCCACACACCTTCTCCTCCTCGAGTGTGCCATTTTTTTCTTTCTTTAATACTTCTCTGGTGCCTTGGCATCATAAGTCGCTAAACTGGAATTCCCCTTGGCGCTGAGGTTTGACTTCAACCGCAAACAAAGCCTGTTTCTGCCGTTAACAGCTTCACTTCCGCCTCTGCTCTTCCGCCTGTTAAAACCATCTTAACCACCACCCCATTCTATGCTCATCTTAAAAAAAAAAAAAACATTCGAGGATTAATGCACCCGCAAATACTTCTACTATCGTCTCTTTTTTTTATTTATTTTTTTATTGGTTTTTGTTCCTAAGTAAATTCAGTGACATGGGGAGTTGTCACGAAGAAGAGATAAAAAGCTGATGAAACTGCAGAGGGATTTAAATCTGTGGGCTCGGTCACTGCTGGGTCTGGCCCAGCGCCTGCAAATGAACATCTCTTTGCTGTCTTCCAAGACTGTTGTTACTACTTGTGCCAGGACAGAGGATGTGGGAAGTGATGCCACTGTCGGTGGAAGAGAACAACCCTGGAACTGAGCAAACTCTACCGTCTTTTTGTTAATTTTTAATTTTTTTATTGCTTCCTTTGTGTGTGACCAGGACTGGTGCTACATTAAGGCCATCACAAGTAGCTGCCTTACAGCACCACCAGAAATAACCACAGGAGGGCAGCAGATAGCAACAAATGGCCTCAAAAAACCTTATTAGATTAATGGGAGTGCCCGAAAGGCACCTGAATTCCAAAGATCCTTCTATGGGGGGCTGCCTGTCGTGTAGCGGCTTGACATGGGTGTGGAGAGAATCCGAGCGTTCTCAGTACTTTCAAGGACTCTGGCAGAGTTTGTCAATATCCAGAGTTTTTCGGACTGCCCTTGGAGCACATCTACTACAATTTACCACCCACTAGCCTCCGGGGTGTAGCTATCATTAGTGCAGCAGGTGCAGTGGCACCAGGACCCAGAAGTGTGAAAGGTTCTCTGCAGCCCAATTATGACTCCCTGTTCTTACACATGGAGAAGACTGGGAGGGCCGTGTCGTGTGCTTACTTTTCACCTGTTTGTATGCAGTGCCTTGTGCTTTCACAACTACAGTCTGGTGAGTACCTGTTCGCGTGGTCCTTCTTCCACCCATGCCTGTGCTGGCTGCGTGGTCCCTCTTACACCCATGCCTGTGCTGGCCGCGTGGTCCTTCTTCCACCCCTGCCTGTGCTGGCCGCGTGGTCCCTCTTCCACCCCTGCCTGTGCTGGCCGCGTGGTCCCTCTTCCACCCATGCCTGTGCTGGTCGCGTGGTCCTTCTTCCACCCATGCCTGTGCTGGTCGCGTGGTCCCTCTTACACCCATGCCTGTGCTGGTCGCGTGGTCCTTCTTCCACCCCTGCCTGTGCTGGTCGCGTGGTCCTTCTTCCACCCCTGCCTGTGCTGGTCGCGTGGTCCTTCTTCCACCCCTGCCTGTGCTGGTCGCGTGGTCCTTCTTCCACCCCTGCCTGTGCTGGTCGCGTGGTCCTTCTTCCACCCCTGCCTGTGCTGGTCGCGTGGTCCTTCTTCCACCCCTGCCTGTGCTGGTCGCGTGGTCCTTCTTCCACCCCTGCCTGTGCTGGTCGCGTGGTCCTTCTTCCACCCCTGCCTGTGCTGGTCGCGTGGTCCTTCTTCCACCCCTGCCTGTGCTGGTCGCGTGGTCCTTCTTCCACCCCTGCCTGTGCTGGTCGCGTGGTCCTTCTTCCACCCCTGCCTGTGCTGGTCGCGTGGTCCTTCTTCCACCCCTGCCTGTGCTGGTCGCGTGGTCCTTCTTCCACCCCTGCCTGTGCTGGTCGCGTGGTCCCTCTTCCACCCATGCCTGTGCTGGTCGCGTGGTCCCTCTTCCACCCATGCCTGTGCTGGTCGCGTGGTCCCTCTTCCACCCATGCCAGTGCCGGTTGTGTGATCTTTCACTGACCAGTGCTAGTACACCCCTTGGGATAATAAAGTGCTTTACCAATTTCAACAAAACCAATAATTAAATCGGTTGAATGTTAAAATATTGGTAAAAATAAAAAAAACATGCCCATACGGTAAGACCAGAGACAACGATCAGATGTTAGAGGAGAACCGAGGGAAATTGGCATCTGAAGAAGAGGAGGCTGAAACCAATCCTGGATTAAGAGGAGACGGAATGGAGCGAAAGCATATGAGGGGTGAGTGAAAACCTAGGAGCACAAAAGCGAAGTTGAAAGAATGAGCAAAAATACCAACATCTCCTGCTACACGGGTGCATTCGTGTATCGAGATGATTCCGTGTGTGGGGTGCATCTCAGTAACCACAAATATGACACGGTCCAAAGGAATCCCGTAATGCATGTTAAAGATGTGCTGGGGCCTGTGGTCCAGGTGGAAACCGCCTTCTTTGAACAAGGTTCTGTCATTGGAGCCAACCTGCTCCCTGCTGCCTTCAAGGCACATTACCAGTGTTTGCCTAGCACACTTCTGACATGTGTGGCCTGCAGCACTGTCTGCAGTTTGGGTACTCCTCCTGGGATTCCTTGTAGACTCGAGTCGTGCTGGTGTTGGGTCAATCAGTAACGCTCGATCTGTTCAGTGTATTGATAATTGATCGATATTGGTTTCCCTGTTATGAATAAAATGTGTGGTCTTGCAAGGGATCTTTCTGATGATCTTTGAGGAGGACCGTGTGCCACAGGACGTTATTGTTTGTTGTGTTGAACTGTTTCATGTCTTTACTCTGTTAGATAAACCCCGCCTCTCTCAAATCCCAATCATACACGCGTTTGATTTGCGTATTGATCCCCTTGAGGGAGAGCGGGCGCCACAGGAGATGACCAATCCGCAGCAGTAGACCCTCCTCTGTGAGATCCTCGCCTCTGGATCACTCTAGTTGTCCATCCTGCGGGAACAGAAGGACACCTGTCCTTGGGACAAAATCCAGGAACCTCCTTTTCAGTTGCATTGTAGATGTCCCGCTGTTGTCGTATGGAACAGGCCCAAGAACTGATTGTGTTCATTGGTAAAATGATTCGACTTCTATGCGCGCTTTTGTCTGGATGAACTTACAAGGTGGACTGTTGTCCTATGGGTTTTATTGTAGAAACCTAGAACTTGCCCAAGGTTGAGAACCACCAGATCCAACCAGCCTACTCCCTTCTTGAGTCCTTGAGTTGAGTCCTCGATCCTTGAGTAGCGCAGTTTGTACGGCTTGTGGCATCGTCCTTTTGGGACATCCTGGGCTTTTCACTGGCCAGAGTTCCAGGAGACAGAGTTCCTTGGGTATGGTTTGTGCAATGATGGGCGTCTTCTGTGTGC
Organism: Calotriton arnoldi; assembly: GCA_963921515.1. Lineage (NCBI taxonomy): Eukaryota > Metazoa > Chordata > Amphibia > Caudata > Salamandridae > Calotriton > Calotriton arnoldi. The sequence goes on along the minus strand of CAWUFW010001742.1, from coordinate 1,262,349 downwards.
TGCTTGGGGATGGTTTCTTTTGGCCGGAAGGAAGACCCAAGTGTAAACCTATTGAGTCTGAGATGTCGGGTGTTTTTATGTGCGAGCAGTGACCTGTCAATCAATTTCACTTTAGTTGGTCATATTAAGATAGATCACAAAAGTACAATAAAAGTTCATCTAAGTGAGCTGTCGTTCTATGGTTGCGCCCGGGCATCAGGTGGGGTGTGTTTTTTAGGGGTGTTTGACAAACCCAAAAAGCCACCTTGTGTGAGACTGTGTGATTGTGGAATGGTTTCTGTGGTTGTGTGTGGGGAGTATTGAGTTCTGTTGGGGTCAGAGTTCGACTGTCTGCTGTGTCCTGTTGTAAGTAGAAGAACAGATGTAAGTTGTGCTCTCTACTGCTGGAGACGTCACGTTTTCCATCGATGTGGCTTTGTCTCTGTGTCGTGTCTGTGCCACACAGACCTTAAATGTCACATTTGCTAGCTCAGCACTGTTGCCCCTCTTTTTCAGTTCAAGTATATTTTAATTAAGCTTGTTGTTTTTGTCAAAACTGTTCCTGCGGGCGGTGGTACCTACTTTGTGTTCAATGAGTGTTCTTCCACTGTAGTGCAGTTTTGTTCTGTTTTTATCCCATGCTGGTGTGGTTACCTCCATCACACCTTCCACACCCTTAGTTTATAAATGGATCTATTTCGATGGTCTCTTCTGTGGGGACTTGTGATTTTAAACCATCCCTGACTTTTGCTGCAGGGCCGTCTCTAGTGTGTCTGTGTCCTCCTGAAAGATGCCCTGGGGCTGGGCAACCACTGCTGCCTCTCATCAGCACTGGAATCCGTAAACCAAGACCGTTTTTAGTTTATAAATGGATCTACTTCAATGGTCTCTCCTGGTGGGACTCTGGATTTAAACCATTCCTGACTTTAACTGTAGGGCGGTCTCTAATGAGCGTGTGTCCTCCTGAAAGATCCCCCAGGGCTGGGCACACACTGCTGCCTCTCATCAGCACTGGAATGAGTAAACCAAGACCTTTTTAAATTTATAAATGGATCTATTTCGATGGTCTCTCCTGGTGGGACTTGTGATTTAAACCATCCCTGACTTTAGCTGCAGGACCGTCTCCAGTGAGCCTGCATCCTCCTGAAAGATGCCCTGGGGCTGGGCAACCACTGCTGCCCCTCATCAGTGCTGAAACGAGTAAACCAAGACCTTTTTTAGTTTATAAATGGATCTACTTCAATGGTCTCTCCTGGTGGGACTCGGGATTTAACCCATCCCTGACTTTAGCTGTAGGGCCGTCTCCAGTGAGCCTGTGTCCTTCTGAAAGATGCCCCGGGGCTGGGCACACACTGCTGCCTCTCATCAGCACTGGAATGAGTAAACCAAGACCATTTTTAGTTTATAAATGGATCTACTTCAATGGTCTCTCCTGGTGGGACTCAGGATTTAACCCATCCCTGACTTTAGCTGTTGGGCCGTCTCTAATGTGCCTGCATCCCCCTGAAAGATGCCCCAGGGCTGGGCACACACTGCATGTCTCATCAGCACTGGAATGAGTAAACCAAGACCTTTTTTAGTTTTTAAATGGATCTACTTCGATGGTCTCTTATGGTGGGACTCGTGATTTAAACCATCCCGGACTTGACCTGCAGGACCTTCTCCAGTGAGCCTGCATCCCCCTGAAAGATGCCACGGGCTGGGCACACACTGCTGCCTCTCATCAGTGCTGAAACGAGTAAACCAAGACCATTTTTAGTTTATAAATGGATCGATTTCGATGGTCTCTCCTGGTGGGACTCGTGATTTAAACCATCCCTGACTTTAACTGTAGGGCCGTCTCCAGTGAGCCTGCATCCCCCTGAAAGATGCCACGGGCTGGGCACACACTGCTGCCTCTCATCAGTGCTGGAATGAGTAAACCAAGTCCTTTCTGTGTGTTTGTTCTTGGTCAACACGTGGGGTTTCAGTTGTTCTTCCTGTGTGTGGTTTGTGTCAGTGTGCTCCAGTACCTGCCAACAGAGATTTAAGTGCATTTTCAGCTGGAGCCAGCTATGGGCGCATGACCCCCCAGGCATCGGTGACCTTGCCTCTCTGACCTTCCCAGTCTGGTATCCGTCCATGCCTTCCATTTCGGCCCCTCTAAAACGAACTTTAAACTAAACTGTAGCGCTGAAAAGATATTAGTGGTATGTTCTAAGGCAGGAAACCAACCTGAGACAGCTGGGGTTAAAGTTTTGGAAGCTACATAAAGTTGCATTCTGCATTTTTAAATGTGAAGATGGCGCTCGGCTTCGAATGCCCACGGGCCCTCCCTCGGCAGCGCCCGGTGTCCAGCCATCTGCAGAAGGTGAAGTGTGAAATTATTGCCAATTTAAAAGACAAAGTGCCAGTCTTGCAACTGAAAGAGGTCTGTGACCCTATTTGAACCTACTTAAAAAAAAAAAAAGTCTTTAAAATGCAACTTCCAGTTAGTTGCAGACCAGGGTAAGGCAGCTGTAAAACACTCTGCCATGGTGGTCTCGCATCCCATGAACTCTCTTCCGATCTTTGTCGCAAATATTTGAACTACTGTGATGGAGGGTCCCGTGACTGCTGGGTGTGGACAAGTGAACTACTGAGGTGTAGGGGCCTGCGACTGCTGAGCAGCTACAAGTGAACTACTGAGATGAGGGGTCCCATGACTACTGTGCAGGTACAAGTGAAGTACTGAGATGGAGCGTCCCAGGACTGCTGAGCAGGTACAAGTGAACTACTGAGATGGAGGGTCCCAGGACTGCTCTGCAGGTACAAGTAAAGTACTGAGATGAGGGGTCCCATGACTGCTGTGCAGGTACAAGTGAACTGATGAGATGGAGGGCCCCAGGACTGATGGGCAGGTACAAGTGAAGTACTGAGATGGAGGGTCCCAGGACTGCTGTGCAGGTACAAGTGAAGTACTGAGATGGAGGGTCCCATGACTGCTGTGCAGGTACAAGTGAAATACTGAGATGGAGGGTCCCAGGACTGTGCAGGTACAAGTGAAGTACAGCGATGGAAGGTCCCATGACTGCTGAGCAGGTACGAGTGAACTACTGAGATGAAGGCTCCTGTTACTGCTGAGCATCCACGAGTGAAATACTGAGGCGTAGGGTTCAATGACTGCTGAGCGTGTATGAGTGAACTACTGCGGTGTAAGGTCCAGTGACTGCTGAGGAGTGAGGTCACATGACTGCTGAACAGATACAAGTGAACTACGTTGGAGTTGGAGAACCATGACTGGTGAGCGGGTGAATAAGTGCGGTGTGGGGGTCCTGCGGTTGCTGTGCGGGTACAAGTGACAGATGTGCCATTCTGTTAAACTAAGCTTCCTGGCCCCTAGCGACCCAAAATGTACTTTTGCTAAATAGTGGACCTCCAATTGCAGTTACCTTTGGACCCACCCCAGCTTTGCTTGAGTTACTTCCTGTTCTGCGTTTTGGACTACACTTTCTAAGTTTTATTCTATCCTGTATTTTTTTTGTCTACTCGAGTCCTGCTCAGATAGGCAGGTGAACACATTTTACTGTTGAGTGAAGGGCTTTTGTTGAGAATGGTCTTCTCTGACCTCTGCCAGGCAGGTCTTGGGTCCCAGCACGCCTGAAGCTGTGACGATTGTGGCTTCTACAGTGTTTTGAGTTGCATGCTGGCCTCGGCTTCCAGGATTTTACTGGGCTTTGAGAGGTTGATGGGAGCTGGTGCATGTTCTCTTTTGGAAGCGGGCCATGTTTGGCAGGAGCTCTACCGTCTTGGGGTGGCATTGAGTACCCCGACACATCTGGTGGAAGGGTAGCTCATGATACTATGGTTGCTGCCAGATGAGGCTCGCAGGGAGGTCTGAAGCCTGGATTCTGCTGCAGTTTTACTCCTCAGTTTGATGAACAAGATACCCTCTGATTTTTGTAATCTTGCTGCATAATGAGGCGGTGTTCAGTGTTGAGTTGTAGTCATGGAGTGATCTTACAAGATCATCTTTCCCACCATTTTCAAAAACATTTAAATAAGGTGCTCATTCGGTTCGTCAATGCACCATCTTGTGGTAGAAATTTGTATGCATTTTATCCTTTCACATCTTGGTCTCTTTCCATCGGTGCTCTTGGTCTGGGCCGGTCTTCTTCAGATTGGCCAAGTTCAGGTTGACATATGGCTCGGGGGGGGGGGGGGGTGTGTGCGTGTGTGTGTGTTGACTGAGAAAAAACAAGGGCTACTGGGACGTTATACGTGAGCTCCGATGGTACATGCACAAAACCATAGAAAGTCAGCAGTTCTAGTTGGCTGAGCTAACTATAACTTACACCCCTGCAATGCACTGCTTATGACCTCACCTATTCCATCACTCATGACATGGTCAGTGACATCACAGGGGTGCAGGCACATGGAAGTCTCTATAGCTATAACAGTGCGTGTTCTTTGCTCGATGCCCAGACTGGCCCCTGGTCGATTGTGTGTCCGTCAGGCTCATGGTGGATAGGGGTCTTCTGCTGCTTTAGGCAGATGAGATGCCCAGATGAAGTTGGCTTTGTTGATGCCCTGAAACAAGCGCTGGATGATTTCCTTGAAGGGCTTTGGGAGTGCTCAGTTGGAGCCTTTTTGAAGTAGACATGTTTCTGCAATATTGAAGGTTATGGTAGAAGGGTCTATCTAGGTGGGACTAGACCTCCATGGATGTTTAGTGAGGAGTGAACATGTGACTTTTATTGAAGGCTATGTTGGAAGGGTCTATCTATGTGGGACTAGATGTAGTGATTAGGTCCACGCAGGAAGGTATGATTCAAGTAGCTTTATTGAAGATGGTACAACAGAGAGATCAAGTCAATATCAAGACCCCACCAGGAGCAGCCAGCAGGCAGCTCAGCCCAGTCAACTGTGACTCATTTGACTCACAACATTCCAAGGCATGTCATCACTGTAAGATTCTACAGGCAGGGCATGCATAACATTGAAGTCAGGATATAACACTAGACCTCTATAGGTGGCTGGTGATGGGTGGACATGTGTGTCTTATTGAAGGTTATGATAGACGGGTCTATCTAGGTAGGATTAGACCTCCACGGATGTTCAGTGATGAGTGAACATGTGTGTCTTACTGAAGGCTATGTTGGAAGGGTCTATCTATGTGGGACTAGACCTCTTTAGGTGGTTGGTGGACATGTGTGTCTTATTGAAGATTATGATAGAAGGGTCTATTTAGGTGGGATTGGACCTCCATGGATGTTCAGTGGACATGTGTCTTATTGAAGGCTATGTTGGAAGGGTCTATCTATGTGGGACTAGACCTCTATAGGTGGTTGGTGTTGGGTGGACATGTGTGTCTTATTGAAGGCTATGTTGGAAGGGTCTATCTATGTGGGACTAGACCTCTATAGGTGGTTGGTGATGGGTGGACATGTGTGTCTTATTGAAGGTTATGATAGAAGGGTCTATCTAGGTAGGATTAGACCTCCATGGATGTTCAGTGATGAGTGAACATGTGTGTCTTACTGAAGGCTATGTTGGAAGGGTCTATCTATGTGGGACTAGACCTCTATAGGTGGTTGGTGATGGGTGGACATGTGTGTCTTATTGAAGGCTATGTTGGAAGGGTCTATCTATGTGGGACTAGATCTCTATAGGTGGTTGGTGATGGGTGGACGTGTTGAAGGTGGGGAGCTGTCCTGGTGTATTTGGGATTCCATGGATAGAAGGGAGGGACATGTCTGTAATGCTGGAAGCCCTGAGCGAGGGTTCTGTCCTCCTGGACTTGGAGCTCTATTGGTGGGTGGAGTTGGCCTGACTGTTTTATGCAATATTGAACGTTTTGAGGGATCTCAGGCCTCCTTGGGGTTTGGGGAGTGGTGGTCATGTCTGTGATAGTGAAGGGTATGAGGGGGGGGTCTGTCCACGTGAGCTTAAATCTCCATCGGTGGGTGGGTGGGGGTGACCAGCCTGCTTTATGCAATATTGAAAGTTTAGAGGGAGTCGTCTCAGACTGTCTTGGCGGGTGGGAAGGGGTGGTCAAGTCTGTGATTGTGAAGGTTATGAGGGTTCGGTCCTGGTGGACTTGGGACTCCATGGATTGGTGAGGAGGGGTGGAGGTCTGATTGTGAAGGTTCTGACGTATGGGGGGGTTCCGTCCTGGTGGACTTGGGGCTCCATGGATGGGTGAGGAGAGATGGAGGTCTGTGATTCTGAAGTTTCTGACTGAGGGGTCTGTCCTGGTGGACTTGGGGCTCCATGGTTGGGTGAGGAGGGGTGGAGGTCTGATTGTGAAGGTTGCGAGGGGTCGGTCCTGGGGGACTTGCTCCTCCTTGGTCGGTGATGGGGTCTGGGGGTGTCTGGGTTATTGAAGGTTTGACAGGGGGATCAATCCACGTGCCTCAAACTTTCATTCTGATAGCTTGGTGCTGAAAGCCGGGCCGAAGTGGGTCCCTATTTTGAGGGTGAAGGAATCAATTAGCTTTGTCAATTTATTGGTCATGCTGGCGAAGTCTGGTAAGATAGCTTGGTGGGGTTAGCGACGGCTGCTGTGCTGAGATCTGTGTATAACCTGCAGTGAACAGGTGTGACTGTGCGTGGGGCGACTCCGTCTCCACGTCTTTCCTCTCCACAATGGGTATAAAGGGATTTGTTTCCCCCTTGGCTGTTAAATGTGCCGAACAGGTATTTTCCGCATTATTTTAGTGCGTGTCAATTTCAAAATATTGCGTCCACTTTCGGGGTGATCATGTGCTGTACAAAGTTTGTAAGGATTATTTTACATAATGTACTAAGATCAGGATGATGCAAATCTGAGCCTTTTATTGCCGACACTTGGCGCACAGCTCTGCAGCAGCGTCATTAACACCCTGAGCTATCTTAAAGACACAGGTGTGCAAAGAACTGATGTCTCTCTAAGGACAGCAGACTTCATTCAGTCATGTTGGATCTATATGAAGAGCTGAGTGATCGTAGCGCCTCGTACAGTGCTTTGAAGCTGCAAGACGAGAATCGGGCGTTTTTTTAGAAAGTTCTTAAACCACTAATCTGTCTCGGGGTGCCTACATGTACCTGCACCTTCACGTGTCGGAGCGCAGTGGGATCCGTACGAGGGATATGCTGCCTCAGGTGACACCCCCGCCATCTCCCCCCTCCCGGGAACAAAGAAGGGGGGGGGGGTCTTGCATTAACCGCCTCCCCTTGTGCACGGCTCCTCGTCCGGGTCGAGTTTCTTATAGCTCCGGATTTTTTGTGCCACGGTTTGTGCCAGCTCACTGAACCCGTTGAGGAGGCGCCCGGGCCTGGCAGCTGAGCCTGGCACAAAGGCCGGCCTGTGCCCGAGGCCTCGAATCACGCACAGGCGAGGGCTTTGTTTGGAGGGCTGAGTGAGTCCCTGTGGGAAGAGAGGCCGGGTTTCTCTCGAGTTAGGCAGGTGCCTCTCCAGCACCCCCCCCGCCCCTGATGGCTCCTGCAGGTGTGCCAAGCTGGGAAACTCTTCTTTCGATTGGCACCACCCCGCCTGCCCTGCACGAGCTGGCCGTAGAGCACCTGTTTAAATGCGGTGGGCACCGTGCTGGAAATTCCAGCTGCACACCTGCACATGGTTTTTTCTGGGTCTGGTTGTGGTTCAATAGCTAAGACCGCACGTCCTTGTTTTTTGGCTCAAAGTTCAATGGGCAAAAACACCTATGTTGCGACTGGGTCCAGTAGGGTCCAGTTGTACATGGTTTTGTTACTTTTTTCCATGATTTGTGATGAACTGATGACTGTTTCAGCAGAGAGCCCTAGAACTGGATGTTCATTCATTCTGAAAGTAGCTTCTTCTTTGCGCACAGGTAGGACAGTGAGAATCTGGCACCGCCGTGTGGGGCTTGAGGTTCCAGTGCCCCCAGTTAAGCCCCTCAATACTGTAAATAATGTGCATATATTATAGGTACGAACCTAGCTGGCGAGCAAGAGTGTTGAACGGGGGGGGCCTGGTTCTTGGGGCGATACAATAATTGGGGAAAGGGCAGACTGTCAGGTCAGGGGGCACTGCACCTTGGAGAGGTGCATCTTCAGTTTATTCTGAATTGCAGAAGTAATATTTACAAGGCCTCTTCATTGTCACCAATAGTTGCTGAACCTGGCCCAGTCGCCTCATGAAATTAACCTAAACAATAACTTGTATTTTATTTAGCGCTTCAAGCTACACTTCTACCACTTTGAAGCGCTGTAGATAACAGGTGTTACTATTCTAGTAATTGGTTTACCGACCTCTGAAAGATGGAAGGCTGAGTTTGCCTTACAGGAATTCGAACTTGTCCCTCAGATCTTACGATGGCAAGAGCCATTGTTTATGCCCAGAGTTATCTGGCCAACATTCTGTCCTCTTTTAGTGCACTTTGTGGTACCATAGTGCCGGGAACGGGTTCAAAAGTGAAATTGGTGTTAGCCATCCAATGCCCCCTGTAGTTCTTTTCCCTCCTCCAGCAAGCCATCACAGTACTCTCTCCCAGGGCTGCCTAGCTATTGCTCTGTACAGAGAGGAGATACAGGTCTTCCTGCCTCCTAGTGGCCACTCCGGGAATAATTGAAGTCCCCATAAACCCATGACGTCACCTAGACCCTCTTAACAATTCTTGAGGGCTTATTGTCAGACCATCATCCCATCAATGAAGTGCACCGCAGTCTAGTCTTGTCAGAAATGAGTGCGAGGTTTGGGGTGCAAATTTAATGCGGGGCCCTCTGGGTGCTACTTCCGCTTTGACCAGGCGCGGTACGCAGCACCAGTTTCTAAGTATTGAAAAACATGTGCTTCAGGGAAAGAAAAAATGTACTTTAGGGAAAGAACAAAACATTGCATCTGGCGTCATCTACTGGTTCGGCCACACAAGCTGAATGATTACTTAATGACGACGGACAGTTAAAAATGTATAAATAAATCTTGCGGACAGAGAGTGGGGTCCTGGAAACTGCTGGTCCTGGATGCAGGTCCAATAATTCACTGAACTGATAATCAGTCACCTGAAGGGCATTGAAAGGCTCTCATGCCTTCCCACCAGCATGGCATCTTACACACATTCATACCTGTTCGTAATGAGCGCATGTACACAGCGGCGGTCGGTGCAGGTAAGTGCGGTGAGGTGGGACGGGATGTCGACAGACGACGGAATAGGATTTATATTTTTATCTAATTTTTCCTATTCCATCGACTGTCAACTGCCCGCCGCACCGGCCTTACCTGCACCGACCGCTGCTGCACGTACATCACTCTGGCATCAGAGGTTGTATGAGAGGCACAGCTCCTCTTGTAGGTAAGCAGCCCTTGCTTTACCCTTCTCGGATCCCCTCGCATTTCCTGTACCGTCCTCTGTGCTGCTTAGCCAGGTGTGCACTGTAGCATATAGACATTATACGCACTCGGACTCTCGTGGTTCTGGGGCGGATTCTGAACAGGAACTACGTAATAGGCGGGGAGGTGTTGGGGTGTGGTTAACAAAAAGTATGATGGAATGTGCAGTGTGTGAGTGTATGCTGAAGAATAAAGAAGTGTTGACATCAGCTCCCGTGTGACGTAAATCATCTGCATGCTCCAGGGATGGGGAAGAGACTACATCTGGCGACGAGGGTGGGATACGTGCCCTGAAGAAAACAAGACTGCTCTCCCTGAGAGTTTGCAACGGTATGGCAAGCTGCTTGTGTGTGCCACGTGAGCCTCAAATCGATGCAGTCCAGGACTGGTATATGTGGAGTCAAATCCCTGTTCCAGCACATACACGGCCAAAGAAGAAAGTGAAGGCCATGCAGAGGAGCACATTCAAAATGCCTGCCAAAACTGCAGGTGAAGTAATCAACGGAGACGCTGCGATACACCTGGATATGGTGCAATTACTCAAAGCCGAAAGATAATGGCAGTGACAACCAGGTGCGAGAAACTGAGAATTTACTCACTGTCACAAGTGAAGCATTGTACGACCTCAGATCAGGCATGATGACCCAAGTTATTGCTTGCAGAAGTTGCAGGGGCTGCTGGGTGCAGCGAAAGTTGTCTGAACAGCACGTGCTCTCAATGGCAGAAAGGGAGTGCAAAATGCAATGCAGCCTTGTTCCTGAAGCCACCACCGCCCTTCGACACTTCTAAGAAGCAGAACATTGGTGTCGGGTGGGCTGCGTGGATCGAAACATTCAATTATTTCATAGATGCACTAGAAGTAGATGAAAATAAGATTATCAAATACTTGAAAAACCTTGTAAGGCGATGGGGTGGAAGTGCTAAAGAAAGTTTCACAGACTGATGCAAAATCATACCAGAAGGTAAAAGAAGCGTTGGAGGCCAAGTTCAACAATAGCCGAATGTCGACTACAAAAGGTATATCTTCAACCAGCAAATGACAACAGGTTTGTGAAACAATAGACAAATTTGTTGAAAGACTTAAAATGCATTAAACATTGCAAGTTCCGTGATTTCAGACTAAGAAGCCATGTGCCTCAGTCATTGATGGTTACCTTTCAGATTTGTTTAGAAGGCGCATGTTGAGAGAAACACAAAGCATGGTAAAAATGCTGATGGCTGCGAGAGCAGAAGAACGAGCAATCTGACAAGCTGCTGACATGGAATCGGGAACAGCCCACAGTGGATCATCCCTGGCAGTGAAAAGCAAGCACAAGCAAAAACAAGATTATTGTAAGTTGACTTCTTTAAAGAAATCAAAATGATGCTTCCGATGTGGATTTTCATTTTCCCATGAAAGTGAATGTGCAGCCATCGGGCAGGTCTGCAAAGGATGTGGAAAAAAGAATAATTTCATAGCTGTGTGCAAAGCTAAAGAAAAATCAAGTGCGTCACAATGGAAAGAAAATATATGGGCTCGAACGTTCCAGCAATGCTCACTACACCCACAAAACCAAAAGGCAACATCCGCTACGACAAATTGAAACCAGGCAAAATCAACTGTCGCCAAGCTCATCGCATCAAGGCTCTTCAACGTCCCTATCGAGTACCAGCGATGAAGATGGATGTGCACTGATGTCTACCAAAGGATGACGTGAACATATGGGGTTGGTTGGCTGTAAAGATCACAGTTCAAAAAGCAAAAAACTTAATTTGAATATTGTCCCAAAATCACGTTGAAAGTGAATGATCACTCAATAACTTTCAGCATATACAGTGGTGCATCGATTATCATGTCCATGAAAAAGTTTACCAGCTTATCCCCTGTGCCTCGCCTCACTCCATCAGGCACAAAGGTATACACCTGGGCTGCTTCTGAGCCACTGCAAAGCCAAGGGTCATTCACAGCGACAATGCAACACAAAAAGACATTGGTGCAAGCCACCATTCATGTTCTACAATAGACTTTGTTGAGTGCCTGTTTGCTCGGTTTTACCACCGCTGCTGACATGGGGTTAATATCCCTCTACTACAAGCTCTGTGCTCCGTCTGAGATTTATGAGCCGATTCTCATTGTTTCATGGCCTGGGAAAACTCAAGAAAATGAAAGTACAGCTTCGTATCAAGGAAGACATTCGCCCTGTTGATCAGCGACACCGTAGAGTTGCTTTCCATTTACAAGAACCTGTATAAAAGAGTTGGAAGCGCTTTTAAAGTATGACCTAATTGAACATTCCAAAGGCCCCACACCATGGGTTTCGTCAATAGTAGTAATACCAAAAAAGAACAGTCATGGAGCAGTGTGCATCTGCGTTGATATGCACCAGGCAAACAAAGCCATCGAGCGGGAGAGAGACTCTGGTCCACATATAGTGAACATGATCATGCAATTGAACGGAGGCAAAGTGTTTTCCCGTCTCGACATGAATAAAGGATACCATCAACTGGAACTGGAGGAGAACTGCAGGTGCATTACTACTTTTTCAACTCATGTTGGTTTGCTCAGATATAAGAACCTGAGTTTTGGGGTATCCTCAGCTGTTGAGATTTTTCAGGATGTTGTTCGCCGAGTTATCAATCACAGAATTTGTAGAGCGCACTACTTACCCGCGAGGGTCTCAAGGCGCAGGGGAGAGAAAGGGGGCGGGGGGGTGCTGCTACTGGTCGAACAGCCAGGTCTTGAGTAGCCTCCAACCTATTACACATGGTTTGAATTACAGTGATGACATATTGGGTTTTAGGAGAACACAAGAAGAACACGATAAAGCCCTTAACCAAGTGTGCCAGTTACTTGTTGATGCCGGTCTCACTTTGAATGCTGCAAAGTGCAAATTCCACAAACCAAACTCCAGTTTATTGCGCACGTATTCTCTGATTGGGGAATAACTCCAGACCCAGACAAGGTGCAAACACGATCATCAATCCCCCCCTTCACCCCCAAAAATGTTACCATGCTACGATCCTTTCTAGGAATGGCCAGTTATTGCTCAAGATACATTCGCAACTTTGCTACAATGAGCACCCCATCAAGAGACTTGACATAGCAAAATGTACCGTTTCAATGGTCTCCAGAATGCGACAGACTAACACGATCTTTGTGAGGACCGGTACAGGTAGTGTGTTTAGGTACTTTTGAGCGAGTGTATCATAAACCTAAAAATGCAGTTAGGCTTGCTTCGATGCGCTTTATGACCTACCCTACTATCGAAGCATGTGTGGAGCTAGAATAGTAATTACACACTTCATTAGTCAGTGGTTGCTGTGTGTTTGTTTGATTTTTGTAAAATATGAGGCTAGTGACCAAGCTAAAGCTGCCTCTAGACAAAACCGAAAATGAATGGTTTTAAAGCCAGACAGTTAAGGATTTTAAAAATAAAGCTGTAATGGTTCCATCTGTCTGCTTGGGAGCGGCCGTTTTGAACAGCATTTGTCCAGTTCTCCAATAGATGCTCGTGATCTGCCTGCTGTCTCACCTGGGGCTTCAAAGTTGGAGTCCCCACGTTGCTAGGGAGGGATGGGAGTCTGTCCTGTTTGTTTTTGGTTTGTGTTTTCTTTAGGAGGGGGGGGGGGGCATTCCATGCAGTGTAGGTCTTCTGGGTCACTCGGTGTTGCTGTGGGTGCCATTTTCTAGCAGTCCGATTTCATTTAAAAATCCAGTGCATTTTGGGATCTGTAGCACTTCAAGTGCAATATCTAGACAAAAGTGTTGCCATGTAATGGTTTATTAAATAAATAAAACATGCACTTGAACCTGGTGACAAGATGCCACCCAATGGGCTGGTCTGCTGCTACTACTTTCAGTTGTCCAGTATGCGTGAACCGCTTGCGTCATTCTAAGGGAAGTTGAATGTGAAAAGGTAATCTGATGCAGACTCTCTTGTTTTGTAACCAGTCCTTTATCTTTTAATCTTTAAGGTGCTGAATGACCAACCAGAGCAAGTATGAAATGCTTAGTGTGAACCCTGAGGCATGTTCGCGTCCCATCGCTCACTTCGAGCAGCAGAGGTGAGTACTCATTCATTGATGGATACTGAGGCATGGTATTGTCCGCTGGCCCCATGTTGTATATTCCTTTAACTGCCAGCTAAAGCTCTGTAGACCGCGCTAAAGAGGTGTCCAAGGGTGCCCAAGAGGGGCCGGATCCATGCCAGATTTTCATGATCTCCAAATAAGCTTACTACAGTCAACGAATCAAATGTTATGTTCTTGTAGAGCGCATGTCCTCTGAGCTTCTTGGCGCGCTAAATCAAAAACATAACTACACAACAGACAGAAGAGGGCAGGCTATGGGCAAACAAAGACGGATTATTTATTTAAAAGCCAGGTTTGAAGCATTCTTTTAGATCATCGGAGTCTGCGTTCAGCGTGGAAAGGAAGGGCCTAGAGTTGCACAGTTCTGGAGCGGCAACTGGGAGAGCTCAGCTGCTAAAAGTTCTTGACTTGACTTTTGGTGCCACCACCAGATGGTGGGTTAAGAGGCCGCAGCACCCGATGAGGAGAGGAGCAGTCGAATGTATCAACCAGAAATGTAGAGCTGTTTGAATGTAGCACATCGTGTAGAACAGAGATTTACAATCAAAGAGTGTAAATAGCAGACGGAGAAGGGAGCTGAACATGGGCGACGCGAGTTCACTTCTTAGGCGCCAGTGGCCAGCCAGGGGCGTAGCTTTGCCAATAAGATTGGGGGGCGGGTGGGCTTGAGTTCCAGATTTCCCAACAATCATACTGGGACGTCTTGTTAAAACACATTATATGAGAAGTAGGACATGAGGTGAGGATTAAGAGGCATTGGAAAGAGAGAGTGTGTGGATTCTTAGGGGGGGGCACTTAAATTATGTTGATTAGTTTGAAAAATGTGTTTTAAGGTCTTCAAAACAGACGTGTGTGTGTGTTTTTTGTCAGTGTTGGCATGTAAAAATCCCAGGTGAAATCCAACAGACACTTCATCATACCTGAATGAAAGCCCATTGTGCCCAGCTATTTACTACAAGATACATAATTTAGGGTGGTGTAACACCCCAAACTCCCTACCCCCCCCCCCCCCCTTCAAGCAACGCCCCTGTGGCCACCCTGGTGGCTGCATGTCCCACAAGCTGGCGTTAAGAGGCATGGCGCAAGCTGCCAGGTACATATTCAGCATAATCCAAGGCAGACTTAATCTAGGCAGTGAGGAGCAAGACTTGATGTGAATGCAGAAAAAACAGGTCCTCGTGACCTTGGTCACCTGGGTGTCCAGGGATGAGCTTTCACTTGGATACTCTGGTTCTTGGTCACTTGGGTGTTCAGGGATGAGCTTTCACTATGATACTCAGTTTCTTGGTCACCTGGATGAACTTTCACTATGATACCCCGGTTCTTGGTCACCTGCGTTTCCAGGGATGAGCTTTCACTTGGATACTCTGGTTCTTGGTCACCTGTGTGTCCAAGGATGAACCTTCACTATGATACCCCGGTTCTTGGTCACCTGCGTTTCCAGGGATGAGCTTTCACTTGGATACCCTGGTTCTTGGTCACCTGCGTGTCCAAGGATGAATCTTCACTATGATACCCCGGTTCTTGGTCACCTGCGTGTCCAGGGATGAACCTTCACTATGATACCCCGGTTCTTGGTCGCCTGCGTGTCCAGGGATGAACCTTCACTATGATACCCCGGTTCTTGGTCACCTGCGTGTCCAGGGATGAGCTTTCACTATGATACCCCGGTTCTTGGTCACCTGCGTGTCCAAGGATGAACCTTCACTATGATACCCCGGTTCTTGGTCACCTGCGTGTCCAGGGATGAACCTTCACTTGGATACCCGGGTTCTTGGTCACCAGGGTGTCCAGGGATGAACCTTCACTTGGATACCCCGGTTCTTGGTCACCTGCGTGTCCAGGGATGAACCTTCACTTGGATACCCCGGTTCTTGGTCACCTGGGTGTCCAGGGATGAGTTATCAACATGGCTACCCTGGGTCTTGATCTCATGAACATGGTCTGTGGTTCTCCTGGCATGGCTCCGGCCCTTGGTCGCCTGTTGGAAACCTCTGCTGTTGTGTTTTGAACCCTTAGAAGGGGGCGGACCTCTCTGCCCTGTCGGACTTGGAACCCTTGTTCCAGCAGGTGCCTGGAAATTGACTAGACCTGGTTGACATCTGTAATTGATGCACACTCCTTGGTCTTTCGGGAATTGCAATGTCCAAAAGAAATTCTTTGTTTATGCTTTTTAGGTCTCGGGCCTAGTATTGCAGTGCGCAGCCCTGCTCGCGCAGCGCGAGACCTCTTGTATGGGCTTCTGAAAGCTGACCACACGCTCGTGCGTGTGGTTTTGCTTTCGCCGGCTGCCATTGGCTTTACCATGTTCTTAAAAAAAAAAAAAAAAAAGGCACGCAATTGGGCAAAGGCGGGCGCATGTCCCGCCCATTCCCATCGGTGTCTAGCACGCGCAGCAGCGCGTGTTCGCCTCGCTGCCGCGCTCCCTTTCCCCTCGCTCCTCTGTGGTGGGCGCGCACCACTGGTTTCTTTTGGGTTACAAAATATTTTTCCATACTGAGTATATTACATTTTTGGTGAATAAAACACATTGCATATGGTATTTTTACATCTAAGGCTATATTTAAGTCCAGTGATGGGGTTTCTTCAACTTGATTGTTTCATCCCCTTGAATAGTAGGCCCCGTGCACGTCACTACGTGCACGTAGGCTATAAAGGGATTCCACTTTTCCCCATGGCTCGTGATTAACAGCCAGATGCTGCCGGCGCGCCCCAGTTCTGATTAATGCTGCCGGCGCGCCCCCGTTCTGATTAAGTTTTCATCAGTGTGGTCATTGATCTGAGATTACTTCCGGTTCACTGCCTGATAGATTTGTTTCTTCTGTTATTTCCCCGTAGTGGCTCTGTCCAGTAGCTTCTTCGTTCTGGGTGAGTTTATTTCATAGGCAAGGTGTTTTAAACCGCTTGTGTTTTTAAACCGCATGTTTTTCAGAGCACTTACTTGTCTAAATGTAGTCTTGTCTACATTACAGGAAAAGCGTGTTACTTTAAATGCAACTTAATGCAACTACTAGTTACCAACTAGCAAGGATGAATGGTGTTTGTAAACAGCGCCATTACATGAGTCTTTTCTCCACAAACAGTGGGTTTTTATTTTGGTCAGTGTCTAGGTTGACGCAATGGTTAATCAAACAAGCATTTGCAATGCAATGAGTCTCGCATTTACGTGAGTTTAAGCTATTGGCATTGTAAATGACAATGCCTTTTATTTTATGCTTTAAAAACCAAAACCTAAATAAAAGGCATTATCATTTACAATGCCAATAGCTCAAACTCGCGTAAATCCGAGACCTATTGCATTGCAAATGCTTGTTAATTTTGTATTCCTGGAGATCCTAATGATCAAATGAAAGTTCTAGTTCATTCTCCATCTTTAAATGTTTTTACTTGGTTTATCTGTTCGTTAAATTTCTTAGGCCCCAAAGGCTGAAGCAAAAAATGCAGGCGCTTTGTCCAGAACCCATTCGACTACTCAGGAGTTCACCAACAGTATCGGGACCTTCTAGGGCTCCACCTACCTGGGGTCCAGGGTACTGCACCTGGTTGTGGCGCTCTTGAGTGCTGCCCTGGAGGTGTGAGCCCTGCTCTTCAGACCGAGGCCCCCCTGTTTGCTGCCTGCGACCAGACCTCACACTTTTTTCCAGGGGTCCTTCGGAGCTATGCCTGCGGTTTCAGGCATAATTCGTGTTTTCATGTTTGTTTGGTAAACCGGTTTTTCTCTTGTTTGCTTTCATTCTAACAGCTGACGGAATGTGCCAGCCCTGTGACCACTAACCCTGTCTGGATTGGTCAACCCCTGTCGTCCATCCCTCCAGACTGCACCAGAGCGGCCAACGGAATCCCAAAAGCAGCTGGCTTCGAAGCGCTTCAGCTGCGATTGGATTCCGTTAACTGTTCTCCTGCACGGGCGTCACTCGTCACGTTTGGGGCTCCTTCATTCACAGCCCTAGAGGTACCCTGTATCTCTTCCCACCTCTCCTCTACTCCCTCTTCTCTTGACACCCCCAGCCCCCCATTTTTTCCTGGTTGTTCTCAGTTTCTCCCCTTTCTATACCTATTCATACCCCATTTTCTCACCTCTCTCACCTTCTCTCGCTGTTTTCGCCCTTTCTCTCCCAGTTTCTGTAGCTGTTTTCCCCCCTCACTTGCGGTTTCGCTTTCACTCGCCTTTTTCCCCTTCTCTCCCTCTCTTTCTCCATCGCCCTGTTTTTTCCCCTTCTCCCTCTTTTTCTCCATCTCCCTGTTTTTCCCCTTCTCTCCCTCTCGTTTCTCCATCTATTACCCTTCTCTCCCTCTTTCTCCATCTCCGTTTTTCCCCCACTTCTCTCCCTCTGTTTCTCCATCTCCCTGTCCCCACCCCGCCCCCCTTCTCTCCCTTGGTTTCTCCGTCTCCCTGTTTTTACCCTCTTCCCTCCCTCTGTTTCTCCAACTCCTTGTTTTTTTTCCCCCTTCTCTCCCTCGGTTTCTCCATCTCCCTGTTTTTCCCCCTTCTCGCCCTCTTTCTCAATCTCCCTGTTTCCCCCCTTCTATCCTTTTGTTTCTCGAGCTCCCTGTTTTTTTTCCCCCTTCTGTGTCTGCTTGGCTTTCTCTTGCTATTTTTCCCTTCTCCCTATTTTTTCCCATTTTCTCACTGTCCCCTCCTTCTTTCCTATTCTTTCACTCGCTGTTCCCTCCGTGTCTCTTCTATTCTCTCCTTCTCTTCGTGTCACTTTCTCCCACCTTTTCTTTCCCTCTATTGTCTCTCTGCACATCGAACATTTCTTTTTCCGACAGCACAGCATTAAAGTAAACATTTTGTGCGGATGGATCCATGGTTAAGATAAGCTGGCAGAAGACATGGTGTCTACACCACAGAACATATAGCAGCATGCGAAGATCTATACAATACATTGGTATGTAACAAAAACTGGTGTGTCATTGCAATACAAGCAGGTCATGCATGTATATTTTTATACCGACGATTTAATTTCTGCAATTTGAAATGTGTTGGAAACCAGAGGTTCTCCAGTGAACTCTTTTCCCCTCGTTTAGTCTACTTTTTCACCCCTCACCCCCATCCTCTCTTCACCACTATTTCAGGTTCCTTTCTTTATTAGCCAAAGTCTCCATGTGTTCTGGCTATAAATGTGCCGTTGTTGTCTTTCTTTTTGATTTCACACAAAGAGTATATGAATCATTTATTAAACGTATTCCTAATCCAGAATAGAACAGAAAGCTCAAGGGCCCAATCCAGGAGCATCTCTGCTTGTTTACACCAGTCTTTGAAATTGGGACACTCAAGTCAGTGATCCTACAAGGGTATAAGCAAGGCCACTGGAATATGTGATTCAAGGATGTGGCACATTCCCGCATAATTATGGATTTACCACAATTGCCTCATATCAACCATATGCTGCCTCGTTTGCAAATTTTAACAGAATATTTTTTTTCATAGCTCAGATGTATCAAAAGTTACTAAAAGAAAAGCATTAAATGGGGTGCCGCAGAGCAGCACATACTTTAGAGGTCAGTCGCTCATCGCTATTTTCAGCTGTTAAACTGATGTGAACTAGATAAAGCCTTTGCCCAAATAGTATTAGTATGAAATAATACTGCCCAGAGGTTCCCTCATTAAACCATATAATGTGCCTGTTCTTTCTACGTAATTTAGTCAGTAGTTTAGTAGTGCTGTTTAATTTGTTCCTCCATTTCCTCATAATTCCCCTGGCCAGCGTTGAAATGTTTGCTCATTTTGCAGCAGTGTCACTCAAAGTATTATCCACAGGACCTGGGAATATCACAAATACATGGCAGCTGTGCGCCTCCCTTTAATGCCAGGAGAGTTCCCACTGCAGGGCCTTTCTGAGCATCCTAGGACTTGCATGTTCTCTGCTTGTGTGCCATCTGAGCTGGATTACTCACCTGCTCTTGGATGCTCTGCTAGGGGGGCGGGGGGGGGCTCGCAATCCGGGCCCTGTAGAGAGTTTGTTCTCCCAAACCTGGATCCATAACTCGCACACCACATGCAGTGTGCAAACCCCCCCCCACCCCCCTAGTGTGACAGCGGCAATTGCAAATGTAAATTATTTTACAGATGAGATTAACTCTACCATTACACTTATCTCTTAGAATGTAGTAGTATTTATTGGTTTGAGTGGATCGTGTTAATTAGATTTTTCTTTAGGTCTTGCCACTTATTGGTACAAATATTGTGAGGTCATAAGTGTTGCATTTGGTGTGTGAGTTTTTGTTTGCATGACTGTTCTGCTAGTTATGGATTGCGGTCATAACGAGCTTTTGAATTTCAGTGGTTTTCAGTTATAATTCATAACCATGGCTGCACTGTAGCAGTTTAAGTGAAGAAAAAAACTATATGTTAGACTTGGCATCTTTTGGCGTATTTCCCCTGAGTTTTTTGCTTTCTGACCTCCCGGTTTTTGACTCTGTTTCTGCTGGCTTAGTGTCTCTGCGCACTTTCTCACTGCTGTTCAGTGTTAAAGTGCTCCTGTTGTAAATTGTGTTATGGATTGGTGTTTCCATGATTGGCATATTTGATTTACTTGTCCGTCCCTAGTAAAGTGCACTGAGTGTGCCAGGGCCTGTAAATCAAATGCTGCTAGTGGGCTGCAGCACTGGATTGTGCCACCCACACAAGCAGCCTGTAAATGTAACTCTAGCCTGCCATTGCAGAGCCTGTGTGCAGTCTGGGACTGCCATGTTGACTTGGCAAGTGTACTTGCCCGGCCCTAACCTTCCCTTTTCTTACATGTCAGTCACCCCTAAGGTAAGCCCAAGGTACCCCTGTGGGCAGGGTGCAGTGTATGTGAAAGGTAGGACATGCCCTGGTGTGTGGCATGTCCTGATAGTGAAAAACGAAATTGACAGTAATTCACTATTGCAAGGCTACCTGGTCCCATAGGACAGAATGGGGAGTTTGTTTATAACATCTTATAAACATAACTGGCCCTGGGAACTAGGTAGAAAAATAAAGTTTAGTATACCTGAACTCAGAATCCAAAGATGCATCTTTTAGAAAAGGTGATTTTTTTCATTCTGTGTTTGAAAATACCACTTTTAGAAAGTAGGTATTTTCTTGCTCGGCCATCCAGTAGGCCTCTGCTGGGATTGTGGATTGACTGTCTGGGTTTTGGATGACAGGGGCTGGAGAGGGGCCGTGGCTCCAGATAGTCTAGGTGGGTCAGGAAAGAGCTGAATAGACCTGGGCTGCTTTTAGAGTAGGGGGAGGAGATTTCCTTTCACCTGAAAGGGCCTGGTCTGCCTCTGACAATGCCGTCTCCACCTCCTGCCAGGAAGCCACACCAGAGAGGGCAGAACTGGTTCTGACTGGGCACAGACACTCTCTGCCTGAGAGGACAAAGGATTTTGGGCTATAAAAAGTGGGGCCCAAACCCCTGAACTTTAGAACTCTTTTGGACCAAGAAGACTGCCTAGAAGAAGAGCTGGAGAAGCTGTGAGGAGGAACTACCACTTTGCTGAGCGCTTTGCTGTGTTGGCCTGCAGTGGCTGCTTCTGTCTTGGGCAGTGAAAGGACTGGACTGAACTTTCTGCAATCTATTTTTGTGAGTTTCTCCAAGGGCTTGAGGTAGAGCTTGCCCCCCTGTTCAAGAAGTCTCAGGAACAGCAAAGACTTCAAGTTCTTCTGCTCTCAGCACTTGGGGGACTGTGT
This sequence comes from Calotriton arnoldi, assembly GCA_963921515.1. NCBI lineage: Eukaryota > Metazoa > Chordata > Amphibia > Caudata > Salamandridae > Calotriton > Calotriton arnoldi. Next base: position 1,241,326 of record CAWUFW010001742.1, on the reverse strand, counting down.
GTTTTGTGCTGCAACAGAAGAAAAAGCAACCCGATGCAGTCTACGATGCCGCTGCCGACTCTGTGTCCTGAAGGCATCGCAGAGGGCACCGCCGCAACGTGACCCTGGTCTCACCGACTATGCCTGCTGACGCCACCACCGAGCTGCTGCTCGCACCGTGACCTGTGGGCACCGCACTCCGCATCGCCTCACGACGCTGCCTTGGTATCCCCGACGCCGCCGCCCCACGCCGAAATCAATGCCGCTGCTTGCACCGTGGTTGGAGGGCACCGCTCGTAGAGTTACACGACGCACCGCCCTCATCCCGCAGCCTTGGCCTACCGACGGCGGTGCCATCGACTCCAGTTCATCAGCCGACAACAGCGCTTCAGCAACGACGCCGCCGCCACTTGCACCGTGACCTGCCAGCACCGCAACGAGCACCGCATCACTTCGCACCGCGACCCTGGTCTCACCAATGCCATCTGACGCCGCCACCGAGCCGCTGCTCGCACCACGACCTGAGGGCATCGCACGCTGCACCTCGCACCGCAGCACCCGACGCCTGCCAGCGCTCCTGACCTCAACCGCGAGGAGTTCGATCTGCAACGCGTGTGACTTCAAGGGCCCGACGACTCCTGCACTGACCTCCGGAACTGACACCTGCGGACGCCGTGCTTTCGGAAGCTCAACGAGAGGTCGCCGACGCCCTGCATTTCTAAAGGTACTGTTTTGCGGGTTTTCCCGACACTGTAGCTGGCCCACGACGCCGCGGTCAGCCAGAACTGTTTGGATTTGTTTGTTCACGACGCCGTGATAGCACCAGAGGGAGCTATCGACTTCAAGGAACTGTTTTTCAAGGTTATTGTGATAACTGAAGATTTCTAAGTACTGTATTGTGGATTTTTATCGTTTTTGGTCTTGTTTTAGGTGTATACAAATATTGGATATTTTTCTAAACTGGTGTGGTGTCCCTTTGTAGTGCTTACACGGTATTACTGTTGGTTATGTGCAAATGCTTTACACACTGCCTCTAAGATAAGCCTGACTGCTCGTGCCAAGCTACCAAGGGGGTGAGCAGGGGTTATTTTAGGAGTGTAACTCCCTTATCCTGACTAGGGAGAAGGGTCCCTATTTGGACAAAGGTACCTACCTCTGCCAACTAGAGACCCCCATTTCTAACACTATATATATATATATATATATATATATATATATTCACTGAAAAAACCATAGGTTTCAGGCACGTTATAGTTAGAAATTAGCATTTAAAAAACCTTAGAAATTCACTGAAAAAACCATAGGTTTCAGGGGCGTTATAGTTGGTTGGACATTTCACTCGTACAAAACCAGTGAAATTCCCCCGTTATAGTTAGTTCAGCTAACTATAACTCGCGCCCCCGCAATGCACTGCTGATGACGTCACATATTACATCACTCATGACATGGTCAGTGACATCACTCATGACATCACTCATGACATCACTCATGACATCACTCATGACATCATCCAGTGACTGTGTGTTTCTGTAAAGTTTAAATATGTTTAATATATATAGGGAAAGGCGTATTGAAGAATGAGTGGGTGTATAAGTGTCTGAATGGATGATTTAGTAGGTGCGTGACTGACTCTGAGTGATTAAACGTATCTTACTGAATGCATGGGTTAGTGACTAAACTGTGTGAATGTCTGTATTAGTCTGTCTGTTGGTGTGTAAGCGGCTGCATGGGTTTGTGAATAGCTACATGAGTGTCTATATGAGTTATTGATTGGTTGTCTGAGTATCTGTATGGGTGCCTGAGTGTTTGTGTGGGTGGGGTGTGTGTGACTGTGCATAGATGTGAGTGGGTGATTCACTGGATGCATGGTTTCAAGAGTGCATCTGTGATGGACTGTATGGGTGGGTGAGTGTGTGTATGGGTGTGTTAGTGAGTGAATGTATATCTCAGTGGTACATGTGTGAGTAACTACATATGTGAAAGGCAGTATATATGTGTGTTAGAGTATATAAATGGCTATAAGTGAGAGTGTGTGATTGTGAGAGTGGCTGTATGGATGAGTGTGTGCTTGTATCAGTGATTGTATAAGAGCGTAAGAATGTGCTAGTATTTGTATGAGTAAGTGAGCTGGTGTGTGTATAACTGTATAGGTGAGTAAATGGGAGTGTGTTTAATTATTTGCATGACTGACTAGGTGTGTGAGTACCTCTATGGATGAGTGGCGGTGTGTGAGTCTATATAGGTGTATGAGTGCATATGATAGTCCTGTACTGAGTGACCGTAAGTATGAGTGACTGTACGGGTGAGTGAGTGGATGTGTGTGTAGACCTAAGAATCAGTGAGTGGGTATGTAGTTATTGGTCTTGGAGTGTCTATGGTTTTGAGAATGGCAGTCTGTAATTTAGAGTGGGTGTATCAAAAGTTATATTAGGGTGTGAGAAGATGCATGAAAGTATCACATGGATGATGTCATCAGTGATGTCATTTGAGATGTCATCAGTGATGTCACTGACCATGTCATGAGTGATGTAATATGTGACATCATCAGCAGTGCATTGCGGGGCGCGAGTTATAGTTAGCTGAACTAACTATAACGGGGAATTTCACTGGTTTTGTACGAGTGAAATGTCCAACTAACTATAACGCCCCTGAAACCTATGGTTTTTTTCAGTGAATTTCAAAGGTTTTTTAAATGCTAGTTTCTAACTATGCCTACAGAGGTAGGACATGTGAAGAAAGAAGAAAAAACGCACAGAAAGAAGCAAAAGAAGTCCACAAAGACGAAGAAAAGTGCAGGAAGAAGCAAGACATGCAGAAACAACCAACAGAGGAGCAGAAAGAGGCCTTGTTGCAAAATCATCCTGTGCCCACAATTTTTTCAGACGGGTACTGGTGGTAACTGACTCTGACTAACCAGACCTAGAGCCAGTGCTATGCTAAAAGACACTTAGAATATAGTGAAAACACCTACATACACTAGGGAACACTATGCGTTGGGGTACCCCTGTGATTAGCATGACCTCCTCTGTAAGGCCCAACTACATAATAGAGGTAGTTTTAATCCCCCTGCCCTAAGTCAGAGGTGCAGAAAGATGCTTCTTTAACTAGTAGTCGCGTTTGCAGAGTGGTGGAGAAAGTGTGCTGGGCGTCCAACCAACGCTCGGGAATTCCGCTGCGTAGGACTTACAGGAGGTACCAGGAGGGATTCTTGGCCCCCAAACTCCCTCAGGACTAAATTGGACTTCATCCCCCATCCCGTAGTCTGCCACGAGGCACGTTTGCAGAGTGGTAGAGAAAGGGGGCCATGACCTCCGAAGACGTCTTAGCAATCCCACTGTGTGGGACTTACTGGAGGTAACAAGAGGGGTAGTTGGCCCCCAAGGACATCCTTGGGGCCAACTTCCCAAACTATTGCCTCCAGTCAGTCCCACACAGCAGCGTTGGTAAGTACTCGAACCAGACCACGCCCACTTTGCCCACCACTCTACAAACGCGCTCCCTGGCACGCTCTTGGATGGGGATTGAAGTCCCCTTGACTGCTGGGGGTCCTTTAGGGCCCAACTAGCCTACCTTTTATCTCCAGTAAGCCCCACGAAGTGGGATTGGTGAGAGGTAGACAAAGGCCATGCCCCCTTTCTCCACCACTCTGCAAACGCGCCCCCTGGCGCATTGTAAGTTGGGGGATTAAGTCCCCTTGAATCCTGCGGGTCCCTGGGGTCCAACTAGCCCACCAGGTACCTCCAGTAAGTGCCACAGAGCTGCGTTGCAGAGAGGTGTAAAAAGGGGCGTGGCCTGGACCACCTCTCTGCAACGCAGCGCAGTGGCGCTTACTGGGGGTACCTGGTGGGCTAGTTGGCCCCCAGGGAGGGACCCTCAGGAGTGAAGAGGAATTAATTCCCCAACTTAAAACACGCCACAGGGCGTGTTTGCACACATGTCACCTCAGGCCCCGCCCCCTCCCTTCACCACTGTGCAAACGCGCCCCGTGGCGCGTTTTAAGTTGGGGCATTAAGTCCCCTTGAATCCTGAGGGTCCCTGGGGTCCAACTAGCCCACCAGGTACCTCCAGTAAGTGCCACAGAGCTGCGTTGCAGAGAGGTGTAAAAAGGGGCGCGGCCTGGACCACCTCTCTGTAACGCAGCCCTGTGGCGCTTACTGGAGGTACCTGGTGGACTAGTTGGCTCCCAGGGACCCCCAGTATTGAATGGGAATTAATTCCCCAATTTAAAACGCGCCACAGGGCGCGTTTGCAGAGTGTTGCTGGGAGGGGGCAAGGCCTCCGGCACGATCGCAGTGTTTTTTTTAAATTTCTTTTTTTTAGAAGGGGGGCTGTGTGGCCCCCCTTCTTTTTACTTTTTTTGGGCCCTGGGGACCCCATCCCCCAGGGCCTGACCCCCATTTAAAAAAAAAAAAAAAATCAATGGGAAGGGGGCCGCGTGGGCCCCCCCTCCCGTGGCCAATTGCGGCCCCAGGGACCCCATCCCCCGGGGCATGGCCACATATATATATATTTTTTTTTTTATGGAGGGGGGCTGCGTGGCCCCCCTCCTGAGGCCTCTATTGGCCCCGGGGACCCCATCCCCCGGGGCCGGCCTTTATTTATTTGGGAAGGGGGGCCGCATGGCCCCCCTCCTGGGCCACTTCTAGCCCCGGGGACCCCATCCCCCGGGGCAGGCCCTATCCGTTGGGGACCGTGGGGGGAGCCCCAATGCCCCCACGGTCCCGCCGGCTCCCCGCGTCCTGCAGGAGCCGGCATTGCTTTTCCACATGGGGAGCTGCTGACATGCAGCTCCCCGTGTGGAAAAGCAATCTGCTTTGCTTCATTGAAGCGAGAGCAGGGAAACCTGCTCTCGCTTCAATGAAGCAAAGCAGTTTGCAATGACAGGGCGGGAGCCGCGCGGCTCCCGCCCTGTCATTGCAAACAGAAGTGTCCCGGGGGTGGGCACCCCGGGACGCTGCAGGAGCCGGCCCCGGGGGGTGGCGGTCCCCAGGGCCATAAAGGGCTCCAGGAGGGGGGCCGTGCGGCCCCCCTCCCAACGTGTACACAGCCCCGGGGAGGTGGTGGTCCCCGGGGCTCCCCGAATTTACATACTTAGTGCCCCGGGGAAGTGGCGGTCCCCGGGGCGTGTGGTGGGGCTCGAGCCCCCCCCCCCCACACAGTTTTTTGTTTTTTTTTAAAAACAAGCCCCCGGGGGGGTGGCGGTCCCCGGGGCTGCGGGGGCCTCCGCAATTACAATATTGCATGCCCCCGGGACTTGGCCCACCTGGGGGATAAATAATAACGAAGCGCGCGCTTCGTTTTTGCCCTGAGCAGGCCTAGGGGGTCAGGGTGTTTCTACCCTGCCCCCTTTATTTTTTTTCTTCACCTTTGTTTCTCTGTGACTCGGTTCTACCGAGTCACAAGATGGCTGCCAACACTTCCTGGTTTGGAGTGTTGACAGCCAATTCAAATGAAGCTCGTGGTCGGGAGGGTGCGCGGATCCACCGCGCCTCTAGATATCGAAACTTTTATTTTTTGATTTTCTCAGCAACTACTGAACGGATTTACACCATTTAAAAAAAAAAAGGTCTCTTTCTGAACCAAGGGCTACCTTTTTGCCAAATTTGGTGTAATTCCGTTCAGCTGTTCGAGCTGTAGCAGTGTCTAAAGTTTCCTATGGGAAATTGATTTTCCGACCTCTTTTTTTAAAAAAAATTCTCAGGAACTACTGAACGGATTTACACCATTTAACAAAAAGAGTTCTTTCTGAAACGAGGGCTACCTTTTTGCCAAATTTGGTGTAATTCCGTTCAGCAGTTCGGGCTGTAGCTGTGTCTAAAGTTTCCTATGGAAATTAACATGGAGAAAACACGTTTTGGGACCCCCCTTTTTTCTCGGCCCCCGCTTGGCGAATCACCCCGAAACTTTCAAGACAGGAGCTGACCGGAGCGCCCCACTAGTTTTGAAAATTTCGCAAAGATTCATCAAACGACGCTAAAGTTATTGGGAAAACAAAAGATGCTTTTCCTATGGAAAATAGGTTCTAACTATAACTACCTACTGGCGACCGCCAGTAGGTAATATATATATATATATATATATATATATATATATATATATATATATATATATATATATATATATATATATATATATAGTTTTTTTACAATTTAGTATGGATTCATGGATTGAGGTCTTTTTGTTTTCACCTCAATTCATTGTTTAAATCCTCATCTGTCCATCCCCGTGCATGTCATTTTATTAGAAATTGTTTATTCTTATCTCTAGTTTAATTATAAATGTTACCTTTTTTTCAGTGATGACGTTTTTTCCATTTGAAACTCTTCCCAACATGTACCAAATATGTTCCATTCTTTGCATGTTTCAAATTTATCTGTTCATTTCCGTCTCTTCATTTGTTTGCTCTTATGCACAGACCTCTTTTCATGTGTTCAGCCACACGTTTCATAACATGTTTAGTCTTTATAGTGATGGTTTTTCAAGGCTTAAACTGGGTTTCCTGTTTCAGAAAGGCGTAGTTTTAGGGAAACCCCCTAAACGCCAGCTCTGTTTATCTGAAGCAAAGCTCTCGTCCCACTTTGAAGCTTGTCTCTCCATCAAGTTTCTAGAAGGTGTAACCAGTTTACATGTTGTTGGAATGTCTCCATGCACTCTTTCTCTAGGTGGGGTGTCCCAGGAGTACCGCAGACTAGAGCGATTCTGTGATCGTGGCAGTATCTTGATCATCCTGGACAGAAATGACCCTTCCCAGACCATGGTCATTCAGTCGGCTGTCCCTCTTCGAGCTGGTTCTTCAGAAAGAGCAGTGCTCTGCTCTGTCGCAGACAGGTGCGTCACTCTGTGTTTTAGATCAAGCCTGGGCAGCGCGTGCGCTGCGAGGAATGGAATAAAAGCTCCGCCCATCTTTTCAATTGGCTACTGTAACAGTCCTATCAAAATCATTGCTTTTCATGCGTGAATCGGCTTAGTCCCTCCTTGGTACCGCCTTGTCTGCATTTGTAACCTCCCATGAGGACTGGACTTTTTACTTGTGGTCTTACACGGTATGCTTTATCTATTTGGTGAGCACTATTTTCTTTAATGGTCTTCCCCTATTCCACCCACGACGTCGCCGCCCGCTTTTACATTGTTATTATTACACTCACGGCCTCCCAGCGCCATGCTGCTCTTTAACTTTTATTGCTTTAACCCCAGCGCGGCAGGCTTTGCGGCTGCGCATCTTTGTTTATGCCTGGCTCACCATATTTGTGTATAGCTCTTACAGGGGGAACATCTGAAACAACAAGGCTGGAGCCACGAGTTCTGGAACCAAACAAGCCAAACAACAACTTGCCCGAACCACGACTTTGCCTTAACCACGCATGTGGGGTGGATCGGGGAGTTTTTAGGGGGTGGCAGGGGGTTTGGGATTGTTTTTAGGGGGTGGGAGGGGGTTCAGGGTAATTTCTAGGGGTGGGGGGTTCGGGGTAGTTTTTAGGGGGTGGGGTTTCGGGTAGTTTTTAGGGGGTGGGGGGTTCGGGGTAGTTTTTAGGGGGTGGGGTTTCGGGTAGTTTTTAGGGGGTGGGGGGTTCGGGTAGTTTTTAGGGGTGGGGAGGGTTCGGGATGGTTTTTAGGGGGTGGTTAGGAATAGTTTTTAGGGAGCATGGGGGTTAGGAGTAGTTTTTAGGGAGTGTGGGTGGTTCGCAGTAGTTTTTAGGAGCATGGGGGTGTATGTAGGGCTCAGCGGGAGAGGGAGGCGGGGTGGTAAGCTTAGCCAAGGATAGCTGTTTTCCATGTATGCCGTGGTTGTTCCGACATACAACCCTCTGACAGCCTGTGTCCAGTGTACAAACTAAAGGCAGGATTGACTGGGCTAGAGGTGAGTGAGACGCAATCTAGGGACTGGTGACAACGATGGACTGTAGTTTGGATGAGAAGGTACACGTATGGTGGTACAGAGGCGCGAGGAAGAAAGTGTCTCACAAGTGAAGTCCCACATAAACACTGAGCATTACAGGCAGCTGACCGCGTGTCGTCAGGGTGACGTTCAGCCAGCATTGGTTTTTCAGGCCACGGTGCTAAGCATGCTGGGACTAGTAGTGTAAAATACCATGAGAAAGTGCCTCAAAGGGTAGAATCCAGCTTCTGAGGATTGGCTTGGGCACACACGAGCTCTTCATTTGTCACCTTGCTTCTTGTCGCCAGGATATCATGTTTCCAGCCACTTTCTCTCATTTGACAGCCAAGTGGTTTCTGGGGATTGTAGTCTGAGTTTGCTTGCATTGGCGCTGTTGGTCTTACAGACAACAGGAGCATTACTAGATCCACGCACGAGTAGCTCACTGAGTATATTTTGTTTCTTTGTATTCTATGCTTTAGAGCTGTGGTTTTGTCGTGATAGAGCAGCAGTTTCCAGAAGGGAAAGAAAACAAGCATTTGCAATGCAATAGTCTCGCATTTGCAAGATTTTGGCTATTTACATTGTAAATGACAATGCCTTTTATTTGTGTTTAAAAAAACCTGCAATAATAAAAGGCATTGTCATTTACAATACCAATAGGTCAAAGTTTCGAAAATGCGAGATTTATTGCATTGCAAATGCTTGTTTTGCCGGGGAGGGGGCTTAGTGGACTAATGCGCTCATGGTAGGGGCCTGTGCTTGCCCTCATGGTCACAGGTTCAAATCCCTGTGGGTTTGCTCAGCCTTTCATCCTTCTGAGGTCGATAAAATGAGTATCATTGAGTTGGGTGACAATAAACATCTGTTATTCAGCGCCAAGATATCCTTGGGTGAACGCGCGCTTTACAAATACACGTTCTGTTTATGGGGTGGGTGCAGACACTGTGTCGGGGGCTCTCTGACCTGTAGTGAGAGCTCCCTCTGCAGGAGTAGTGCAGTTTTCCCCTGGAGTAAAGCTAGTAACCTTGAAAGACTTGGAACGGGACTGCCCAGTGCCCAGACAACCCCTGTTTTCTAACCCTTCACTGGTGACCTCTCGTGCGTGCCCACTTGTGCTCCATGGTCTGTCACTCATACATCCTGGTGACTCCTTCGGGCCGTGGGCTAAGCAAACTACCCCAGAGTCCTATCCCCTTGGGACTAGGGCGACCACCTGGCAAGAAGGCAAATTCTGGACTGTGATAGTAAAAATTCAGGACAAAAGGTCATACTTACAGACCCATCTGAGGAGGCTTCACGGTTATAAAATAGACCGCTGACAGAAGTGCAAGTCACAATAGGTTTATGTTCTGTAGTTGTATTTCACATTGGAGTATTGATCAAACATTCACATATAGCTCGACGTATTTAACTATGAAAAGATTAGCAAAGCTATATCCCCCAAGCAGAATGTGACAGCTGACCTCGAATGATGGTGCCAGAAGCAGCACTGTGCTAGTGAACGTAGAATTGGAGTTCACGGACTGTTGCACTACTAGAGAGTGAAACTGAGTGGGAAATGATGGTGAGAAAGGAGCACCGAAGGATATAAACAGAGATGGAGAGACAGAGTGTTGGAACAGTGAGAGTGAACAGTGAGAGAAGGGGAAAGCAAGGGTCGGCCAGCTAGAGAGAGGAAGAACAGATGGTGAAAGAGAGAAAGGACTAAGATGGGGCAGAGAAAGGCGTGAAAAAGAGATGCAGAAATATGCTGAGGGTGGTGGAGAGGAGGTTAAAACGAGGAAAAAAGGTAGAGGGGCATATAAAAGCAGAGGTAACAGAGAAAGAATGTGGGGAGAGAGGCAGAGACAATGGCAAGGAAGGGGAGAAGAGGGAACAGATATGAAAGAGGGGAGGGAAGGGGGGATGGTTTGTGGCGTAACGACCAGAGCTGCTGACTTTGGAACCTGGTGATGGAGAGTTCATCCCTTTGGAGCAGGAGTAAATCCCTATCCAGGGTCGGAATGGGTAGGAAACACCTCACAAAATGGAAGGGGGTGTAACCGCCAGAGCAGCTCACTTTGGAGCTGGGGATCCAGGTTCGAATCTCGGCGTGGATTCAACATCCTGTGATTCTGGGCAAATCACTTAGTCTTCCAGTGCCTACCAAAAATGAATGTGTCCATGTGTAATGTAACTGGTGCTCGTGTAAAGCGCTCCCATACCTTCGGGTCGAGTTTGCGCTTTATAAAAACTGCATAAAAAAAAAAAAATAATAACAATAAAGTTGTGGGTTTTTGCATAGGTCAAAAATATCTGAGAGAAACCCTGACGTGCATTTGCACCAATGCAAAATCACTTCTATGTGCATGATGCTCACCGGTCTGGATATGAGGACATAGCTTGGCATAAACGTAAAGGGAGTTCACCCTAGTTTTCCAGGGACACTCCAGAAAGCGCTGGGATTCCCGGAAAACTGAAACTCGACACTTGGAAGCGTGAAGCAGGGTGTGTAGATTGGGGGCGGGCTCTTGTCTGAGGGCATGCAGCCAACGGGATGAGAAGTGTCACATGAACTCTGGCTTCTAATGCAGAGGATCACACGCGAGGACAGTGTGTACTTTGTGTGAGAAATGCATTTACTGAATGGGGCGTGGCCATGTCGTGTCCTCCAAAAGGAGGATGTTTGTGGGCCCCAGAGAGGCTTGGCAGGCCTGCACAGTCTCCCTGATGTTAACCAACCTTCTGCGATGCTTGCCAAGCATCTTACAATGACAGTTTTATTAATTTAGTGTTTCATGTAAATACTGAGCAGATGTGGCCTAAGAGACGGGCCTGCCGATTTTAGAACTGGGAATCCGGTTCGAGTACCGGTTTCGGCTCAACATCCTGTGATCCTGGGCAAATCACTTCATCTCCCCGTGCCTGAAACAAGACATGACTTTGTGTAATGTAAATGGTCCTCGGGTAAAGAGCTTTGATGCACTCGGGCCAATATACCACGTCTCTGCTACTTCTCAGTGTTGTAAATAAAAGGGGTTGTTACTGCCCAGTGCGATGGCACTCAGTTTACAAACTTCGGAAAAATGAGTCGTGATTCAAACTTCTGACTGCAGTTCACCACGTACCTCAGTAGCGAGCGTTTAACTCCCCGAGACGTCCCGCAGCAAATTGCACATATTAAAAACAAATTACCCAAATTTGCACTGAAATGTACTAAAGCGGCCAACGTGTCCCTGAAATGTAGGAAAACTGAAGGAATGGCTTCAATAAGTAGTGTCGAGGAGCTGGTAACCCCAGTTACCACCACAGGGTTTAGTGAGTATTTTTAAGTCTGTGGTGAAGAAAGGCTCTGAAGCTAACGGTACCTGCCAAGGGGATTTAAAAACCGACTTGTAATTGTATTTTTATAGCGCTTATTACCCCAGAAGAGACGTCGAAGCGCTTGTGGGTAGTAAAGTGCCCTATTGAAAGGATGTGTTGTGGTAGTTCACCCTGCCCATCGCCTTCACCCATGATGGGTGCCACCGTGCCAAAGTAGGCCTGACCTCTGCCAGATTTTCAGAGCAGACGCATGTGCGTACTTGGAATCTAAGTGCAAATCCGTTGCCGAGGCATGTGTAAAGGAGCTCACGAGGACACCAGCTGACTGCCGTTGGTAGGAGGTTAGATTTATTTACTCGTACGATAGTGAACAGGGCCTTTTTCTTAATTCTGCAGTAATAGTGGGTAATCTGGGCAGTTAACCTCACTGTCAACCACAGTTGTTTTCCAAGAAACTGCAACGTGAGAAAAAAAACCACATTATCTCTTCCACGCTTACCAATGCTTGTTTGGGATGACTCTTCCTTGGGATTGTAGGAATTTTCCTTTTCTTGAGCCTTGGGCATTCCACGGGCTAGAGTGGCTCCCTAGAGTTTCCTAAAACGAAGAAAGAAGCGCCTTAGTAGAACAAGCATTTGCAATGCAATCGGTCTCGCCTTTGGGACCTTATATGTATTTAGCTATGCAGCACATTAGCCTGGGTGCTGAAACATCTACTGTTCTTTAACATGGAGGGAAAGTAAGCACCAAACTGCTTGACACGCCAGGTATGGGAACACATGGAGAGAAATATTGCCTTTCAGCGGGAAATGGTATATTCCAAAGCTCTGTTTCTAATATAAAATCAGGGCCTTCGGTGGTCATATCACTGAAAATACAAGATTGGAAACAAATATTGTCTACGGGTGCTCGTGGAAGACAATTTCTATGGACTGGAATCTAGAGAATGCTAAAGTGATTCTGGTATTTTACTGACCTCTGCTGGTCGTTTTCTATCAAGAAAGTTAAATAGAGGCAGTTGAACAGAAAAAAAGTCCCTAAGCGGAAGCAGACAAGTCCTAGGGCTGATCTCCAGAGCCCACTAAGTACATACACATATTAGTATATACTAAAGTATATACAAGAGGTCTCGAATGCTCGACCTAAAGAGCCAAGCGCCCATCGATTAGGGCCTGGACCAGTGTGTCTGTGCGCCATCGGTGACCCGGCCAACGAGGGCATGAAAGAGCTGAAACTGGATCATACGTTTGGCCCAGGGCCCCCAAAATCCTTAAGATGTTCCTGGCTGCATTGGTGCATGTGGAAGAGTATGTGGGGAGTGGGACATCGGAACACCAGGGGTTTGTCCTATATGTCTAGTAGTAAAGGTGCCTCAAAGGTGGCCTCCTAACCATCCATAAGGAACCACTTAACTAGCTCTAGAGGCCTCTAATGATGCTGGAGACTGGTCTACGGATCATGGTAAAGGACGATCCGGTACTGCATGGGGACCTAATACCTCTAGGATATTTTGGGATTCTGTAGTCCCTTCTTCACATACTAGTAATCCCAAAAATCTGTCGCGCACCTTACCCTCGAACACCTACATTGGAAATCCTTAATACAAAATGGAATGAATGCAAATTACAAAACTGGTGAGTGCACCATTGATTGATGTCAATGTGATAATTAATGTTTTATCATTTTTATATAATCAGGTTCACATCGTACCAGAAATCACCCGTGGAGTCCATCCAGGGTCTTTACTCCAAGAGAAGTATGAATATCCCACCGCGGAGATGCACGACTGCTCCTAAACTGCAGTTGGGGCCCTCCATGTCCATTAAAATGCAGCAGGTAATTACTTCTGAAGCCATGGAGACTTGTATCCTGCATTGCTTTCTACCTTAGCTGAAGTGATCCGCACCTTGATATATAAATGTCCTCATTGGTCAGCAGCCCAAGCAGGGTGTGCAAACAAGAATCCAGATCTCTTGTGGTCCACTGGTGGCCGGATGCGGTCATGTGCAGGCCTAGGTAGAAGGCCGACTGGTCTGTGGAAGTCACTATGGTCAGTTTTCGCCAATCACCTTAGAGCTGGCTCTCGTGAACACAATGTACTACTGTTAAGTTGTTTTTATGAACAAAAAGCATTTGTGATGTTTGTCTGGCTGGTTTTCACCAATTTACTTTACTATAAGAAATTACCTGAACATTGTCAAGCAGGACCGCAGAAGTTGCTCACGCTGTACTCAAGACCATTGGAGAGAACTTGCTCCAGAATGACACGATCACTCCCGTTGAGCAGGAAGGCTTTACGCCATCGGGAATGTCGTGTCGATCCGAAGCTCTCTCGTCAGCTCCTGAGGAAGACTACCTCCCTATGACGGCATACCGAAACATGAAGATTTTTTTATCATGTTTATCTCTACATATGTCAAACTGGTTTTCTAGATAATTTTGGTTATTTTGTTAGTACATGTTAACTTTAATATTATAGCATTGTTTGTCATAATACAGGTGTAATTGCGCTGTACCCTATCTATGACTATTTATCAAAGTTCTTCTTTTACTGCAGATTTTGTAGATGTTCTCTGATAAATTATGTCAATGGGAACTATTCACAATCCTTCATTGGCGATTACTTTGTCTTGATTTGTTTGTAACAACACTTTCTTTGTGAAAAGCAGCATTAAATGTGGGATCCATGCATTCTTCCAAGATACTCTGCACACTATGCAGAAAACGGGTCTCTTCGCTAAATGAGAGACATATTGGTGAAAGATGTTTCAGTAGGGTCACAATATCAAATGTGTAGAAGCTGTGCCTTTTTTATGCAGCAGTGTAAGTAGAAACACTGAAAAGATTTAGAAAGAACGTTAAGTTTGCAGTGGCCATGTCTACCCTTCACCGCTCGACGTGAAAGATATCAAATTTTTAACGGATTCATAATCAGGGTTCCAATTCAGATGGTAATCTTTTCAATAATTCTTCTGTTAGTCATGTCAATGTCTTACTTGGATTAGTGAACTAATATCCCAACACTGCAATGCATAATGTGCATATTAAATATGCCGTAGACGAGCTAGCGGGAGTATGGCAATTGTGTTCTGGGAAACAACTAAAAGATCCTGTAATGTTGGATTAATAAACTTTACACACTAGAACCTCTGATTTAGTTGTGGATATAGATTAGAGAGATATTGTGTCCTGGGGTGACTGCTCCACTTATGGACCCTCAGATGGCTGAACAGTAACATTTTATTGCTGTGGTTCAGCCCACTACTTGTAAAATGACAGTGAAATCCCTATTCCAAGCGGGAAACATCCCAGGTCCATCAGGATCTTTAAAATACCACCCACTTTCAGTTCCGATCTTCCACTCTAGGTTCAACAGGATGGAATAAAAGGAAATAATTGAACACAACAGTACTGACCAATAAGATTGTAGACTGAGCTGAAATAGAAGAAAGGTAATGACTCTAACAGATCTATAGCATATAACCAAGGCACCCTGTTTTCAGTTTGTACAGTTTTTTTCTCCTCACAGATAAACACAGACAGAACAATATTTATTTTCCTATCTCCATTTATTTTTAAATGTGGATAAAAACTGACATTTTGCTCTTTGTTCAGTGATTCTAAATGATGTCAGTTATGACTGCCATGGCAGTAGATGTGTGGATTGACAGGTTAGGGGGTTGGAAAAAGAAAGGCATTTTAGTAACGGACTCAAACGGCAGTAAATCTGCTCAAAGTTGATACTAAAATGTGCATGTTTTCATAGAAGTGTATCGATTTATCATCTGTGGGTGTTCATATCATTGAAACCTGTAAGAGTGTACATTATTGGTGACATAGAGGTGGAAATACACTTGTTTCAAAGTCATTTTTTCACAAAACCCAAATAAATATAGATAAATACAGATAGTTAGCCAAAAATAAATATAGATAAATACAGATAGTTAGCCAAAAATAAATATAGATAAATACATATGGAAACGTAAAAAAACAACAAATGCCATAAAACGGGGAAGCGTACAGATAATCAAAAGACAATGTCAATGAATGAGTGGGTACATAATCAATATAGCACAAAGACCGTGTACATTTTGGGATGAACTATATAATCTACTTAGAAGAAGGATGACTATAAGAAGTAGAGAAAATAAATCAACTGGAAGAAATAGGAGAGTAATGAAAGCTACAGGCGCATATGTTAAATAGAAAGATAATAATGAATGAGATAGAATAGAACCAGTAGAAAGACTATGACAATCCTTAAGGAGGGGGAGCATACAACTGAAATCAAAGAAGGAAGAAAATAACTGAACTGACCGAGACTGTCCATAATAACCAATACAGGAAAATACTTTAATAAGGGGACAAACAATTGAAAGGGAAGGACAAGAACAAAAAAAAATAATAGAAATAATAAACAGTAAAAGAATAATAGACTCGTGATCGTACCTTATCCTTGAAAAACCAGCTTCTACGTTTTCATTCTTGGGTGAGGTCTTCGTAACTGGGTGGGTAACGGGAGACTTTTGTCCCATTGGCTACATGGCCATGTTCAGATGTTGAGGAAGGACACTGAGATGTGTCTGGCTTTAAGACTCATTGCTATGGCGGACCTCGGATGTGACAGAGAAGATTCGTTGAAATGTGTATCCCTTCACCAGCAACAGCACACTGATGACATTAGCTGGCAATATTGCTAAATAAAAATCAATATGTCTGGACCCAATGTACCCACCTCTCCCCCGATGTTTGCCAGGTATATTTTCCCTCCCCTTTTCCAGTCCCCACCTTGTACACATGCAGCATTATGGTGGTAGAGAACTAAGCCAAGATTATATAACACAACAATTTAAGTGCTTCCCTTCAAGGGATTTTTTTTTTATATAATCACCCACATCAATTAATTCTGCATGTTCCACCTAATTTAAAAAAAAAAAAAAAAAAAACTTTTTAAAACCCGGAGCAGCCATCTACAGATTGTGATTGGGGGGGGGGGACTAGAATAAAATGTACATTTTCTGATTGAGCGACACATCAGGTAAGTGCACAGACCTCATTGACCAGATCGAGTATATGAGACCAGGTGATCCTGCAACAAATGGTCAAAACTCATATGTTATACTTTTTATAAAGCGCACAGCTGCCCCGGCAAAGGGGCGTCCCAGCGCTGATGGCAGAAATTAGGAGGCTCCTAGCGAAAAGCAGGGCCTATAGTGGAGGGAAGAGGTGCGTTTTAATTGCCTTACGAAATGCCAGGTAATTCTTAATGCCGCGGATATGTATTGGAAGAGAGTTCCAGAGTTTGGCCGCCAGAAAATGCACTTCACACAGTTTTGCAGTGCTGCTCGGGGATTGGATGTGCTCAGGTATTCACCCCTGCTGCTTCCTATGGGAGGTGGGGTGTACCATGTTTGCCATTACTGCGAAACTATTTTAAAAACTGCAACCCGATTTGTCAAAAAACGAGAGATGATGCACAGCAACGGGCATCGCCATGCGTTCAGTGTCGAAAGTTACTGACGTGCTTTTTAAACAGTTTACTGATTTGCACCAATCAGATAGAAAACCGTCCTAGCACGTCACTGGAGGGACACGTGCTCGTTGTGTTGTGTGGTTCTATGAAGATTTCCTCGACTTTTGTGCATGTCTGTGCCACATTCTATCTAGGTTTCTGAAATATGGACTTCAGTTTGGAAATGGTGTGCCACTACTTTTTGGAAGTTTTGAAGTGTTCCAATACATCTGGTCTTGAGATATGTCACTTGATTCCAGGGTTGGATTGGGATAAAAAATTGGCCTGGTTACCCTAAAAAAGTGGCCCACAACTGCGGATTGCATCTTTTTTCAAAACCCTGCTTCAGTGTTTTAAGTTTTATAAAAAGGACGGGGTTTCTATTAAAGAGGCATGTTTTGTTAACTTCACTAAGATAAAAAAAAATGCAATTGTTGCCAGGACTCTCTATGTACAGATTAGTTCACAATGGTGAACCACACCTGAATATAAGTGAGGTCACTTCTGCTCAGGCCCCCTGCCCAATCTGCATACATTAATGCGTCGGCCCAGCAGGAGACCGGGAATGACCTGTTCGACCGCTGGTAAAAGGGCGGTACTAGAGGCCCATCTGCCTCCGGAAAGCCCGCTCAGGCCTCCACTGGGCCGGTGGCAGCATCGGAACTGCACAGACACAGCCCATATCAGCCACCACGCTGCCCAGAATGTGGGCCACAGGTGCATCTCAGACACCCGCCCATTGCCCGAATGCCTGCCTGATTCACAAAGGGGACCTTTTGATTTCACTAAAATTATATGTATAATATACTTATAGATGCTTTCAGCCAGCCATCTGCATCCATTTGTCTGTTTTTGTGTCTGTCAATCAATCAATTAGGCGTTTGTTAAGCGTGACTACTCACCCGTAGGGGTCTCAAGGCGCTGGGGGGAGAGGTGGGGGGGGTTAGCAGGTCACATATTTCCTTTGCTCATTACAGCATGGGGGATTTGGTCAGCCCACGCCAGTAACTGGCTACCTTTACTGTGAGTGACGGCATTCCTCCGCTTTATAAGAAGCACAGAAGCAAACAAAGTAGTTTCCTTCAGTGTCAGGGGCTACCATACCAACCTGTGCTTTTTGAGACCAAAACATATTTTTGCTTTTAGACATTATTTTAGATTTATGGGGGCCAGCATTTTCCCCAACAATAAAGTTTTGCAAAAGTCGTGACAAAACAAAATTGGCATTAAGAAAGCCAAAGGGCTGGAAGCCAAGGCCAGACCTAGTGGCTTATCCAATGCTTGTTTATAAAGGCTACTCCAACCATTTGCTGTGGTAAATCTCGGACCTTTTCTGGAAGAAGATACATGGAACTTTTGGCTAATAAATAAATCTACATACATTTACATTTAAAAACATAGGTTTAAGGTTATCTGGGCCAGATGCACAAAGATGGTTTTGTGCATCTGGCCTTGAGTGTCTGCCTGCATTGTAGCTGCCTGCAACCTAATGCAACTGCACTTAATTCACTGTGCAACATATTAATGGGAACATAATAACAGCTGTAACAAAATCATGCTTCTAAATTAGCACTTTGATGAGGTCTGTCATACATTTAAACTGTATGGTTTGTACTTTCAGAAGTTCAAAATGTGGCAGGTGATGCCTGTTTTATGTGTTTGTCATTCTCAGGTCTATGATGACTCCGATTGTAAAGTGCAATGTACTTTTTGCATAAATGGGAATACAATTCAATGATCCTGACTACACATCGGGGGAAATATTGTGAAGTATTTACCACACCCTAGCCTGAGGTAGGGTAGTTTCTGGGTGTGGTAAATCCCCTCTATTCCAAGTTTTCAATTTGGAAATGAGGTATGACCTGGTGAAATGGTATTTAATTCACCAAGTTCCTCTTCTTTTGGATTTTTTTCCAGGCCTTTTCCCACCAATAAATCTTGTTGCAATCTATTCAGGGAAAACTGCAAGGGGGAAAAATATCCCATACTCCTAATTCTGATGCCTGTGGAAAGTATTGTTTGGACAGGGATCAGAGGTTTGCCCTAAACTTTAATCGGGACCGAAGTAGGCCATTTATCCGTGAGCTGTAATAACTGAGGGACTGATGGGACAGACCTAAAATTATCATTTACACAAGAATGAAAGATAAGGTTAAAAATTTACATCCTTACAGGTTATCCTTTTGACCGGCTCATTGCTCCACCGAGCTACCTTACCCATTATTGATTTGCACAGGCAGAAAGATGTCTCCTCTGCCACTGAAGACAGTCAGGAGTTGGTCTGGCGTGATCCCACAATCTCAGATCAGCTTTTGGCTGTGCATAGTGCTGAGAATGTTGCACAATCATGTGCTTTTATCAGGTCACAACTGAGCTGTACAGCCAACGTTTTATCGCACGAAGATTGTTTACTCACGAACTAGTGTCAGAAGTGTTGTTACTGAGTTTTATAAATGCCCATTTTAATAAAACCTCGTAAGTTCTGAACACCAGAAAAATAACAAATCTGGTAACTATAATGTACGCAAAAGTGATTGCTCAAATTATAAATAAAAATTTTGATGACAATGTCTCAGCCTGTGATTGTATGTTCTAGCACCAAGGTACTGCTTTATTGCGATTGGCTCTGCTGCAGCACAAAAGTCTTCATTCCTCAGTGAAAATGTGCAAACCCGCTGCACATGTCGCATTCACTGGAAGCTGTGGTGTAGGGTGGGATGTTGACTAGTGAGTAGGGGCTTCCTCATCACCTCCCACAGAGTGATGAAGTGTTACAGCAAACAAATGATGGACGGAATGCTGACAATGCAAACATTCTCCCCCAGTCAAAAGATCTGGGTTAAATCCATCGTTCTTTTGCCCACTACGCCACCCCAGTTTGGACCCAGCCATATGCAAATCAGTCTTGACCCTGTGCCCCATGGGAACAGTCCAGACCGAACTGCCAGGCCAGGTCCTGCTGACAGTAACTTCCAGAAGGAGCTGGCCAGTGAAGCCGCCCTCTGACACCCAAAAAAGAAAAATAATTATTGGCAAAGTGAGAACTAGCTTTGTCAATATTGTGTTTAGCCATGTAGTACAAAAATGTGGGTATTGCGAGGCATGGCTGAATGTTAAAAAATAAAACAAACAAAAAATATGATACAGCCAGTGTTGGCTGTCATAGTGCTTTTTTTTAGTTCTTTTTTCTTACTGCTGGTGGGAGGGACGATGGAGTGTGACACAACTTGGAGGGGGACAACCATGAGTGTTTGGGGGAAAAAGTGGTATGACGCAGTCAGCGGTTTCCGTGTCCTAGCACTTTTTTTTTGTTTTGTTATGGCAGGTGGCGGTAGGGGCAATATGGACAACGGAAGGAGAGATCAGGGAAACGCGGACAACGGGAGGATGGAGGGTGAGTGGCAGTAGGGCAAGCCAACATGGGCAACAAACAAAGGGAGGGAGACTAAGGGCAAGCCAACAAACAGAGGGAGGTTGGGGCGAGCCGACATGGATAACAGATGGAGGAGGGGCCAGCCAACTCTGACAACGAATGAACGGAGGGAGGGAGGCTGGGGGCAAGCCGACATGGACAACGGGAGGATGGAGGTGAGGGGCAGTAGGACAAGTCAACATGGGCAACAAATGAAGGGAGGGAGACTAAGGGCAAGCAGACGAACAGAGGGAGGTTGGGAGCAAGCCGACATGGACAACGGATGGAGGAGGGGCAAGCCGACATGGACAACGGATGGAGGAGGGGAGGGGGGCAAGTCAGCCAACTCTGACAACGAATAAATGAACAGAGGGAGGCTGGGGGCAAGCCAACAATGGCCACAGAAGGAGGAGGGGAGGGGCGTGGGGGCAAGCCAGTCAATTCTGACAACAAATGAATGGAGGGTGGGAGACTGGGGGCAAGCCAGCAATTACCACAGAGGGAGGAGGGAAGGATGAGGGCAAGCGAACACGGACAACAGAGGGAGGGAAAGAGGGAGGTTGGGAGCAAGCCAACATGGACAACATATGGAGGAGGGGATAGGGGGCAAGCCAGCCAACTCTGACAACGAATGAATGGAGGGAGTGAGACTGAGGGCAAGCCAACGAACAGAGGGCGGTTGGGGGCAAGCCAACATGGACAACGAATGGAGGAGGGAAAGAGGGGTGGGGGGCAAGCCAGCCAACTCTGACAATGAATGAATGGACAGAGGGAGACTGGGGGCAAGCCAACTATGACCATAGAGGGAGGTTAGGGACAAGCCAATACAGACAGCAAACAGAGGGAGAAATGGAGCAAGCCAACAGGGACAACGAATGGAGGTAGGAAGGATGAGGGTAAGTGAACACAGACAACAAAGAGGGAGGCTAGGGGCAAGCCAGCTTGGAAAAGGGATGGGAGCAAACCAACAAGCAAAGGAGAGATGAAAGGTGGCTGCAAGCCAACACGAACAACTGAAGGAAGGAGGTGGGGGGGTGGGAAGGCAGACAGACATTGGAGGAGCACGGAGGAGGAAGTGCATGAGGGAGCCAGCTGAAAAAGAGACCCTTTAGCAGAGTGCGTAAATCCAAAGTAAAATGTAGCATCTAAAAAAATGAGCAGTTGAAAGGCACAAGTAGTGCATCCATTGTCCATGCGTTGAACACACATACAGAGAGGAAGGAAACCTGCGGCAGCTGACAAGTAAAAGGGCAGCAAATGAGAGTGACAACCTAACCAGTGGTAAGCAATGAATGGGCTCTAAGCCCCCTGGATAGAAAACAAAAGGTCTTAAATAGACAACACATGCGCTGTCTGTGGAAGACCTAAAAAGTGACTCTAATGACCTCCACTTCAGCCACTGAAAGACCAAGGAGTGAAGCCTTGCAAAGAATCACTTGAACACTATCTCACAGGTCTGCAATCCCCGGCGTGATTCTGTGCACCAGGGAACGCGCCAGTAGTAACAATGCTACACACCACACGATGAAATGTTAAAGCTGCAGAACACCTCTCTGTTGTCAAAAACTACAAAGCAGAAATAAAACCCTGTCAAAACCAGGCTGAGCGACCAGAGACTGGAAACAGAGACTGGCTGACACAGATCAACCCACAGACCCATCAAGAACAGAACCTGCAGACAGTTTGACCCCCTGGAAGGTAACCTCCCCACATCCTGTGAGCAATAGGAAGTGTCTGTCAGTGGTAAGAGCAGCAGAACAAAACCTTTCATCCTCTGGTTCATGTCAAGCCACAGCCAGCACGTCTTGAAGGACAGACACTAATGACTGGTACATGTTAATAGGATAAGCAAAAACATGGGGTCCCCTTCACAAAGCTAAGTGACACATGAACAAAAAGCATTCATGAGTCCAATTCGACTTGGTTATTCACACAACAGGGCTTTACACCTGTAAATGGAATTACTCCTGCATAAAATTACACCCACATGATCAGCACATCTCCTTACAATGGCTTTGGGGATTCTAAAGGTGCAGAACACCAACAACAGGGGATGAACGCCTACAAATTTGCCTTTTGGATATTTGCAAACCTTTTCTAGGAACATTCCCACACTGAAAAAGGTCAGAGATTTACTCCTGTCAAGGTAGCAAAGTAGGAAACACCCTGAGAAATTAGTGGGGGCTTAGGAAAAAAATGTCTTCCTGGTGGAGAAAACGAATAAGTAAGTGAAATGCACTCATGCATAACACCTACTCTGAGATATGCAACTACTGCATGTTTGCGCATGCGAGTACTGGAGAGTTAGTATTTTATAGAAAGGACTGTTTTTTCTTTCAATTAAAAAAAACCTCACCTAATGACAGTAGTAGGCATTAGTAATCTGGGAAGACTGAAGTTAAATGCGTGTTGTAAAGTTACTAAGATTGTTTAGAGGGGTGAGTTAATATTCACATACATTAGTTAAATGGGTAGGTTGCAGATGAACATTTTATTTACATTAAGGGTTAGAAGTATGGTCAAGTTAAGTATGAAAATTTGATTTAATGTACATTATTTAAGGGTTAGTATTAGGTTCAGTGTATATTGTTTAATTTAAATTCAGGGAATAGGTTGGGTTTGGCACAAGGTTTACCTTAGGGTTGGTATTGATGTAAGAAACTGAGTTGAGTGAGGTAAGTACCCACCCCAAGTAATAATCACATTCCTGGTCTGCGTAAACTACTAAATGAACCTTAGCTCAACCCCTAGTTAGCTATGCCACAGAGCAGACAGGCTTAACTTAGAGGCACTGTGTAAAGTATTTATGCAATACGAAAACAGTAATAAAGTCAAAATGCAAAACAAATTAGAAAAATAGAGTAAAAGTTAGTAAGCAAAATGACAGCAAAATATCAAAAATTCAATAAAGGGAACTAGAGAAATAATTTTTTTACGTTTTAAGCTGGACTAGCGCCAAGAAGCACTAAGTGGCAAGGATAGTCAATGGTCGCAGCACATCAGGACATAGGTGCAATTTGAGGATGACCGTGGTGGAGAATGGGTCGGATACACCAAACAAGTTCATCCGGGTCAAAGATTTCACCTTTTGACTTAGTCCTTAAAGTCACAATCCACCACGGGAGTACATTTCAAAAGCCTCCCCAGAATCTCAGGGGAGGCACCTACAGACTCACAGGGTGTCCGGCGAGGACAAAAGCGACTTCCAGTCCCAGTCCAGTTGTTGCTGGTCAGCTGAGCAGTTGCAGGAAGGGCTTCTTGTAGCTTGTTGTATGTCTGTAGCTTGCACAGGAGGTCAGCCTTATGACCTCAGAGTGGACTTCTTTGTCCTTGGTGCAAGAGTGAGCAGGTCCAGTCCCTCAAGGCTCCTCTTAGGTCACAGACAGCAGGTCCAGTCTACTTCAGTTCTTACTCAGGTCCAGGAGTGTTCTGAAGTGTGTGCCTGCAGATGCCACATTTATGCCTGGTACAAACTAGTAGGTGGGAATGACTCATGGGCACATCCTAACCAGTGGGGTAAAAGTACCTAGGACTAACCCTACCCACTTTGGGCATTTTCAAGAGGACAAAACTCTTCAGAACACTAAAGATGGGCGCGGAGGGTGTGAATGGGGCGTGCACTCCTGGTAATCCTAGTGTCCTCCTACAATTAACACCAAAATCCAGTTTGAAGCAGTGCCTGTATTCTCCATAAACCCAGAGACAGACGCTAAATGGAATCAAAACAAGGTTGTCCAGCAACCAGACAGTGGATACACAATAATTGAGTAGCATCCTGTTTCCCTTACTTTCAAGTGTGCCCCAATGTTCTATGTAAACCCAGAGACAGAAGACTGTGGGTCAAAGCAGGTCTTTCAGCAACCAGACAGTGGATACACAAGAATTATCTTGGCATCCTGTTCTCTGCCTTTCAAGTGTGCTCCAATGTTATATATATAAATGCAGCTTATTTGTCAAACAGACTCTGACCCTCAAGCACTGTGTTGTCAAAAAGGATGCTCACAGCCCCCACCCTGCATATTCTGGGAGGTTCCAAGGAGTCACCTCTGCCCATTTAGGTTAGCCTATTATTTGCTTGTGGGAGGCATTTCACACTTTTTTCACACCTATTCAAATGAAAATTACTGGCTGGGTGAAGTTTGAGATCCAATGCAAATTAGACTCCAAGACCTTCAGGTTGGGAAAAGGTAACTTACTAAAAGTTATTTTCCTTAATATTTATTAAAAATCCAACTTCACCATTGATCTGCATTTTTAATAACTATTGAAAATAGTTGTTTAATTATTTTTCTAGCTAGTCCCATTACCAAGATATAGTACTAGGATTTTAAAACTTTATCTGGTTTTCTAAATAGGACAGTTTAGGCCTGCCACACTGAAAATAGCCTTTGGGCACTAGTCACTGTAAGGACATGTTAACATTACATTTCTGCATGCCCTACTTTTAAATGCCATGCACCCTGCCTTTTGGACTATGAGGCCTGTGGAGGGGAGACTTATTAATATTTAAAAGGGGGGCGGGTTGATCTGTGAAAAGAGTTTAAACACTGCAATTTGACCTGTCAAAATAAAATAAACTGCCACAGGCTTGCTACAGTGGTAGGTCTGAAGCCATGTTTTACACTGTCACTGCGGTGAATGGCACAATAGGTGCTGCAGTCCGCATGTGATATTTAATTTACAGTCCTTGGGTACTTTTTGTACCATATACCAGAGACTTATAGGTAAATAAAATATACCAGTTAGGAATATGTCATTTCAACCATATTTAAAGGGGTAGCACATGCCCTTTACCACTGGTTAGCAGGGTTAAAGTGCACAGTGAAAATGTAGGGTCCAGCATAAAGCAGAAAATATCGGGTGACCATACAGAAAAGGCAGATTTCCTACATAGGCCACCCCAGCCATGAGCCTAGGTAGACGTATCAATCCCTTGATTAGCTTCCCTGCTCAGGCAATAGAATGTAGACAGTTTGCTGCCTCTGCAGGGGCACTTGTATGTTCTATGCCCCTCTGAGCCTACCTGTATCCCTCTGCCAACATATGTTTCAGCCACTAACCTTGTCCATGGGGAATCCTTCTCCTCACCTGCAGGCCATACCTGGGAGGGAAATAAACCTAGCTTGCATATAGATATTTTTATTTATTTTTATTTATTTAATTTTAATTTTATTTAATGCGATTTTATATAGCGCGAACATTACCCGAAGGTGTCTGAGCGCTTTACAAAAGAACCAGTTGCGTTGCATAAGGACTTTGGATTACATGAGTTACATAAGAGATATAAACAGGAAAAAAAAATTGCAAATGTACAAGTGGAGCGAAAGGAGGGAAAAATTGCAAATGTACAAGTTGTAAAGTCACTCAAGGAAGAGATACAAACAGATAAACTCTAAAATCACATAGGAATGGTAGTAAGTACAAAGATCTACTACATATACTAGTGGTTAGAGATAAATATATATACAATTCCAGCCTGAAACAGCCGGCCAAACACCTCATGCGCAGTGAAGGAACAAGGGAGAGCTTGCACTCCCCCACCAGTGTCACCCCCCTGGACCTGCCCCCAAGACTCGTTAGAGTCCTGGGGGTGGGTCCAGGGGGATTAAAATAAAACGATAACAAAACGGGTTAGAAACCCGTTTTATTTGCGGCTGGTGGCGGGGGGGGGGTGGCGCTCCTCCACCCTAATGGAGGTGCCGCCGCTGGGAGAAACTTGGATCTCCGCCGGTCCCTGCGCAGAATGCAAGAAATTTGGGAGTCATGTTTGACTTGAGACTCTCTTTCTCTACATCAATCAAACCGGTGTCTTCTGTCTTTTTTGTGAAATTGAAATCTCTGAGGAAGATGTTGCATTTGATCCCAGAAAAAGCACGCCAATCAGTAGTCCACACTTTGATCACTCCCGGTTGAACTACGCAAATAGTCTATACCTGGGACTCTCTGCTTTTCTAATTCACAGACTGCAGATTGTGCAGAACGCAGCTGCAAGATTGATCCGAAGAGTCCAATACAGGCAGGCCATATCGCCTCATCTGAAGCAACTTCTCTGGCTTCCGATGATAAATCGAATCAAGTTCAAAGCTCTAACAATATGTTTTAGAGCTTTCTTTGGACAAGGCCACCTTATCTGCAAAAAAGATTGCACCCATATCAATAATGCAGAGAGCTTAGATCAAACCATTTGCTTCTGTTCCATGTCTCAAAATTTGTGAGGACAAGGCAAGGAGGAAGATCTTTTATGGTTTAACAGCCAAGCTGTGGAATTCTCTCCCAATAAATTTGTGGAGAGCTGCATCCAGCTCAACTTTTAAGAAAGAATTTAAAACTTCTCTCAATGTCAAACGCTAAATTCCCCTCTTCATACGGACATTGGTCTACCCTCTCTCCTGGGGATAACCTCCCAATAGGCCTACACTAGCCACCCCTAAGAAGTGCCCATCTATGGGCAGCTTCCTGGGACATACAGAGTCCCCTCTCTTAAGTCCTGATAGGAGACATTCATAACCCCTGGGTGGGTGAAAGGGCTTCTGCCCTTCAAAACCTCCCCTCCAGTCCTCTGAAGAGGTCTGGCAATCCTTCCCTTCAAATCTCTTGGGGGCCTGTTCGGGACTTCTCTGAATTATCCTGGCCTTCCTTTTCCCTCTGCACAGGGGAACATGAAGCACCCTTCATGGGGTCAATCCCAGGTACCCTTTGGATACTCTGCTGTTGATCCAGAGGTCTGTTTCCTTCCCAAGCTCTCTGTGCACAGTGAGCTTGGTGTCTCTCAGGCGCTGGCGCAGCGCTGTAAAACAATTACTTAAAGTGTGCTCTTTCATCATCAAATTGTACAGCCAGTCAGAATCATTTACATTGCTTCTCTTCCCGCTACCATAAAGTGCCGTACTGGAAGAATCCACAAAATCCACCCATGATTGGTGTGACTGCTTCTGGCTATCCTTGAATCCCAGACGATACTTCTCAGGTGTCAGAACAAACTTGGTGATGAGAACTCCCTTCATGGGAACATACTTCATCTGGTCAGCTACTTCAAGGGCCAATAAGGTACCCCTTCCCGCAATGGGCATGTGCTTCCACAGACTGGCCCCCCAGTCTTCCTCTGGTCATTTTGTACCATATACTAGAGACTTCTAGGTAAATTAAATATAACAATTAGGAATCCGTATAATCAAGGGTTGAGCTAACTAGTTTGAGGATGTGTCTATGCATCTCTCTATTAACCCGTTCGATGCGTCACGGTGGGCGTGTGAGGAGGACGGCCGGAGGCCGTCCGAGACATGCCCACTCATTATTTAACCCGCACCGCGGCGGAATTCGCGCCGCGGTCAAGGTGTTAAAGAAGCGTTTTCTGCACCAACAACAACCAAAAGACAAATCAAGGTCCTGCTTGTTCTAGATGCAGCTATCTTGTCTAAAATGGATAAGCGCTCCTTCAATTCATATGCTAATAGTTGTATTACTGGGATTGAGGGGTTTACGTGTGTGGAGGTTAGTTTCCCAAGATCAGGAGCATGGTCTTTAAAATCAAGGTCTACCTGCTGAAGGAAAGATGGAACAGGGGCTGATGCAATGGCCCCAAACATCAGCGGAGTTGTCCTATGTGTCACAACCAGGCTGAAAATCTTCATGTCTTATTTGATTGTTCACCGCTGGCAGAGTTGAGAGCAACAATGCTTTCAGAACTTGTGGCCCCTTGGATCTCAAGTCAGAACTGACAAGTGTTGATGCCTCTTGTGAACTTGAGGGAAGGGAGGGAATATGGGCCTGATTAGATCTCGGCGGACCGGTCCCTCCGTCACAACGGTGACGGATAACCCTTCCGCCGAAATATAAATCACATATTATATAATGGGATTTATATTTCGGTGGATGGGATATGCGCCACCGTTGTGATGGAGTAACACGTCCGCCAAAATATAAATCAGGCCCTATGTCTTTGGGAACACGTACATGGAGCAGGTACAACTCTTTGCAGTCAAGTGATTGACTTGTAAGAGGTAGGATGTCTCCTCTTTTTTACATTATAAAAATGTGTACCTTTGCAGTGACATTTTAAATAATTTAATGAATTGCATTGATATTGAGGGATTTCTATAAACCAAAGATCTTTTTTAAAAGCAGAGAAGTTTTGGAACAGTTCGTAAAATGTATAGTGGCACGACTGCCCCATGTTCACTAAACACAGTCCTGTCTAAAGGTTCTGAAACTGTCCCATTAACTCACGACTGCCCTGCTGGGAAGTGAAGGTACTGCCCCATTGAATTCATTGCGCCCTGTTGAGAAGGGCCCAGGCCCTTCCCACTTTGGATACAATGGCCCTGTTAAGTGCAAGCATGCTCCATTACACTTGAAATGGCCCTGTCGGATGTTCTGGTTCTCACCCAATCACCGCAGGGCGTCTCTGCTGAGAAGCACCCATACAGTCCTTCTCCAGGTACAGCAGCCCCAATAAGACATGCTACTAGTGTACAGTTTAAGGTACGTCTACAACCCAGAAGTGCAAGTTCTATCCCATTACAAATATGGCTGTCTTCCTAAGTAGTGTAGTAACTGTCCCATCAAATGTAAATCACACATCTGAGAAGATTGTGTAGGTATTTATAAGTTGTACCACTGTGTATAATATAGGCCCGGGCAGAGCACACGGAGTTCCGCTCTACGAAATTCTGCGGAGTGACTAAAAAACTCCGCCTAATTCCCCGGAGTTCCGTGCCGGACGTAGTAGGCAAGTAAGGCAACCTGATGTAAAGTGCCGAGCTCGCTTAGGGGTCAGAGACAACAAGGATCACCACCCGTCTCACCACCCCAGCTCCCTGTGTGTACCTGCAAAGGAAGCATGAAACATTGTGCATGAAAGTGAAACACCGTAAGCACTATCAGCCTAAACAATGAACACCCCACCCCGACATACAAGCGAGCAAAGCATCCAGTCAGCGGAGGCTGCTCTGCTTGCCGGCGTTACTCTGTCCAAACTCAAGCTGCTCCAGCTCCATTACAGCCACATCCCGAGGCCTGTGCAGTGGGAGGGTGTCTGGGGCTGCTCTCACTCTGCGGTGCTGCCTATCATGTCCCAGGTACTGCTGCTGGCACTGGAAGCGGTGGGTCACCTCCTCTCCGCACCTGGACTGTAGCTCCAGCGGTACAGCCAGAGCACTCGTGCTACCAATGTGTGGCTGGCAATGGGTTCTCCCGGCCTCCGCTGCCGTTGCTTAGGTGTGCCGCTGCAGCTGCCTGTTCAAAGGAAAGCAGCCAGTCCTACATCAGGGGCGGAGCTCAAGCAGTGACATCACAGCCTTCCTCCACACAGAAGGTCCTGGGAGAATGTGAGGGGCGGGATGAGCCATGGAAATAGTTTAAGGACAAAAGGTTAAGATTAACCAGCAGCCATATTGAAAGTGTGCACATTCTACTGCCCAGAACTATAACACTTGATGCTGGTGGGCGGCAAACTCCACCACAGTGGTTCACTGCGATTTTTGCTGAACTCCGCGCTCTAAGCGGAGCACGGAGTATCAGAAACTCTGCAAACTCCACCGGCGGAGTGGAGCTTCCTGCCCACCCCTAGTATAATACTTGTTCAAGGGCATACAAAATAGAGTATGTCATGTTTGTTGTATCCCTTACCCACTCTCCTGAGAGTTCTGTAAAAGTGTTTTGTACCTCTCTATCAAGAGTTCTGCAAAAGTGGTTCGTATCCCTTGCCCACTCTCCTGAGAGTTCTGTAAAAGTGGTTCGTATCCCTTGCCCACTCTCCTGAGAGTTCTGTAAAAGTGGTCTGTATCCCTTACCTTCTCTTCCAAGAGTTCTGTAAAAGTGGTTTGTATCCCTTACACTTTCTCCTGAGAGTTCAGTAAAAGTGATTTGTATCCATTACCCTCTCTCCTGCAGGTGTCTGTAAAAGTGGTCTGTATCCCTTACCCACTCTCCTCACAGTATCTGTAATAGTGGTTTGTATCACTTGCCCTCTGCCCTGTGGTTTGTAGCCCTTACCCTCTCTCCTGAGAGTGTCTGTAACAAGTGATCTGTATCCCATACCCTCTCTCCTTAACGTTCTGTAAAAAGTGGTCTGTATCCCTTACCTTCTCTCTGGAGAGTTCTGTAAAAGCGGTTTAAATCCCTTACACTTTCTTTTGAGAGTTCTGTAAAAGTGGGTTGTGTCCCTTATCCTCTCTGCTGAGATTGTCTGTAAAAGTGGTTTGCATCCCATACCTTCTTTCCTGAGCATTCTGCAATAGTGGTTTGTATCCATTACACTTTTTCCAGAGAGTTCTGTAAAAGTGGTTTGTATCCCTTACCCTCTCTCCCGAGAGTTCTGTAAAAGGTGGTTTGTATCCCTTACCTTCTCTTCAGAGACTTCTGTAAAAGTGGTTTGTATCCCTTACCCTCTCTCTTGAGTGGCCTGTAAAAGTGGTTTGTATCCCTTACCCTCTCTCCCAAGAGTTCTGTAAAAAGTGGTTTGTTTCTCTTATCCTCTCTCCTGTGAGTTCTGTAAAATGTAGTTTGTAACCCTTACCCTCTCTTTCGAGAGTTCTGTAAAAGTGGTTTGTATCCCTTACCCTCTCTCCAGAGAGTTCTGTACAAGTAGTTTGTATCCCTTACCTTCTCTTCAGAGACTTCTGTAAAAGTGGTTTGTATCCCTTACCCTCTCTTTCGAGAGTTCTGTAAAAGTGGTTTGTATCCCTTACCCTCTCTCCAGAGAGTTCTGTAAAAGTAGTTTGTATCCCTTGCCCTCTCTCCTGAGAGAGACTGTAAAAGTGGTTTGTATCCCTTACCATCTCTCCTGAGAGTGTCTGGAAAAGTAGTTTGTACCTCTTACCCTCTCTCCTGAGAGTGACAGTAAAAGTGGTTTGTATCCCTTACTCTCTCTCCTGAAAGTTCTGCAAGAAGTGGTCTGCATCCAATACCCTCTCTCATGAGAGTGACTGTAAAAGTGGTTTGTATCCCTTAGCATCTATCCTGAGAGTGACTATAAAAGTGGTCTGTTTCCCTTACCTTCTCTCCTTAGTGTTCTGTAAAAGTCGTTTGTATCCCATACACTTTCTACTGAGAGTTCTGTAAAAGTGGTCTGTATGCCTTACCCACTCTCTTCAGAGTATCTGTAAAAGTGGTTTGTAGCCCTTACCCTCTCTCCTGAGAGTGCCTGTAAAAGTGGTCTGTATTCCATACCCTCTCTCTTTAACGTTCTGTAAAAAGTGGTCTGTATCCCTTACCCTCTCTCCCGAGAGTTCTGTAAAGCGGGTTGTATCCCTTACACTTTCTTCTGAGAGTTCTGTAAAAGTGGTTTGTGTCTCTTATCCTCTCTCCTGAAAGTGTCCGTAATAGTGGTTTGTATCCCATACCTTATTTCCTGAGCATTCTCTAAAAGTGGTTTGTATCGCTTACCCTCTCTTCCGAGATTTCTGTAAAAAGTAGTTTGTATTCCTTACCCTCTCTCCCGAGAGTTCTGTAAAAGGTGGTTTGTATCCCTTACCTTCTCTTCAGAGACCTCTGTAAAAGTGGTTTGTATCCCTTACCCTCTCTCTTGAGTGGTCTGTAAAAGTGGTTTGTATCCCTTACCCTCTCTCCCAAGAGTTCTGTAAAAAGTGGTTTGTTTCCCTTATCCTCTCTCCTGAGAGTTCTGTAAAATGTGGTTTGTAACCCTTACCCTCTCTTTCGAGAGTTCTGTAAAAGTGGTTTGTATCCCTTACCCTCTCTCCAGAGAGTTCTGTAAAAGTAGTTTGTCTCCCTTACCTTCTCTTCAGAGACTTCTGTAAAAGTGGTTTGTATCCCTTACCCTCTCTCTTGAGAGGTCTGTAAAAGTGGTTTGTATCCCTTACCCTCTCTCCCAAGAGTTCTGTAAAAAGTGGTTTGTTTCCCTTATCCTCTCTCCTGAGAGTTCTGTAAAATGTGGTTTGTAACCCTTACCCTCTCTTTCGAGAGTTCTGTAAAAGTGGTTTGTATCCCTTACCCTCTCTCCAGAGAGTTCTGTAAAAGTAGTTTGTATCCCTTGCCCTCTCTCCTGAGAGAGACTGTAAAAGTGGTTTGTATCCCTTACCATCTCTCCTGAGAGTGTCTGGAAAAGTAGTGTGTACCTCTTACCCTCTCTCCTGAGAGAGACTGTAAAAGTGGTTTGTATCCCTTACTCTCTCTCCTGAAAGTTCTGCAAGAAGTGGTCTGCATCCAATACCCTCTCTCATGAGAGTGACTGTAAAAGTGGTTTGTATCCCTTAGCATCTATCCTGAGAGTGACTATAAAAGTGGTCTGTTTCCTTACCTTCTCTCCTTAGTGTTCTGTAAAAGTCGTTTGTATCCCATACACTTTCTACTGAGAGTTCTGTAAAAGTGGTCTGTATGCCTTACCCACTCTCCTCAGAGTATCTGTAAAAGTGGTTTGTAGCCCTTACCCTCTCTCCTGAGAGTGCCTGTAAAAGTGGTCTGTATTCCATACCCTCTCTCTTTAACGTTCTGTAAAAAGTGGTCTGTATCCCTTACCCTCTCTCCCGAGAGTTCTGTAAAAGCGGGTTGTATCCCTTACACTTTCTTCTGAGAGTTCTGTAAAAGTGGTTTGTGTCTCTTATCCTCTCTCCTGAAAGTGTCCGTAATAGTGGTTTGTATCCCATACCTTATTTCCTGAGCATTCTCTAAAAGTGGTTTGTATCGCTTACCCTCTCTTCCGAGATTTCTGTAAAAGTAGTTTGTATTCCTTACCCTCTCTCCCGAGAGTTCTGTAAAAGGTGGTTTGTATCCCTTACCTTCTCTTCAGAGACTTCTGTAAAAGTGGTTTGTATCCCTTACCCTCTCTCTTGAGTGGTCTGTAAAAGTGGTTTGTATCCCTTACCCTCTCTCCCAAGAGTTCTGTAAAAAGTGGTTTGTTTCCCTTATCCTCTCTCCTGAGAGTTCTGTAAAATGTGGTTTGTAACCCTTACCCTCTCTTTCGAGAGTTCTGTAAAAGTGGTTTGTATCCCTTACCCTCTCTCCAGAGAGTTCTGTAAAAGTAGTTTGTCTCCCTTACCTTCTCTTCAGAGACTTCTGTAAAAGTGGTTTGTATCCCTTACCCTCTCTCTTGAGAGGTCTGTAAAAGTGGTTTGTATCCCTTACCCTCTCTCCCAAGAGTTCTGTAAAAAGTGGTTTGTTTCCCTTATCCTCTCTCCTGAGAGTTCTGTAAAATGTGGTTTGTAACCCTTACCCTCTCTTTCGAGAGTTCTGTAAAAGTGGTTTGTATCCCTTACCCTCTCTCCAGAGTTCTGTAAAAGTAGTTTGTATCCCTTGCCCTCTCTCCTGAGAGAGACTGTAAAAGTGGTTTGTATCCCTTACCATCTCTCCTGAGAGTGTCTGGAAAAGTAGTGTGTACCTCTTACCCTCTCTCCTGAGAGAGACTGTAAAAGTGGTTTGTATCCCTTACTCTCTCTCCTGAAAGTTCTGCAAGAAGTGGTCTGCATCCAATACCCTCTCTCATGAGAGTGACTGTAAAAGTGGTTTGTATCCCTTAGCATCTATCCTGAGAGTGACTATAAAAGTGGTCTGTTTCCCTTACCTTCTCTCCTTAGTGTTCTGTAAAAGTCGTTTGTATCCCAAACACTTTCTACTGAGAGTTCTGTAAAAGTGGTCTGTATGCCTTACCCACTCTCCTCAGAGTATCTGTAAAAGTGGTTTGTAGCCCTTACCCTCTCTCCTGAGAGTGCCTGTAAAAGTGGTCTGTATTCCATACCCTCTCTCTTTAACGTTCTGTAAAAAGTGGTCTGTATCCCTTACCCTCTCTCCCGAGAGTTCTGTAAAAGCGGGTTGTATACCTTACACTTTCTTCGGAGAGTTCTGTAAAAGTGGTTTGTGTCTCTTATCCTCTCTCCTGAAAGTGTCCGTAATAGTGGTTTGTATCCCATACCTTATTTCCTGAGCATTCTGTAAAAGTGGTTTGTATCGCTTACCCTCTCTTCCGAGATTTCTGTAAAAAGTAGTTTGTATTCCTTACCCTCTCTCCTGATAGTTCTGTAAAAAGTGGTTTGTATCCCTTATTCTCTCTCCCGAGAGTTTTGTAAAAAGTGGTTTGTATCCCTTACCCTCTCTCTTGAGAGTTCTTTAAAAGTGGTTTGTATCGCTTACCCTCTGTCCTGATAGTTCTGTAAAAAGTGGTTTGTAACCCTTACCCTCTCTCCCGAGAGTTTTGTAAAAAGTGGTATCTATCTCTTACACTCTCTCATGAGAGTTCTGTAAAAGTGGTTTGTTTCCCTTACCCTTTCTCCTGAGCCTTCTGTAAAGGTGGTTTGTATGTCATACCCTCTCTCCTTAACGTTCTATAAAAGTGGTTTGTATCCCTTACCCTCTCTTCCGACAGTGTCTGTAAAGGTGGTCTGTATCCCTTACCCTCTCTTCCGACAGTGTCTGTAAAGGTGGTTTGTATCCCATACCCTCTCTCCTTAACGTTCTATAAAAGGGGTTTGTATCCCTTACCCTCTCTTCTGAGAGTGTCTGTAAAAGTGGTCTGTATCACTTATCCTTTCTACTGAGAGTTCTGTAAAAGTGTCTTTTATACAAACAAACTCTTACAAAACGTGACACAATGCACATCATACTCATCTCGCCAAACTTTTTTATTGTTAAAATGTCAGATCTATTGAGTTTGTAGCTACCAAAAGCATTTAATCCATGAGTCCATTTCAAATCAATGCATTTTTTCCCCAAAACTAAGAACCTGTTCGTGGACCTACATTTTTAGTTATTTGTGTGGATCGAAATAACCATTAAATCAATGTTCATCTGACTTGGGTGGCTTGAAGAGCAATTTGCCAAAGCCAAGCAGAAGGGGTTTTCAAAGGGAAGAGCTTAGTAGGGGCAAGGCTTATGTGGTTAAGGCACACTCCTTTTTGTGCACATTAGGCAGGGCCACTGGAATTATGCGATTGTGCAGTTGCTGTGGTTTTTTTTTTTGCATGATCTATGAATCTACCATATTTACCATATAAGGCATCATCCGCTGCATAATCTGCAGATTTGAACACAAACAAATTGTTTCTAGTTCAAACGGTTCAAAAGTTACTAAAAAATGCAGTGTCAGCTATTGGCACGCAGTAGAAGTCCCTTTGCAAAGGTTGACTCATCACCTTTCTTTTGCTCATTGCTATGTTTGGGTGTACTAATCAGGTGCAGTCTACGCCCAGACAAAGTTAACAAATGTAAAAATAACGAACTAATGCTATGAGAAAATATGCCGCATTATGTTGCCTAATTTGCTTTTTCTTGCCGCATAATTTGTCCCTCCACTGCTGCATAGTTTAGCCCTCCCCTGCAGCATAATTCCAGTAGTCCTGCCTTAGGGCATCTATTGGGCCAAAGGCTTGCCCTGGGTTTCCACAAGCAGCACCGATTCAGCACAGACAAGAGCTGGGCAAGCTTCCCTCTTGCAGAATCCACTCTGAAGAACACTGAAACCAGCTCCAGAAAAGAAATCTCTTTTTTTATCTGCCCAAATAGTAGGTGACAGACAGAAAATCGGAGTTACCCTCCACTCCGCTTAAAGCCCCAAAGACACAAGCAGGCAGTCTGAGAAAACCAACCCCGAGCAGGTTATGGCCTTCAGGTCTGGTTTGTGGCAGTCTCATCTTGGCTGGGTGAGGAGAGGGCAAAGTGTCTGTGTGTCCACGGTAGAGATGCTCAGACAGACAGCATGTCCTTTCACACACACACACACACACACACGAGCAACATTAATGTGTTTACTTCTAGCTTACCGTGTGACTCTCCATCCGAACAGAACTCTTAGTCATAACATTTTCCCAGAAAGAAGCAACATAAACCGTACATTGCACACAACCTTCGCATCAGCCAGGTCTGGTGGCTTCGTGGACTAATGCGCCCTCCATAGGGGCCTGTGTTCGACTTCATGGTCATACGTTCAAATCCAGGCAGGGTCCACACAGCCTTTCATCCTTCTGAGGTCGAATAAAAGAGTACCATTGAGTTGGGTAACAATAAACATCCGTTATTCAGCATCAAGATACCCTTCTGGGTGAAGGTGTACTTTACAAATGCATATGTTATTATCATTAATTACGTATATATTTGTACAAATAATGAATGTCAAATAGATTTTCTGACTGTTTGGGAGAACCTTGCACTTTCCCTACTAGCAAAGGGCTGTTGTTCAGGAAAGGCATCATGTAAAGATGGTTATGAAGATCTCAGTCTTAATCTAACCAATCCGTGTAAGTCACCATCAAACTACCCCATGAGGAGCAGTGTGCCATGTTTGCACTCCTTAAATGTAGTTTTGAAATGTAATGCATCTGGTATTTGCCTTCCTAAGGTCTTGGGGTCTTAATCACAGTTTGGCGGACGGGATACTCCTGTTCGACGTAATAGAAAGGGCCATAAGCAATAATACATCTCTGATGAACCCTAAGACGAAGCATTTAGAACTCTTAACTTACCTCTGAGAATCTATCCTCGTAACCAGCTAGACACACGTCCCTTTATACCTGTTAAATGTAGATTCTCGCTAATTTTTTGTTCAAATGTACTAGTTTACAATATGGATCCTTTAGAGTCGTATTTTGGGAATTTGCAAATGTCTTTGCTTCTATGAGAAGTTATTTTCATGCTTTCCAGTGTGTATAATGCCTACTATCGAAATGTACTAATGAAATACGTTTTTACTGTGAAGCGCTCTGATACCCTATGGGGTCAAGTTCACGCTATACAAAACACTGAATAAATAAATACATTTGTGATAAGGGGGAGGGGACACCTGCTGCCTCTGTGATGGAGCACCCTGGCTTTGTAAACAATGTCCACAGACCTGTAATGCCGCTCTTCTAGTATTGCCTCGTGGGCTTAAATCTCAGCTATGTTAAAATGCAAAAATACAAAGGCACCCCTTTCATCAGCAACTGGATGGCTTATGGCACCAACACCTTTTTTGTGAATGAACTTCCTAAAGTCTTCTGTTAAGGCATGTTTCAGGTTGTAATTTACAGCCGTCTTCGTCTTATTCAAGTGTTAGAATGGGAGTCTTGATCCAGCGGGTTACTAGCAACAAGCATTCATACACCGAATACTCACCTGGGCCCATTCATTCATACTACGCTAGCAAATTCCGCTGGTGGGTCAGTTGTACTCTTTAAGAAATATCCCTGCTACCAATTACCTTTTATGATTGAAGAGTAATGTCTTACCGATGAACCCTTTGATAATTGGGAAGTTTAAAATGAGTGACATACAATACCATTCATAAATCTAAAATGATCACTGAGTCAGGAAGTTTTAAAATGTTTATCTAAAGTTTTAGCAGAGTAAATTCACAAACCACATAATACTCAATCGTATATCAAGGATGAAGTAATACTAAATAATCACTTATTAATCAATGACGGTTCCACAGAGAGAAGAGGATAGAGACAGCAGTACAGCTAAAGATTTCGCTTATAGTTACCTAAGAGTGTGAGAACCAAACCCCTTGACCAAGGAGTTGGAAAAAGGTCCCAGAAAGGATGAAGATCAAGACCTCCGGACCAGGTTCAAACGGGACAGGTGACCTCTCTATCAACGACGCCTGCGTCATTCCCCTCTCTGACACTTCGTTCCTCCTCGATTTCTTCTGCGTCTTCCCTCTAATGGATTCCGCCGCCCCCACCTCAGGACCTCAGCGGTTCAGTCTGCAATTTATCCGCTCTCGTCCGTGTCAGCATATGAGCTCCATCTGCGCTCTGTGCATCCTAATGCTAACTAATTAGCTAATTCTATATCTATTATACCCTTCTACACCCATGTACCTCCCATTAATGTTTCAAAATTATGGGCCCATTATTTCTGATTGGACGGGGACAGGGGGTTGATCCTCACACCATATCATTTTAGTTCATTTTCTTTAAGCCCATTGTTATTAAATACCGCCCCTCACAATTAATACATTTGCTTTATTTCCCACCCGTCTCACGACAATGTTTGATACACATCATATACAAAATGTTGCATTTTGCAAGAACATCGCAGATGTAGTGGAGTTGGCCACCAGGTCACGGTCTTGGATGATGTCCAAGTTGACTTCATCGCTGTGCCTTGTTTTTCAGGGCGCATGCGTACTTCTCATTGGCTTCAAGCTGCCCTTCCGTTAACCCAGGCCCCATTTTACGAACTAATAAAAGTCAAAGAAGAAAACATTAAAATCACAAATAAATGTCTTCACTGTATACCCCCTACTTCTACTCTATTCCCATTTAATTATAAATCTATCCCGCATTAATAGCGTTACAATACCACAGTTTTAATTGCAGCAAATGCGCAAGCTTTAGCACGTGAGAACATTAAGCAGCCATTTTAACACGCAGAAGCAGAAGTTTCCCTCCAAGCAAAGAAAGACGTCATACCACGTGATATGGTTGACACATGCGCAAAGAAATTCCTGCGCTTTAACGGCCATTTTGGATTAGACAAGCATTACTTATTAGCGGAAACACATAGGCAAGCTTCACTAGGATACTGTGTTCGTGTATGCATTTGTTAGTAAAAGACATTACAAAGTTTAATTAATTAATAATTGTGAGAGGATTGCTTACGAGCAAGTCTCATTCTGAGTTCTTGCTCCATCAATCCCCTCTCTGATGGCGTTTCTGAGCCATCAAAAATTACCCACAACCAGATGCCAACTTTTAGCATAAAATTGTCTCAGCTTCACCTTTACACTTTCTATTTTTATCATTCCCTTTCAGTTTCTTGTATAATTCACTTTTCAGATCTTCTAATTCAATTTCATCGAACTTTCGTTTCTTTCCTTTCCCGGTCACTCTATACGTCTCATTCTTTCTACAACAATTGCACCATATCATTATTGATAATACTATTATTATTATCGCTACTAAAGGTACTAATATTTGACCTAAAAGTCCTTTTCCTACATTAGCAAACCAGGTACCAATTGACTTAATGCTATTTGTCAATCTTTCCCATACACTATCAACTTCCAGTGGTTTTAATTCGTTTTCAAGTTTTGTTATATTCTTTATATACGTTCCAATTTCTGCACTTTTGTCAGGAATATACGTGCAACAATGTTTCATTCTCAACAATTTACAGACTCCGCCCTCTTTTGCTAATATTATATCAAGAGCAAGTCGATTTTGCATAACCATTGATCTAATCGCAACCATCTCCGCATTAATCATTAGAAAACCTCCAGCAGTATCCGTTGATAAACGATCAACTACTGTAGATAATTTACATATTTTCCTTGAGTTCAAAATTATTCCCACTGAAGGTATCAATGCACCAAATATATCACCTATAATTTCAGAAAAACTAGCTCTTTTACTACGTTTCAATTCATTATTATTTTCATTGCTCCCAGTGTTTCTTTTTACGTGGTATATTTTTGGAAAAACTATTCCAAAATAACAACTTCCATACCACCTTGCAGGATGCCTAAAGTAAGCCTTATTCCCACACACATAATAAGTTCCAGGAAAAAACTGAATCTGTTCCTCCTTTTAGTCCCCAACCTCCAAGAATTAAGAAATTATGTTCACATTCACTGGTACCGATGAAAATATTGTTATAATTAGTCTTTAATCTATGCAGACAAATTTTCCCTGTCTTTTCAAAATCCAGAGCCATAGCAGCTTGAGCCTTGCCAGGTGTATAAATACCCTCTTTCTCAGCCCAAGGTGGAAGATGAGCTTTATGCTCTGACGCTTTCTTTTGGAAATCCTGTCTTCTATTTCCAACTAAGTTTAAAAATATCTTTTCTTCTTCACGTAATGAACATGTTAAATTGCTTCTATGTGTATGTGTTATATCTATTGACTTCATTGTTAAGAAAAATTCTCCCATAAATTGTGCATCTTGACTACTAAGCACTGGGTTCATATTCTTTCGAATAGGAAGTTCAGAAAATACCACATCTATATTTGAATAATAATACTGAAGTTTCCCTGTTCTATAAAATAAACTAGTTAATACACTACATGATATGCCATAAGTCAAAGGCAAATGATGATATGTTAAACCTTCTGCTACTGATTCTGGTAACTTCATACAGACATAAGTCACTAATTTCCATTGTATCTACGTACTGAAACAATAATTTAGTGAAAACATTTAAACTAGTATCGTTATCTGTTACAACGTGATGATAATCCGGTTCATCCTCTGCTTCTAATTCTACTCTATCACTTTTCAAGTTATCTATCCTTTCCTTAGTGTCTTTGTTAATCTTTCTATCCATTATCATAAGATAAGGAATTGCTACGATCACAACTAACCATACTACAAGCACCACTACTAGACTACATATGCATATAGCACAGCATCTTTTGCAACATTTCTGTTTCGATCTCCCAGAAACTCTGTCGTCAGGCATTTTGACAAAGAAGATTTCTCTTCTTTTCTTTTTCTTTCAAATCTTTTACATTATCAAGGTGTCTTTATTTCTTTCTCATAAATCAGTTCTGCACGTGTTCCTTCGTCGCCACTTTCACTCGACTCTGAACTCTCGTAGTCTTCAAGTATTATATAAGTCCAATCAGGACCTTTAAACTTATTGTTCACAAGTTGCAATCTTTTGCTTTTTCGGTTTTCAGTTCCACTTGTTTGTCCAGTTAGG
Source organism: Calotriton arnoldi (assembly GCA_963921515.1). Classification (NCBI taxonomy): domain Eukaryota; kingdom Metazoa; phylum Chordata; class Amphibia; order Caudata; family Salamandridae; genus Calotriton; species Calotriton arnoldi. Next base: position 1,200,669 of record CAWUFW010001742.1, on the reverse strand, counting down.
CTTGTTACTTCATTTACTTGTTCAGGATCTTCACTTCTTGTTTCTATATGGTATTTTATTCTTTTAATGACACTAGGCCAATGATCACCTTTTCTGGCTTTCTTTGTTTGCACTGTCTCTTCGTTTCTTATCTCTTCTTCAGAAGTTCTCTTATTTTCAGGTTGTGGCACAGTTTGTTTTTCTTCGTTCTCAGTTTCTTCTTCTATCTATTCTTGCTCAGATCTTGTCGTCAGTTCTTTAGTTGCTTGAGTGTGAGTTTCTACTAACTGACCCTGTTCAGGATTGACGTCTTCGTGCTTGATGTTTTCCTGCTCACTGTTTTCTTGATTTTCTTCTTCCTGAACGTATTTTTCTTGTTCTAACTGGTTCTGATCAGGGCTTATTGCACTTTGTACTTCTGCATCCTGACCGCGTTCTTCTAAACCTGTCTGTCCCTGCTCAAATTCTGTTGTTTCGTTGTCGATTTGAGCCCAATTTCCTCTCCCTATCTGGTCCTGCTCAGGTTCTCTTATCGTTTCATTTTCCTCTTCCTGAGCTGCTTCTTCTTCACCTATCTGGTCCTCCCTAATTTCTTCTACTTTTGATCAGCTTCTTGTTCTGTTGTAAACTTCCGGTATATCAACCACTGGTATCCAGTCCTGACTTGTGCTCGGTTGTTCTTTTTCAGCT